>OY757919.1:64960923-65081923 GCA_963585895.1 Sepioteuthis lessoniana
ATGCTAAACTAAATTGTTTGAAATGGAACTGTTTTTGACATTGAAAATGTACTATGCTAAATTGAATTATTTGAAAGAGAACTGTTTTGGCATTTAACTGGGTTTAAACAAAAACTATACTAATACTAAACTGAATTGTTGGAATTAAAACTGTTTGATTAAACTGAATAGCTTGAAATAGAAACGTTTTGATAATTAAACTGTGTACTCATGCTAAACTGAATTGTTTGAAATAGAACTGTTTATATGTATGAAAATGGATTTAGCATTAAATAACCAACATTGGTTGATATGCCATAAAACCAAACCAAACCAAACTAAACCAAATCATCTAGGGTTATTTTATGCCATGAGGTTAGGGAATAATGTTTATTGTATGTAGACATTAACATTTTTTGTATAATTGTTTCTTATGAGGGTTTTTTGGTTTTATTTTTTTTATTTTTGGTAGTAATAACAATGAAGGGGTATCTCACACTCCCTAGATCTCCAAAACTGGAGCTTCACCATCAGATGTCGTTTAGTATCATACTCAGGACCTCCTTTTTTGGGGGAATCTTACTCCTCTTCAGAGGATTAAATCAGCATATTTTAAGGCCTACAAATAGGGTGTTGAAAATATCAAATCAGACATAACAGAGACTGTTGTATTAAGATAACTAAAAGTTTGTATCACCATTAAATACAGAAAGGCGTTACCTTCAACTGTAAGGCTATGTAGGGAGACAATAGAGAATTATCTCCCTCAGAGAATGTGTTGGTCTGGTAAGTGCCTCATGGGATGTCATATGACCGTTCCACAAACTGTTTCTTCACTCTTTTTTGTTGCTATTCTTTGAATAGTAGAGACATGTACCTCAGTGCTTGTTTTAACAAAACAATAATGTGTTGCAATTATTTTACATCTCCAACTTTAAGATCTACCTTCTGGCTTCTGCACTTGCCATCGAAGAATAAAGACAAATTTTACTGTCTACCATCTTCAAATAAGCCCTTTTCTATTTTTGTACACTTTCTACATACTGCTTGTTCATAGAACATGTGCATATTTCCAGCTATTGGGACGTGTTTATAAATTCTTTTCGATGCCACTTGTATGTGTATTATGCATATATTAAATTTTTCTGTATGTGGAAATGAACTTGTCTTTTCTTCCATCTATTCAGCATTAGTATATCACAGATGTACTAATGTTAATATTGGTTCTTGGTGAGTGGGAACTCAACTAAATATTTTCACTACCTCCAAGCAACCCAATAGCCATAAATGGGTTGTGATTACCTTGATGCTGGGGTCTGATTTAACGGATGTGAACATATCTATAAGCACATGGCCAAAAACAACTTTTTCTTCAAATTTGACTGCATAACTAAAATTTTGTTCTTTTTATTTTATTTTATTTTATTTTATTCTATTTTATTTTATTGAGAACATGGCTACTATAATACCTACATGAATAAACCTTTGCACAAAATTAGTTCTAATCAAGCCCAATAAACTGTAGGTTTTTTGACCCTCTACTTTATCTAAATAAGTTTTAGATTCCAAAAATCTACATTTTATTGCTTGGTATGGTTATTTTGCTCACACTTTAATACCTTTACTACAGAACTGGGATTCAAATGTAATATATGTTCCTCCTAATCAGGATATACAAAAAACAATATGCGATAATAGAATTATAAAAGTGAGGGACACTTAGGAGACAGGAGATTTATCATTTTAAGCATTTTAGTTTTTTGTCTTAATTAAACAATAATAAGTAAAAAAGTAAAGTTGGTGACCTTAATCGAGGGTGACCAGAAGGCTCCCTTTTCAGTAGCTACTACAATGAGGTGTAGGGGAGGGCGCTACTCCATTCCCTGGATTGCTCCACTTTACCCTTACAACACTGAGTGTTAAGCAAGGCAGAATCAAGTACCATTTTTTGAGTCTTTGGTATGACTCAACTTGGGTTTGAACCCCAGCCTCCCTGACCATTGGCAAACACTCAACTGATTAGGCTAATGACCTGGTAAAGCAATAATACTATGCAATTATCTTACATCTCCATATTTAAGAACTACCTATAAAAATCAATTAGTATTGTTTAATTAAATGTGAGTAATCATTTGACTAAGACTCATTATTCATTAACTACTTCCTTTAGAATCTTTTAAATTTGCATTCAGTCTGATAAGGTACAGTATAGCTTGTAGCAAAATGGCTTACCAATGATTTGTTTGTTGGTTGTTTGGGTTTTATGGCATATCAACCTATATAGGTTATTTAATGCCAAATCCATTTTTATACAAATAATCATTTCTATTTCAAACAATACAGTTTAGCATGAGTATACAGTTTAATTGTCAAAAACATTTCTATTTCAAGCTATTCAATTTAGTCAAATAGTTCTAATTAAAACACTTTAGTTTAGTATAAGTATAGTTTATGTTTACATACAGTTAAATGTCAAAACAGTTATTTTTTTAAACAATTCAGTTTAGCATAAGCACAATTTCAATGTCAAGACAGTTCCATTTCAAACAATTCAGTTTAGCATAAGTACACAGTTTAAATGTAAGTACACAGTTTAATTGACAAAAACATTTCTATTTCAAGCTATTCAGTTTATTCAAACAGTTCTATTTCAAACAATTCAGTTGAGTATAAGTACACAGTTTAGTTCTATTTGACCCATAGATAGGGCCCTTTCAGATGCTACCACTCCTGGCCAGTGTGGACCTGGGAGCGATAGCATTGAAGGAATACTCCACATTCCCCAAAGCTCCTGCATCACTGGAACCTCACCATCAGACTGTTTAGTGTCATCTCCAGGACACTCATTGGGGGGGGGTCTTACCCCTCTGCAGAATGCAGTTGGTGTATTCTACAGCCCCAGCCAACTGGGCAAGGCTTCCCAATGATTATTGTTTATTGTTAGTGCTTCTTGAGAGTCCGCTTCCTTGTGAGGAACAAAAATTAGTTTGCATTAAAACCTTTCTTTGGATCCTGTAAGAATGCATACCAAATTAAGCACCTATATATATAATTATTTGGCTATTTATACATTGATTAATTGATTGATTGATTGATTTTTCTTCCTTGAGACTAGGGAACTGCATTCCTATTGAATACAAATAATTTTTTAACACTTATTAAATGCAGTTTAGTGTCATACCCAAATACATTCTTCTTAATTATTAATGTAAATACAAAAAAAAACAGTTCAAAGCAAATTTCTCATTAATTGATTCATAAAGTAAGAAATAACTTGATTCAATCATTGCCATTACTTTCTTGATTTTCAACATAAATATACAATATTTCACATAATATTTGTTAAATGTTGCTTGAAATTCTTGGATAAGTCATTTGGATCAATATCCTACCTCTTTTTTTTTTATTGGTCGATCTTGTCTTTAATGATCCTTGTTTTTTTATTGTTTTCTTTTTTTTACTATCTTTTACATTAAATGTGTACAGCATCACCCATAAATAAATATAGCCCAACCAATTTTTTTTATTAAAAGTTAATTTTTTCCGAACCAAAAATCCAAGAAGTTATTATTTCTAATGGAACATTATACAATCAAAATAGATATTATCATGTAGAATTTATTACCAAACTCTACAGCTTTCCTGTACAACAGTAAGCAGTCTTTTAATTCTATCTTGTAGTATGATCATCATTTTTCTACTTTCCATGTAAGTACATTCCACAAGTGTTTGAACTGCTGCATATTCATATTTTGGGTTTGAGAGTTTCCTCATAATATTTGTTTTAATTGTGTAATATTCCTCTAAAAATATTAGGCTGTTTGGAAAATACTGTCCGATTTTAGAATAAACTGTTTAAATTCTATTCTATCATATTATTTTAATAGTAGTTGTATAAAAAAATTCACATTTTTAATGATTAAAATGTCCAGTTTGTTAATTTTCAATCACTTCCTAAGAATTTGATTTTGAAGATTATATGCACCTAACCATGAACATAAAAAAAGAAGTGATATGTTTACTTTTCAAGCTTGGTCATAATTTTGCTTCATGACAATGCTCAGCCACACGTTGCTAGGATGACACTAAAGAAGCTCACTGACTTGGCCACATTCATCATATTCTCCTGATCTCTCACCCACTGTCTACCTTTCTTTTTTTTTTTTTAACATCTGGACACTTTCTTAGGCTAAAAAATTTTCTATTCCAAAGGAAAACAAGAAACTGCATTTAAAGATTTCTTGGTGCTGGAAAGGCATTAAATAACCTTGTTAATCAATGACAGAAATGCATAGATGTTCAGCAATCATATTTTGACTGATTAAAACATTATTTAAATTCCTTAATTCAGGAATAAAAGTTTATTCTAAAATTGCCCGTATTTTCTGAACAACTTTATAATAAAATTAAGGTATTTTTAGTTTAGAAGAAAATTAACTTTTTATTAAAAAAAATTAGTGGGGGTGTACTTATTTATAGGTGATACTGTATATCTGAGCAACAAAAGTTCATGAAGACCAAAATAATCCAGAAATCAATCTCAGATTCTTGCTGTATATACAAATCAGAACAATATCGATTTGTATTCTTCCAGTACATATATAAAATGCACTGTAAAATAAACATATGTGAAATGCATTGTAAAATAAACATTATTACTATAAATATATTGTCTATTCCAAATAGATATTTATACCAGACTCAGTTTAGTGTGGCATAAAGTCATAATAGTGGGATACTCTCAATGACTTGCAAGATTAACTTGTTAATCATGAGATCATCAGTCATTGGCATATGTTGGAGGAGTAAACAGATCATTTTCCCCTGACTGGATCAGCAGGTCATTTTTACAAGGGGCATTCAAAAATCATCATAACTGGAGTTGTAAGTACCAAAATAGTAACGAACCATGAATGAAACATTTTCTACAAAATAATTCCCTAGGCATTCAACTCTCTTACTTCCATGAATTTTTCATTCGTCAAAGCACCTCTAAATTTCATCTGCCTGGTAAGCTGGGCTTAGAATACGGTAACTGTATCCAGTGCAGAGGGGTATGACCCCCTACTCCCAAAAAGGAGTTTTCTGGGTATAACACGAAACCCTGTCTGATGGTAGGATTACAGTTCTAGGGATCTGGTAAGTGTGAAATATCTCTTCATTGCCATAGCACCTAGGTCCACTCTGGATGGAAGTACCTGTTAGGGTCCCATCTATGAGTCAAATAAATTTGTTTAAAAATCATTTGTATTCAATAGGAATAGTAAAGTTGTTAAGTTGGTGACCTTAGTCGAGGGTGACTCCCTTTTTCAATAGCTACTACACCGAGGTGTTGGGGAGGGCACTACTCCATTCCCTGAATTGCTCCACTTTACCCTTGATCCTTACCTAATAATGCTGAGTGTTAAGCAAGGCGGAATCAAGTACCTTTTTTTGAGTCTTTGGTATGACTCGACCTGGGATTGAACCCCAGACCACTGGCGAACACTCTACTCATTAGACCAATTCAATAGGAATACTTGATGCTATATAATTGTAAACTATTTGTATTAAGAATAGTTATTTGAAGCTACAATTGTTTACTAAAGATTATTAGTTACTTGAAACCATAATACTGCGTGCAAACAAATGACTCTTATTAAATAGAAATGATTACTTGAAACCATGAAATTATTAGTATTAGAAAGGAATACTTAAAACCATACAACTGTGTGCAAATTATTTGAATTAGATTGGAATATTTGATATCATATTACAATGTGCAAAAAAAAAACTCTTCAGAAACAACATAAAACGTAAATATAAATGTACAATGAACTCAATTCCCTGATATGTAGGCATGAAATAATCACAGACAGGTTGACATGCTCTTAAAATCAATTGATCAATCAATCGATCTAAATCTCCTTTTTTGATATAGTGTGAAGCTATGCCAATGGATTTCTTGTAATGTCCTTCAAATCTTCAAATCTTGATGATAAGCCAGATTTTCACCTTAGGAAAGAAGAATAGATTAGAGGGAGATAAATCAAGTGAGTATAGAAAATGTTGCACTTGCACAACCTGTGTTTTACCAAAAACTAGGTCTTGTGAGTATGAAGGATGTTGCACTTGTACAACCCTGTGTTTCACCAAAAACTAGGTCTAGTGAGTATGAAGGATGTTGCACTTGCACAACCCTGTGTTTCATCAAAAACTAGGTCTAGTGAGTATGAAAGATATTGCACTTGCACAACCCTGTGTTTCACCAAAAACTAGGTCTTCGGAATATGAAGGATGCTGCACTTGCACAATCTTGTATTTCACTAAAAACATTTCACTAAAAAGTATGAAGATTGGGATTTTTTATTTTTTTCAAATTAGCACTGACTTGTTGAGATGAAGTCTAGACATACTCTAGATCTCTAGATATCATCATTTTATTATATAAGTTGCTCTCCCAGGCATATATATCTTCTTTTAAATTTGAAATTTTTAAATTTCAAAATCTTAAGAATTTTAATCTTTGGTCTTGATAATTTTTTATCTTACTTCTTACCTTCCTGTATCTCTTTTTATCCACACACTAAATGACAGTGAATACAACACCTTTTCCAGGAGACAAATGCCTATAGTGTAATAGGTTTGACAGTGAAATATATTTTGAATATGTCCTTTTTCTCCTCTTTGGGAAACTCTTTTAGAGCAAAGTGTACAATCTACTCAAGATCAAAGTGTGGCTCTCAAGAACTTGTTCTTATGATCAGAGCATAGTGCTCAAGCCTTTGGATCCAAGGATAGTATCTCTTCTCAGGATATGCAGGATGTTTTATCATTTGAGATGTAGAGTGTTTCAGAAAAATTGGTATCATTTTGTAATCTAATAAATAGTCCAATTCTTGTTTAAATGATCTCAGATTTAAACAACATGTGTAGAAACAACTTAAAAAATTCAATGTTTAATGTTCAATGTTCAAACACCATTTCTTTTCCACTGAACAGCATTTCTACACCTGAAAAAAAAAACATTAACCATAGGAATTTGAATTGTTTCTACACCTGCTGCTAAAATTTGAGATCATTTGAACAAGAATTGGTCCAGTTAGTAGATTACGAAATAATATCTGTTTTTCAAAACACAATGTATATGATATGATATGATAAAATTTCAAAATTTTTTTTTTTTAATTTGAATAATAAATCTATAGAATTTAATTATTTCAACATATTTAAAGAGCTTCAAATTGATAAAATTTGAACAACAAATATATAAGCAAAATAGATACTGAAATAAAATTTGTCAGGTTTTGTGTTTGTTTTATTAATATTGGTGTTTGGTTCACATTCTGTCTATTTTGAGGCTGAAGATAAAGCTTTTTGTAATTTATTAGCAATCTGGTCTCACAACTGAGCCAAGAGAAATTCCATTGTTCTGATAACTCAAGACATGTACTCTGACTAATAACGCCTTATGTTACTATAACATATAAGTAAGTAAAGTTGGTAACTGTAGTCAAGGGCAACCTGAAGGCTCCTTTTTCATTTGCTACTACACCTTTCCCTGGATTGCTCTACTTACTCTTGATCCATACCTTATAATGCTGAGTGTTGAGCAAGGAGGCATCAAGTACCATTTTTTGAGCCTTTGGTATGACTCAATCTGGGACTGGACCCTGGTTTCTCGGGCCATTGGCAAACACTCTATCAACAAACCCAATGGGTTGGTACAATGTACTTTCTCATTATATTTATCTATCTATCTATCTATCTATCTATCTATGTGTGTGTGTGGGGGTGTGTTATGTACTACTTGGACGCTAACAAAACGGCGGGAGAAAAAGCTAGACGGCAATTACACAAGAATGCTGCGAGCAATATTGAACAAGTCCTGGAGGCAACACCCCACAAAGCACCAACTATACAGCCACCTACCTCCCATCATGAAAACTATCCAAGTTAGAAGAACCAGACATGCAGGACACTGCTGGAGAAGCCAGGACAAGCTCATAAGTGATGTACTTTTATGGACCCCACATATGGCTGAGCAAAAGCAGGATGACCAGCTTGAACATACATACAGCAGCTCTGTGAGGATATGGGATGTAGTTTTGAAGACCTGCCGGAGGCGATGAATGATAGGTAGAAGTGGCGAGAGAGGGTCAGGGATATTCATGCTGGTGGCACAACATGATGATGATGATGATGATGATGATGATGATGATGTGTGTGTGTGTGCATATATCTAGAGATAGGTAGATTAGTAAATTAGATGCATGCTTGGCATAACAGTCAGCATTATAAGAAATAGAAGTGGCAACCTGAATTCAAATCATAGATGAAGCTGTTTGCATTTCACTTTGTGCTAATGCCCTTGGGAAAGGCATTAATTTGTCTCTTCTCTCCTCAGCTATGGGTAAATAGTAGGGCATACTGGATTCTTTTGCCTTGGTAAGAAGACCAGTCAAGTAGAAGGAAAACTCTTAATTTAAACCAGTTGTACTCCACTCAGAAATTGACCCTGTCTCATATCACGCTTTTGGTGGAGGGGTTTGTTAAATGCACATATATATATATATATATATACATAGATAAAGGCACACATATATAAGTAAATTTTAGATAACCCTTTTGAAATTTTTTATAGATCTATAAACAGAAATTTTTCTGTGATTACAAATGAGACCTGAGAGGATATTAATCTCTAAAAATTTAAAAACACTTTTAGTGATTGATAAGATTTGTGATCTAAGTATAATGCTAAACTCGACCCTCATTTGGTGTTCACCAGATTAGCTAAACTAAATCATCATTTTTTACTTAACTATAAAGAATCTAGCAGAAAATTCTCCAAACCAGAAACCAATTTTGTCTTTTTCTTCATGATTTTTTTTTTACTAATCACTGGAAAATCAAAAGTTCATTGCATTGCTGAGTTTATTTTTATAGTACAAGCAGTAGTAGTCATAAATATTTCCCTCTTGATAACATTTATTAACTTATAAATCCCCAAAAATAAATTTGTATTACATCTGTGTTTATTGCTGCAATAAAAACTAGAGCAGATAAATGTGTAGCTAGTTTACATAGATAAAAATAGTACACATAGCTAGTATTATAAAAGACAAATAGGAAATTGAAATATAAGATATCTGTGTAGCTTTCAAATTACAATGTGTCAGTGCAACAACCACCATGATACTACCAACCACAGCAGGAACTTCCCATGGCTTGAACTGCTTTGGTCCTGTATTTTATGTGCTGCAAACTAGCATGTACAAAACTATTGCAAAACTTTTAACTTATCCAACTATTTTCAGGCTCATACCAGAAATCTAGTGGTTATTGCAGGAGATAAAGTGACAGTAACCAGCTCATTGGTCTAGTGGAAAGAGTGTTTGCCAATAGTCTGGGAGACCAGGGTTCAATCCTAGGTCACATCATACCAAAGACTTTAAAAATGGTACTTGATACCTCCTTGCTTAACACTAAGCAATATAAGGTACGTATTGAGGGTAAAGTGGAGCAATCCAGGGAAAGGAGTAGCACCCTCCCCTTCACTTCAGTTTAGTAGCTATTGAAAAAGGAGCCTTTTGGTCACCCTTGACAACAGTCACCAACTTTACTTTTAAGTCTCTTCAGTTCATCACCACCTTTCTTGGCATCCTAGCAGGCCGCAGTAATGCCATGCTTTAAACAGTTTCCTTGAAATTTTGGACGAATTATGGTTGAATTAGTATTTCATCCAACCTTTTTTTTCTTAAGAAGGAGCCTAAGCAAGATAAAATTGGCCACTATTTGACAAAGGGTTATGATGATATGGCAATGAGAGGTAGTAATTGAGTAATGAGAATGATTAGAGATTGGAGGATGCATGAAGATGGCAATATGTTTCAGTGGATGGATGAGGAGTGACTCAGATGTCTAAGGACCAATTGGATATTGACCTTAAATTCAAGTTCATATATTCTTGGAAAACATTTATGAAGGAGTTTATTCCACATTTCAACTGTTCTTGGAAAGAAATGTTTCAATGGAATTTGTGTTGAGAACAGAGATGTCAAGAAGGCATGGATAAGATTTGCAAAATTTCATAAACCATGTTTTGACTGAAAACTCCTGGGTTAGTGGCACTTGGGCATAGAGCTTATCTGAATATCTTTTATAGAAATAACTACAGAAATATAAAAGACTAGTAACATTCAACCCATGAAAGCACATTTAGCGTAATTGACACCTTTGTCCTCCTTGATAGCACTGGACCCCATGGTCCAGTTTTAGTTATAATAAGGCATACATGCCTGGACCCAGATTTAGGTGAATGTCTAGCTTGGCTCATAAGGCCCACATTGCACTAAGTGGGTCAATGACCACCATAGTCAAGCAGGGCTCAAGCCTCATCTCCTGCTTGACTTTCCCCTCTCCTAAATCCCTACTATAATCGACCTTTTGTGGGAAATAGAATCAACAACCTAAGTTCAAATTCTGGACAAGACTGTTGGCATTTCGTTTCATACTAATGTGCTTGAGAAAGGCTTGAATCCTTCTCTCCTCCTCTCAGCTATGGATAAATAGTAGGGCAGACTGGTTTCTATTATAATGGCAATTAGTCTAAGAGAAGGGAAACTCTTAATTCAAACTAGTTGTACTCGACTTAAAAATTGACCTTGTCTCACTTTCTGCTTGTGTGTAGGGGTTGAATAAATACATATATCCATAGAAATTGGTTGAAGAGATTAAAAGAATTTTTCACTAATTACACCTCACATTTGATTCTATATTCTATCAAGGTTTCTGCCTTGAATGTTTTATATATATATGTATGTATTTATTTACCCAACCTCTCCAGGATGTGACACAAGGTCAATTTTTAAGCAGGATTTAACAGATTTGAATTCAGTTTTACTTCTTCTAGACCAGTTGCCATACAAAGGTTAAATAGCTCATATATATGAATATATATAGATAGCTCATATATATATATATATATATATATATATATATATATATATATATATATCTTGATTTCTGGCTAAAATAATTCCTACTAGTGCTAAAAGACAGAGTTCAGGCTCTGGTATTAACTAGGGTTTCACATGTTGATTTTAAAAATAGACAATTTCACTCAACTCACAGGATTATTTGATTTTGAACACTACTAAGCTAAGCTAAGCTAAATGAAGTACTCTAATGGATAAATAAATGTAAGTGTAAATCCTTTTTTTATATTGTAAATATTTTGAACAGTTGTTAGAACAACAAAAAAGAACATTTCAGTAAATCATCAGTTTTCTGCCTTGTTATACATTCCCTACATCTTTGACTCTCAGTATTTTTTGCTGTCCACCCAATTGGTGTGGTTTAGAATACATGACTCTCTGCAATAGGTAAGAACTCCACTAAAAGAAGTGTTCCAGATATGACACAAGATTACATCTAATGGTGGGCTTCAATCCCGGAGATCTGAAGAGTGTGGAGTACCCCTTCATTGTCATTACTCCCAGGTCCATTCTGACCAAGTGTGATAGTATCTGTTAGGGTTCCATCTATTGGTCAAATAGATCAGTTTAAAAGTTATTCTTATTTGATAAAACCCAGTGCAATTCCAAATAGTGTTCTATTGGTCAAAGGACCACTAAAACTTCTCTTTCCATGGTGTTTGAAGCTGCATTATCATGTTTTTTTTAATGTTTTCCACAGGTAAATTTTCAGTTTAGTAAAGAAGAAAAATTTACAGTATGGAGCTAGGTCTTGTAAGTATGAAGGATACTAAATTTACACAATCCTGTTTTTCACCAAAAACTCCTGTTCACAAAATACTGAGACTGGTTTCATATATTTTTTTTAGATTGACACTGAGTTTTCTAGAATGAGTCATCATCTTCATATCGCGCTGGCAGCACGGATATCCCTGACCCTCTCTCGCCACTCCTCCCTATCGTTCATCGCCCTAGGTAGGTCTTCAGGACAACATCCCGTATCCTCACATAGCTGCTGAATGTATGTTCGTGCTGGTCGTCCTGCTTTTGCACGGCTATGTGTGAGGGTCCATAAGAGTACATCACTTATGAGTTCGTCCCTTCTTCTCCAGCAGTGTCCTGCATGTCTGGCTCGTCTAACTTGAATAGTTTTCGTGATAGGGGGTAGGTGGCCGTACAGTTGGTGTCTTGTGGGGTGTTGCCGCCAGGACCTAATGAGTACTTTCATAGAATATGAAGAGAAGTAATCAATATCAACAAGGAGTTTAATTTTTGTTGATATTTCAGTGTTTATTTACACCATTTTTAGAACAATAAGTCTCAACCCTTTACCTACCAGGTATGTGGCTATCAAATACACTATCCCAACCAGCTGTGTAGGCTGAAAAACATAGTTTGCATGGGAAAGTCCTTGCAGTGTAGTGCCTAACTGTTGTGGTCTTGAAGGGCTATAAATGAATAACACAAAGAGATGTAAGGTTTACAACATTATATATTTATGGAAATACAGACAGTAACACTTACTGGTAACTGACTAGACTTGCTTGACTCATTTATCGACTCAATCACTATTTATAGTGTCAGGGAGGGTCCATCCATTGACATCATGGCGTATATTACCATAACATTAACATGATAGACTGTGACATTGTAGTAAATTATTTCAAACTCTAGTCATGCTATTACATTCACTTTCAGACTAATACATTTACAAAAGGTATCAAACTTCTTATCCTTAGTGATAGGCTAAGTAGTACCACTACTGTTCTTCTACAAGGATGACTTTGGCCTTAGATAACCCATGAAGGTTCGTATGCTATTAAACAAATCAAACCATATAACTTTGCATCCTTTGTATATAAGAATATTAGAAATTGCATGACATTTCAAATTATGAATATTACACTGACAATTTCAGTAAAAGCAGGTTTGACAAACTTGTTATCAAAAGATATTTTTATCTGTGCATGAAAGTGAGTATATTTAGAATTGGTAGGTAAAAGGTTAATAAATGATATTACAGGTTCCATAAATAACTCATTATATAATAAAGTCAATCAGTCTGATTTCTTTTCTATTAGAGACACAGTTTGATTTGAGTTTGATTTTAAGCAGAAATGATAATAATTGTCCTAAAATGAGATTTGAAAACCAACTATCTACAATTTGAATTATCAGATTTCAAAAATCCACTTTCAGATCAAAGGTTTATTTGAACAATGACTTTAAAATGCTTTATCTTAATATTTCTTTTTTATATAATTATAGAAAAATAAACAAAGTGGGCCTGTTCTCATTGTGAATTGAACCCTAATCTCCTAAATAAGAGACCAATATATTTACCATTATGCAAGTGAGGATATTCATACCTGACAAGTGTATATAACTAAAATTTCATTATGTTTTCCAGTAAACATATTTATGAGGGTCATTCAGTAAATACAGTGTTTTTTTAAAAAAAAAACAAAATACATTTTTTTTCTCAGAATTTTTTTCCATGAATGAAAACTCTGCATTGTTTAGAATTGGTTTATAGCAAAAGTTATTTTAATCTCGAAAAAATATTTGTTTTGAGTCTCTCCAAAATGGTGGAAAATCAGTGTGCACCAGGCTTGAACAGAGATCTGTCATCAGATTTTTGGTAGCTGAGAAGTGGAAACTATGTGATATTTACAGAAGAATGTGTGACATACAGAGAAGCATGTTTTAATAAAAAAAAATGTTTACAAACAGGCTAAATTGTTTGAAGGTTTGGTTTGGTTTGGTTTCTTTGTTTAATGGCATATCAACCTTTGTAGGTTATTTAATGCCAAAACCATTCTCCAAGAAGAACAGTCATGGTACTATTTAACCCATAGCTGGGAGGATAAGGGAGTTCATATCTTTCCCAAAGGTATTTGCCTGAAAGTGAACGTAATAGCGTGACTTGAGTATGAACTCACTTACTACGATTCCGCAGTCCATCGCTGTAACCATTACACCACAAGGACACCCCCTAAATTGTTTAAAGAATGTCAAAATAGTATTCAAGATGAAGAACGGTCAACCAGGCCCACAATGGTGAGCACACCAGAAATGGTTGATTTTATTAATACACTCATTTTGGCGGACAGAAAAGTTACAATATTGGACATTTCTGAATGAGTGGATATTTCTGATGGTACAGTGCATTAAAATGTGCATGATAACCAAACCTTTTCTTTAGTCAGTTGTCCCTGGGTATCACTAGGACAATGCAGGACCTCATACAGCAGCAAGAACAGTGGAAACCATCAGTCAGTTTGGTTGGGAGCAGCTGCCATATCCTCCTTACAATCCAGATCTGTCCCCCTTCTGATTTCCACTTGTTTGGCTCACTCAAAGAATTTCTGCATGGAACAAAATATTCTAATGATAATTAAGTGAAGATCACTGTGAATAAATGGCTAAAATCTTTGTTCAAAGATTTCTATACTGAAAGAATATAAAAAATTTGATTTTCAATGGAAAAAATGGGTTTTAAAAAATGGAGATTATAATGAAAAATAAAGCAAAAATTTTTTTCCTGGTGAAATGTGAGTCATTATATTGCAAAATTAACCTTATCTATTGAATTATCCTTGTATTTATCCAATGCCTCCACTATAAGCAGGATGTGACAAAAGGTCAATTTTTTTAAGTGGGGCAACCTTAGTCGAGGGTGGCCCAAAGCTCACTTCTCAATAGCAACTACACCGAGGTGTAGGAGAGGGCACTACTCCTTTCCCTGGAGTGCTCCACTTTACTCTTGATCCTTACTTTATAATGCTGAGTGTTAAGCTAGGTGGAATCAAGTACCATTTTTTGAGTCTTTGGTATGACTCGACCTGGGATTGAATCCTAATCTCCTGGACCATTGGTGAACATTCTCCTCATTAGGCCAGTGGCCCGGTTAAAGTGGAATATAGCTGGTTTGAATTAAGAATTTTCCTTCTTTTAGACTAGTTGCTTTAAAAAGGCTACAGAATGTCAGTCTGACCAACTATTTATCCATTGCTGAGTGGGAAAAGAGAAGGATTCATGCATTTCTCAAGGACATTAGCACAAAGGGAAATGCAACCAGCCTTGTCCAGGATTTGAACTTAGGTCACTGATTACATTTCCTACAATAATAACAGTTATGGTAAGTGTTCTTCCAAATAAAAATGTAACCCAGCAACAATAATGCATCATAGTGAGATTATTCTTAAAGCCATATACTAAGGTTTGTGGGCAGGATATGTCACAATTATTATCATTTCTGCCTAAAATTAAACTCAAATCAAACCGTGTCTCTAACAGAAAAACAATCAGACTAATTGACTTTATTATGTAATGAGTTATTTATGGAACCTGTAATATGATTTATTGACCTTTTACCTATCAATTCTAAATATACTCACTTTCATGCACTGATAAAAAAATCTTTTGATAACAAGTTTGTCATACCTGCTTTTAATGAAACTGCTCTAATTTGAAATGTCATAATGTTCCTAAAGTTTTCACTTTAAGAATAAAGTAATTTCAGTTCAATTTGCACCTGAAGGATAATTTTGTAGAGTGTATAGTCTGAATGTCATTTTTTAAGTGTCAGAATTCTGTACATAGAGAGGTTTATTTTGAATTTGCTGATCCTTTAAAAAGAAGACGTTATTTGAATCACTGTTGGAAAACAACAGTTTTCTCTGGAGATGTTTATTCTGAATTTATTGATCAATGAAAAGAATGTCCTTTAGAACTTATTAGTGAGTTAAGCTGGCTCCACACATTGAATTGTATTCATGCATAAAGTTTTTTGAGAATTTGTGTCTGAAGGTGGTCCTTAGCCACAGTCGTAAGCCTCATTGTTCATGACTGTTTATTGATTCTTTAAATGAGGATTTTTCATAGTTACCCAGCTTATTAGTCGAGGTTTCTCTGATCACACAGATATTTGGATAGCTGGAAGTTGGGCACACTAAAAACTAGTGAATGGTTTACTGCAAGATACCCATAGATGCCAAGACCATTGCTGGATCCCAGGCAGATGCAATTCTGGATTTGTGAGTGTTGGAATGGTTATAGTACTGAACTTTCACTTTCATACCCTTCTCAATTTGGTATTAACCAATGCTGTGACAAGGACACATGGACAGGAGTTTGTGTGCTAAAGATTGAGCATTCGCATGCTCTATAATGGGCCATTTTGTAAGTCAATGGGTACTCATCACAAACAGCCCAATGCTGGCTGTGCTTCACTTTTAGCACCAATTAAAATAATGGTGCAGAATGGAACATCTAATCCTCTCCAGTGGCCAGTTTGGAGAGTTATATCTCTTTCAGACTGGACACTCAATAATATGGTCAGCAAGTCAACTGATCCTCCCACCAGGTTAAACAGATGAGGAGGGTAGCTAAACATCCAGCAGGATGAAAAATAATACCTGCCAAAGGGTGGATGTATCCTCTTCTAGAATTAATGGTTATCTAGCATGCTCAATATTTTCCAGGTAGGTTAGATTATGTGATAATAACATATACAGTTGCTTTAAGTTTACTCCACTTGAAAATTGACCTTGAGTTAGATCTTACCAGTGGTAGAGGGGTTGGGTAAATAGATACAGTCAAGTCATACTGAAAGCATGTTTTCATCAAATCTTAGAACTTAAGCAGCAATGAACCTGTTCACTAAGTGGGTGATTGCTTAGTAATAGCAAATATTGTAAGCAATCTGTGGCCTATGTGCCAAACTAAGCACAATAACAATAACATATGCAGTTGATGTAACTGCCAGTTATCTTGCTCATGCTTATCACAGGACCACAACTTTTGATATTTAGAGGATGGTGTGTGAGAGTTGCACAAACACATATAATGATTTCAATTGTTTCTACCTTTGTGTAGATAGCTTTTCAAACACTTGGACTAGTAACACCTGTAATTGTGTTTCTCTCAAAAGTTGGTTTTGCTAATCTAACATGGACTCAAAAGCATTGACAGAATCAAGCAAAAAGTGTTTTGAATAACCCTAGCCACCAACTTGCAGAGACTAAAGCAGACTTTTTTAAAACCATCATAACAGGAGATCAATTATGGCTATGATCCTGTTATCTGTCTCTGACTAAGAAAGACACACCAAATTTGGAACAAGATCAAATTGCCTTTTCTCAATGGGAGGGAGATAAATACCACAATATTATCTTATAGTGGTTAAATAAGCTGAAATAAATAATGCTCCAAATACAGATGAATTTTAATTGGAGAGATAACCATCTTCTGACTAGAAGCAGCAATCATCATATATGTATATAATTATGATATGCCTTAAAACCAAACCAACCAACCTATCAATTCTATTTATCCAAGTTTGGTTTGGTTTGGTTTTATGGCACATCAACAGTTTTAGGTTATCAATACCAAATCCATTTTTATACATATAAACAGTTCTATTTCAAACAATTCAATTTCGTATAAGTATAGTTTTTTGTTTACACACAGTTGAATGTCAAAACAGTTCTGTTTTAAACAATTCAGTTTAGCATAAGTATACAGTTTAAATGCTAAAGCAGTTCTATTTCAAGTAATCCATTTTAGCATAAGTACTCAGTTTAGTTTTATTTGACCAATAGATAGGACCCTATCAGGTGCTACCACTCCGGGCATACATTGGTGAGGTCTAACCCCTCAGCAGAGTAGTCGGTATATTCAACTGTCCTAGCCGTCTGTGGCAATCTATTTATCAAGTATTCTTAATATCAACAACTTGCTCACAGATGTACGGTTTCAAATTACAAATAATAATCCTAGTAAATGATTGAATAGTTCTATTTGATCCATAGATGGGACTCTGACTGATACTACCACTTGGAGTCTGAGTGACCTGAGAGTAAAAGCAAATAAAGGGAACTCCAAAGTTCCAAGACTGCAGCCGCTCTATAAGCTTGTTTAGTGTCATTCCTTGGACATTTGTTGTGAGGTGGGGGAGGGTCTTACTCCTTTGTAGAGGTGCAGTCAGCATATTCTATAGCTCCAGCCAACAGGGTGAAACCCATTTTATGCCTAGAGATTACTGAAATCATATTCATTCTACACTTTTGAGTAGTTGTTTCTTCAGAATTTTTTTTTAAACACAGTCCTATCAAATATGAATAATTTCTAAGCATAATGATTTAACCCATAGATGGAACACTAACATGTACAACCAGTCCAGGTCAGAGTGGACCAGGGTGTAATGGCAGTGAAGGGGTTCTTCACACTTCCATGAGCTCCAGAATTGGAGCCTCACTACCATATGCAATTTAGCATCATAACTAGGACACCTTTTTTTGGGAATAGAGGGGGTCTTAATCCTCAGTGTATTCAAAAGCTGCACCAACTGGGTTAACGATTTATGAGTGGAAAATCATAAAAAGAGAGCATGCATGTGATGATTGGTCAAATTCATATCAATTTTATTTTAAAAAAAAGTTGTGCATTATAGTATACCAAAAGCAAAATAAAGTGCCAACTAAACACTCTGAATTGGTGTCCAAATGCAGACACAAAACCAAGTTCTACCTTTCAAATTTGCTGCCTGGCAAGTTTAGATCTGTGACAAATATTTTTAGATCTAAATGGAAAAAAAAGTATTTATTATACAACTAGTTTAGGACATATGATAAAATGTTTAACAGATAATGAGTATTTTAAATCTAAAGTGAAATATATATGTTGCCTGACTAGTTTAGGTCACATGACAAACAGTAAACTATTTAGGCAGGAAGAATAATTACTTTCCTGGTAAGTAAGAAATTCATGAAACTTGAATAGTAGGGAAATTTTTCTGAGTTTTCATGTTTCATATTTGTTGTATATAAGAAGGTCATTCAATAAATTAGGTGAATTTTGCCAACAAACTCAGTATCAAATGTATTCAAGAGTACCAGTGTTAATATTCAAGGAAGATATTAAGTACTTTAATATAGGGTCTGCGTACTATTGAGACACACCTTATTTGGAAACCTGTGCACATATTAATCTGTATACATAATCATTTACTGTAATCCAATGAAATTTCCTATATATTAAATCTTGTAAATTGAAACATATTCAGGGTATTCAAATTTTATTTTCTATCAGTATTGTATATTTAGACAGCAAATTATCTCTTAGACGGGATTATTTATTCTGTTTTTCCTGTTCATGAGTAAGACGCTACAAATGAGGATTGGGCTAAGTAAAAAACATCAAAAGCTTTTTTAGATATTTTTAAAACAGTTTTTAGGTACTTTATTTAATTTTTTAAAAACTGCCCTCTACCCTATTTTTAAGAAACTTTTTAACTGGTTTGAAGACACTTCTTAAACAGTTTTTTTAAATAGTTTTAAAAGTGTTCAGGCAGATATTTTTTTTAGCTTTTTTTAAAACAATTTTTTCCCATTTTTAAACACTTTTTAAATGACATGTTTTAAGCAATTTTTCAGACACTTTTAAAAAGTTTTTAGACATTAAAAAAAAAATTTCAAAACAGTTTTACTCCATTTTTTAGACACTTTTAAACAGTTTTTAAAAACATTTTAAGACTTTTTATTGTTTTTTCTGATAATTTTTAAGACAAGTATTTTCTTTCCTCTCAAATTTTAGTTAGTTTTTATTGGAAATCATTATGGATGTCAGGCTATGATAATAAGAAAACATCAGGGAATGGGAATACAAAAATATACCCTCCTCTATTTAACTACTTATGCTTCAGGTGTAGTATCTACCACATGGTCAGTTTAATGAGAAGATTGATGCATGTACACATGAGCAAGGTTAAAAGTATTCCCAGTCCCATAACCAATATCATTCCCATCTCAGATTAAATTCCCACTTTTGATGCAATGAAGGAGGTATGACAGCAGGCTTTGGATCCTCTGGATCAAGCTTTTCACATTTTTTTTTTTTTTGCTGAATCCTGTCAGAGATGAAAAGATAAAACACTTTAATCTATGGCATAAACTCGGTTGTTTGTCATGGATAAACGATTGAAAGCTAAACAAACTTTTATTGTATAACTACAAATTATATGTCCAGGTAGAACTAATAGTCGAGAATTAATCTGAATTTCTTAGAGACCATTTTATGCTTATCTTTAAGGATATGGATGTGGTGTGATGATTAATGTCATAGGAAATGGCCTTGATGATCTATGTTCAAATCCTGCATAAGGCTATTTTCATTTTCCTTTGTATTAGTGCCTTGAGGAAAGTCATGAATCCGCCTCTTTTCTTCTCCAGCTGTTGGTAAATATTTGAGCAGTCTGGCCTCTTTCATGTTGGAAAGGCAATTGGGCTAGAAGAAGGAAAAACTGAGGAGTTCTATTCAGAAAATCTGTGGTGCAGTGATATACTATTCTTTGTTATTAGTTCATCCAGATTAATAGCTGGTTAGCTCGCTGGATAGATAGATAGATAGATAGACAGATAGATAGATAAGAACAGATATATATATATATATATATAGAGAGAGAGAGAGAGGGAGGGAGAGGGAGAGAGAGAGAGAGAGATGAACAAAGATAGATTGATAGATTGGAACAGACTGAGATAGATAGATAGATAGATAGATAGATATGAATAGAAGAGGGAAGCATTTTTTTTTCATTCTTAGCTATACTATAAGCAAAATACTTCACAATAATTCAGCCATGATTGATTGATTGATTTTAACAGCACATCAACCTGTCTTGGGTTATTTTATACTTAGATATTAGGGATTTGCATAACATTGTACATTTATACTTAATTTTTTTGTGTAGTTTCTTAAGTTTTTGCACATGGTTATCTGATATCAGGTATTCCAGTCAAATACAAATAATTTGTAAACAGATGCATTTGACTCATAGGTGAGACCCTAACAGGTACTACTACTCTGGGTCAGTGTGAACTGAGAAGTAATAGCAATAAAGAAGTACTCCACATCCTTCAGATCTCCAGTCTCACGATCAGATGCAGTTTAGAGCTATACTCAGTACACTAATTCAGCCATACTAGCTTTAGGAGTTCTGTATTGACTCAAAAAATTTAATGAATTAAATTCAGATCTTACAATGTAGAATTATCACTGCAAAATTATGTATCTGTGTGTTAAGGTCTTTGTTATTATTATATAAAAATAGTTAAACAAATGAAGAGAGGGATTTTCCATAGTCAAGTGGCTAATTTGTTGGACTGCACAATTGTAGTAAGCAAGTTCATATTCCAGTTGCATTATTATGTTCACTTTCAGACTCATACACTTGGGAAATGTATGAATCCCCTTATTACCCCTGCTATGAATTAAATAGTATCACTACTACTATTCTACAAGGGTGGATTTGTCATTAAATAACCTATGAAGGTTGATATGTGGCGATTTAGGAATTAACAGTAAAAACTCCCAACCGGATATTGACTCGTCGGCTGCCAGATACAAAATGTATAAACGCGTCGCCACGCATAAGGCTCCACGCATCCATCCGGTTAAAATCAGAAAAAAGAAAAATAATAAAATGTAAAGTAGCCAATGAGAAGCGGTCGTGCCAAAATTAGAAGAATTTTGGAGTAGCGAATTTGGAGCTGGTGAAGAGACATAAATACTCAGGTTTTCTGTGAACCGACCTCTCTTTTCGGGTAGTGACGTCGAACCGACAACACCGATTTTACAATCTGGTGCTTTGGACACCACGCTATGTTTTGGGACGTAGCGTTGGTTAGTCCATTCACCAAGTAAATAAAGGAAAGTATGAAAGAAATGTTTTCGTCTCCTATCTGTTCTTATCTTTTCTTTTTGTATATTTCTTATGGACCTTCTTTGGGCAAGGCATTGCACCGGCCAGTCAACGTGGGGTAAAGCAAAATAACCAAAAATATGGAGTCAGATAACTTACGGCAACACAGCCTTGCCCTTAGCCACATCGACTATCCTAAAACACTTTAAACCCCACAGATATGGCATTAAACCATCAAACCAAACCAAACCAAACAAATGAAAGAAGTGTTGTACCATAGCCAGATACGGCTATGTGGGAAATGGACATATAATGTTCATATATATATAACATAGAACATAGGAATCTCGAAAGCACTTACGACTTCTCAGTTCAGGTACAAAACTTTTTATTACCTTTGAGTTTAAAGGTTTTTCAACATAAGGAGAGAGAGGCACAATCTTTCTATTCTGGCCTTTTCATCTGCCCCTCATCTCATGCGACACCTGCCCAAGGCCTCGGCGAGCAAGCGAAAGTCAACCCTTCTCGTTCGGTGTCTAGTCTCAACTCTACTAACTTTCATCAAATTCCCCAAATCCTCCGTGCGCTTCTGGTGCGTGATGTCACCCGCATTCTGTAACCCCATTTCCCATCTGGGCTATTGTGACATCTCTGAGTGACACATGTGCTCCACCCGCACGCGAGAACACCTGTGTTAATGTTGCACCTAACTAACTCATGTGCTGAGCCAAAAGATTCTCAGCCTAACAAAACCCAAAGGCATAAACTGAAATCCCTCGACCATTATATTACAGTGTGTCAGTATAGCTCATACATAAGTATGTCCGGAACAATTTTTGATAAAACGTAAATTTTCTCTGAAATCATGATGTCTCCAAACTTTTCAAACTATAGCTGGAAGAAGAGATAGATACTTGCCTTTCCCAGGTGTATTAGTGTGAAGTGAAATGCAAACAGCCTTGTCCAGGATATGAAATTGTGTCACCATTTTCTAAGATGATAACCATTATGCCATGCACTTCTAACAAAATATTTTTAGACTGTTACATTAAATACATTGTATATTTTATAAATGTTTGAGAGACAAAATGTGAATTTGTAGCAAATTGAAACAAAGCACCATTTTACAGGTTCACTTTTTAGTAGTTTTAAACCACTGAAATGATTTCTCACTTACACAGCATGAAAAGATTATTTCTAGATTTAATCAATGTTCAAAATTTGAACTTCAAAATTACAGAATTGGTGGCTTTGAAGCTATTATATTGGTTGGGTTAATGAATCATCAATATTCAATAAAGTGTTAATACTGTCAAAAGCTATCAAGATTCAAGAATTGGAATAGCTTCCACCTAACTGCTAATGCAGATGCATGAACCTCTTCTTGGAAGATAAAATTTAGATTTTTCATGAATTTTTAGTTATGGTGAAAACAATAATGTAGTTTAAATGAGTTGCTAATGTAAGAGAAAGTTTTATTGGAGATTATTATGGTCTTTGATTGAATTACCTGAAATATTTTAATGTCAAACAGAGTTAAAAAATAATGTGTTGAACAATAACATGCACAAAGTAATAATGGCAAAACCCATTGATATACACAATACAAAAATTTATTAAGCAAAATAAGTAGATGCTGTAGTATTACCTGCGTCTTTACAGAGGAGAAAGACTCTCTCAACGAGTGTCCTAGATATGACACTAAACAATCTGATGAAGAGGTTCCAGTAATGCTGGAGCTTTGGGGAATGCAGAGTACCCCTTCATTGCCATCACTCCCAGGTCCACTCAGGCCCAGAGTGGTAGCACCTGATAGTGTCCTGTCTGTGGGTCAAATAGAACTAAACTAAGTACTTATGCTAACCTAAATTTCTTGAAATAGAACTGTTTTTGACATTTAAACTGTGTACTTAAGCTAAACTGAATTGTTTGAAATAGAAGTGTTCTGACATTTAAACTGTGTACATATTGTTGTGGGAGCCTTACCCATCTGACCATAATGGACTCTTCTCACTGTTATTAGTATTGAGAGATTTCGCTGCCAGAGTGGCAGATTAATCTCGGTCTGCACCTCTCCAGGTGCGGGGTAGCACTTCGGCCGGCTGTGTTATCTGCAGTACGAATCTAGCCGAGTCTGTCTTGGTACCTAGAGATTTCCTTCGGCCTCAGGGGGCCTTCCCCTTAGGCTTTTACCTCCTTCGGGGGTGTTGGGTTCATCGCCCGGCACCTGACGGGGCCGTAGGCATTTTTGGAAATGCCGGGCGCGTGTGGGCTACGGCCCTGCACTCAGACCCGCCAAAAAAAGGCCTTGTGCCACACATGCCCGTTGGGTGGGGCGGTCATCAAATACCATATCATCATAAGTCATGCTGCTAGCATGGATTTCCCTGACTCTCTCTCACTCTTTCTCTGTCTGACCCTATCATCCATCACTCTTGGCAGGTCTTCCAAACTACATCCTGTGTCTGCACAGGGCTGTTGTTGGTAAGTTCTTGCTGGTCAGCCAACACTGACACATTCATGTGTAGGGATTCATAGGAGAATGTCACTTATGCGTTCATCCTTGCTTCTCAAGCAGTGTTCCCACATGTCTTGTTCATCTTACTTGCATGTTTTAGAGAAGGGAAGTAAGTGACCATAAAGCTGTGGTTTTGAGGGGTGTTGCTTCCAGGATTTGTTCAGTATAGCTCATAGTGTTCATGTGTAGTTCCCATCTAGCTTTTTTCTCAGTACGTTTTGTCAGTGACCAAGTGACCATGTAGTGCATCTATACAGTAGTATTGACACCACTGCTGCTTGGAAGAAATCCCATTTTATTTTATCAGATAGATTAGACCTCCATATGATTGATAGCCTATTGATAAATGGAAAGATGCATTGTAGCAATTACATGAAGAAAAAAGTGAACGCTGGATATATAAATAAAATACAAAAATGTATACAAAAATATTTCTTTTAAATACTGAAAATCCTGATATAGCATACTGGAAAAGAATTTATACAAAAGTTGACAGTATTCATGTTCAGGTTTACAGCATAGGACAAGAGTCAAAAAGAATTTACCTTGACATTGGTCTCAAGATGCATTGTTAACTTCTAAATACATGATGGCCTATTAAGAGTGAACAAAAATAGTTTTCTATGTGCTTTTATAAAAAACAGCTCATGGATGTAATAAACAATTCATGCCAATATTTACTTTGTATTTAACTATTAAAAATCAATCTAAATAAAACTTGCTGAAAAGATATTTCTGTATTAGATCTACAAACTATATAAGACATGTTGTTCTATACTCAATGGAAAATATATAGCATTTTGGTTTAGAGCACATCAAAAAAACATTTTTTACATTAAAACATTTATTTTTGCATAATTGTTTTAAAAATCAAATTTTTATAATTAAAGATTAATTTTTTCAAAGATAAGATTCTTAACATATAAATGTATATTCTGATCAAAATTTCAAATATAATATTTTTTTCTATTCTCTCAAACACCTAGGCAGCTTTATATAGTGTTATGGATAGCAAGCTAGATTAGCAGGCCATTGTGTGTAAGTTAAATTCTCACTGGCCTTCTACTTGAGACAGAACAGCCATCTTCACCAAATACAGGGAGATACCACATCTAATCTGCTGATCATCCCATTGGTCATTTATATCTTTGGATGACACGATCAATTCACTATCTGACCACATTGTGTTTTTTAGATCCAGACAAGAGATCAATCACTAGTTGGAGTCATCAGTCAGTAAGTAAACTAATGAGACCTCAGAATTAAGAAAGAAAAAATAAGAAGTTGACTCCAAGAAACAGAGAACAAAACATGACTTGCAAAAATAACAATATTCAGTACAAACAAAATATCTTTTGAAAACGATACATATATTCACCCAACCCAGAGGTGGTAAGTTTTAGTCAGAGACTAGTTCACAAATTAATCCATCAATTCATTGTAAAAGTTTTAGGCTTTTCTATTCTTGCTGTCTATAGTCTGGTACTATTTACCAACCCCTCCGCTCGGGCAGGATATGACACAAGGTCAGTTTTTAAGCAGAGTTTAACAGGTTTGAATTCAGAGTTTTCCTTCTCCTAGACTAGTTGCCTCACCAAGGCTGAAGAACCTAGTCCGTCCTACTATTTACCCATAGCTGGAGGGAGAATAAGGGGGTTCATAC
Organism: Sepioteuthis lessoniana; assembly: GCA_963585895.1. NCBI lineage: Eukaryota > Metazoa > Mollusca > Cephalopoda > Myopsida > Loliginidae > Sepioteuthis > Sepioteuthis lessoniana. Next base: position 64,986,741 of record OY757919.1, read on the forward strand.
CTTTCCCAAGGGTATTTGCCCGAAAGTGAACGTAATAGCGCGACTGGAGTACGAACTCGCGTACTATGATTCCGCAGTTCATCGCTTTAACCATTACACCACGAGGACACCCACCATGTCTATAGTCTGGTACAAGTCAATCTTAAATGGCATTTATATTTGCTTTCCTCAATCCTGGGTACTACTTCACAAGTGCTTATCACATTAAGCTTCTTTGCTTTTTTGCAGCATTTTATTATAATCAGCTTTCTTTGCTTTCTGTACTTAGGGCAGTCTGGTACAAGGTCAAAAATGAGGAATTTAGTAGCCGCCTTTTTCTATTGATGCCCTAATTCAGGCTTTTCCCTGTCTCTTCACAATTGTCGTGTTAATCCCTTGCTTCATATATATTTTTCATCTGATGGGTAGGGAGGGTAAACCAAAAAATATCAATTTTCTTCTAATTTGGATTTCAATAATTTTTGCGGGCGTGTATTAAATCGGGATTGTTAAAAAAAATTCCATATTGAATTCAGGAAATAAGTTATTTTATTTTATATCAGTAAATTTTGATGATTAACAATTGGGGCTTTTGATCTGGGTTCATTTTTATTCACTTCAAACCATCTAAAACACAATAATCTGTCAAAACAATTCACTTATCCCCTGACCGGCCTTGTTCAAACAATAACAATATTTGCTTTTCTTTCTCATTAAACAATTCAATTTTCTCAAATTCTTTCTCCTTAGAATAATATAATTTTTACCTTTTAAAATCCTTTCTGTTATTACATATCAGTAATATATTACTCTATTCTTCCAAAATCCAAATCTGTTTCTTTTTCCTCTGGTTAGTAGAATTTCTCTGACTGGTCTCTGACCCTACAGAGTTGCATACTAAGCTAAGCTTAAAAAATTGACTCCTCTCTCTCAAACTCCTATGTTTCATTGTTGGTTGGTTTTACGGCATGTCAACCCTTGTTGGGTTATTTTATACCAAAGTCAATTAAAAAATTATGGTCTCCATTTATGCACACTGTAATGCTATGGTCCCTTATAGAATATAGGTGTAATGTTACCCTTTAAACACAACTCATGGCTCTGTTAGTTTCTGGATACAAGAGTTGATTTGAGTTCGCAACATTTACAGTGGCTAAGAAAAAGAGATAGAAAGATAAGGAAATATGTGTCAAATATGTGTTCATTAGATGAACATATAGTGCAAGATGAAAATATAGATAGAGACATAGTTATTATGAGAGATGAAAAGGGGCAGGCACTTAGTTACTTTCTTCACTGTTCCACATGCGACCCTGCCATGCTCCCCTCCTCACATCGGGATCTTTTCATTGTCTATTGCCTCTAACTCCAACTGCCTCCATCTCCGACTCACTGGCTGACTCTAGCTTTTGACTTCTTCACTCTGCTTGCGTGTTTTAATCACTTTCTTATATATGTTCTTATATTTCTCTTAATCATACATAGTCACTAAAACTTTTTAGTGACACATCATTGGTAAATATCAGCTGATATCTATCTAAATTTTTATTTTGACATTTCACTTACTTTGAAATAAACCTATCATATTTTATTTTGACATCTCGTGACACAAGCATGCAAGCAAGTCCATACAAGTCCTGACCCTTTTCAAATCAAAAACCTGCAACTATAAACTCAAAGTTTTTAACTAAGGAAACAATTTATCACTATATAATTAACTAAAATCCCTAATTATTTTGTAACAGTACAAAAATAATTTTGGTTTGGTTTCTTTGTTTAATGGAATATAACCTTTGTGAGTTATTTAATGCCAAAGCCATCCTTGTAGAAGAATAGTTGTAGCACTATTTAATCCACAGCTGGAGGGAATAAGTAGTTTTAAACCTTTCCCAAGAGTATTAGATCAAAAGTGAGTGTAATAGTGCAACAGGAATTTGAACTTACTGCAATGTTGCAGTCCAACACGTTAATGGTTACACCAAAAGGATTCCCTATAGTAATTTTAAGCTGGTAAATATTTGATTATTATTAGATCTGTTTGACCCAGAGATTGAACTTGAACAGATACTATTGTTCTGGATCAGAGAGGACCTGGGAGTAATGACAATGAAAGAGTGAATTCACACTCCCCAAAACACTAGAACTGAAGCCTCACCACAAGATGTAGTTTAGTGTTACATCAAGGATATCTATTTTTGGAGGATCTTATTCCTCAGCAGAGGATGTAGTCAGAGTATTTTAGGCCTTACCAATAGATGTCCAAAGTTTCATGAGGTACCAACAAAGACATATGGCCCAGTTGGCTGGGGCTGTAGAATACACTGACAGCATCTCTGCAGAGGAGGAAGACTCTCTTGAATATGACACTAAACAATCTGATGGTGAGGCTTCAGTAGTGCTGGAGCTTTGGGGAATGTGGAGTCCCCCTTCATTGCCATGCTCTCAGGTCCACTCTGGCCTGGAGTGGTAGTACCTGATAGGGTCCTAGCTATGGGTCAAATAGAACTAAACTGTGCTTACACTAAACTGAATTGTTTGAAATAGATCAATTTTGACATTGAACTGTGTAAATGAATTACTGATGTTTAATTGAATTGTTAGTGTTACATAGCAATACTTTGGACCTTTTAACTTTTAGTAAAGTGAATTGTTTGAAACAGACCTGTTTATATGTATAAAAATGGATTTGGCATTAAATAACCTACAATGGTTGATATGCCATAAAAACTAAACTAAATCCAGCTAAACCTAAGACATATTTTTTTCCCTTTGACCTATAAAAATCAGATTTGGGTTCAACATATAAATGTATATTTTAATTAAAATGATTTTAAAATATAGTACGAGGTGCCTTCAATAGGTTTCCAGACTTTTTTTGTAAAGGCATTTAAAATTGTCATAGACTATTGAAATTTCAGAATGTTATTGCTATACATCTTATGAGATGACTGACCAATTTTTATAATTTCAAGTTCAAATAAACAGCTACAGCAGCAATTGGAATACACCCTAATAAAACCTGATTGTCACAGCTGGTGAATTTCAAAAATGCAATCTGGACATGAGGACACTCTAGAAGAACGATATGCAATAAAATTCTGTTTTAAACTTGGAAAAAAATGCCACAGAAACGTATGGAATGCATCAGACTGCTTTTGGAGCATCTTGCATGAATCGAGCATCAGTTTTTGAGTGGCATAAGAGATTCCAGGAAGGCAGGGAGTCTGTGAGGGATAATGAGAGGTGTGGGAGGAGTAAGGAAGTCAGAACACCAGAGTTGATTGGCCAAATAAAGAATTTCATGGATAAGGACCATCGTGTGTCTATAGAGACAATAAGTGCACAGTTTGATGTCAGTGTGGAAACTGTACACACAATTATTCACAAGGAACTGAAGATGTGGAAGATTTACGTGAAGTTTGTCCCAAGGGTGCTCAGAGAAGATCAGAAAGAAAGACGTTGTTTTAGACAGCAGGGAGATGGTCGAGCTGATCAATTCAGATCCTGCAGTTCTTGATGCTCTGGTGACCTGCAATGAAAGCTGGATCTACTGCTACGACCCAGAAACCAAGAGACAGAGTTCCCAGTGGAAGCATGCTGGCTCTCCCAGACCCAAGAAGGCTAGACAGAGCAAATCCACCCAAAACTTTTGATGATCCCTTTTTTTGACAGCACTGGCATCATCTACATGCACTGGGTTCCCACTGGACAGACAGTCAATAAGGAATACTATGTTGAGGTTTAAAGGGAGTTCAGGAAGAGATTCCATCGGAAGAGGCCAGCACTCTTCAAATCAAGTCAGTGACATTTCCACCAGGACAATGCACCAGTCCACATTTCCATCTTTGTCACCGACTATTTGACCTAAATGAGCATCAAGACAGTTCCACACCCTCCATATAGTCCAGACTTTGCTCCCTGTGACTTCTAGTTATTCCCTAAGCTCAGAGGCTGTCGTTATGAGACAATTGAGGAGATGAAAGAGGCTATGACGAAGGTCACTGAGACGCTCACACAAGAGGACTTCCATAGGGCCTTCTAGAAATAGTTTGAATGGTACAACAAGTGCATTACATCTGGAGGAAATTACTTCGAAGGAGACAAGAGTTTCATATGTGTACTATCAATAAAAGTGCCCATACGAAAAATGTCTGGAAACTTATTGAAGGCCCCTCATATATTCCCCCTATCTTTAAAACTTCTAAGGTGACTTGTATGTTGTAATGGTTAGCAAACTAGTCTAGCAAGCTTAAATAAATACTACCACTTTGGATCAAAATGGAACTGCAGATAATGGCAATGACAAAATGACTTCACCCTCCCCAGAAATCTCGAACTGGAACTTCACCACTGAATACTGTTTAGTCTCATACCCAGAATATTGCTTTTTGGAGGGATGTAGTTGGCAAATTCTAGACCTTACCAACTTTACTCACTCAAACTTTTCAGATCCTTTGCATTGTTTAATGGTTAGCAAACTAATCTATAAAAATATTGTTTCTAAGTTCAGTTCTCACTTGATACCTTAGGCATCTGGCCTTATACTTAGCTGAGCAGACTACTCTCTCAGACTCATACATTTTCTGTGGCACAACCTAACACTTATATTCGTCTATACTTGTACTTATGAATATATTTTTGGATATCCACAATTACGGGAAAAAAGTTGTAAAGTTAATAACACATCTGCTTGATCTAGTTCTTCCTTATTATCTCTTTGTTTTAAAAGTTGACAAGTCTCAGATGTTTTTAATTTACACTTACAGATTGTATGACTCAAAAACAGATAAGGACAAGGTTTATCATGGCATTGTCCTGTTAAACTAAAAAAAGAAATAAAACATACCATGACCTGATTTCCTCAGTGTTCATGCATCTTGATTTAAAAAGTTTGTATGTGTGTATAATGTTAGCCCAGATAGTAAGAGACAATTAAAAAAATAATATTAAAATAAGTACAGATCTCTTTTAACCCATTTGTTGCTGTGTTCAACTTGAGTCATATTCTTAAAGCTGTGTCAAGTGCGATTATTTCTAATTAATATGTCTGTGTAAAGCCAAATTTCATCTTTCATATACTGGTCTACATTTTCAACCTGGCTAAGATAATTTTGCAGAGAAGTTTTTTCATGAGTGTTTACCCCTCTGTCATGAGCAGGAGGGATAAACACAAGGTCAATTTTTTAAACAGAGTACAGCTGGTTTGAATTCAATGTTTTCCTTCTAGACTGGTTGCCTAAACAAGGCTAAAGAACCTAGTCAGCCCTACAATTCATTCATAGCAGAAAGGAGAACAGATGGATTCATACCTTTTCCAAGTGCATTAACATGATATCAAATGCAAACAGTTCTGTCCAGAATTTAAACTTGTGTTGCCAATTCCATTTCCTTTCATGATAAGCATTACACTAAATTCACAGATGGAGAAGAGAATATTCCTAAGAAAATGACATTTACAGATCTTGATGGAAGGTTTAATAATTTAGAGTTAAATGGTGAATAATGAATATATATTCAAACATCAATGAAAGCATGCTTATTTACTATGGCCAAGAGGTGTCATTGTCAAACTTTTTCCCCACAGACCCTGAGTCTTTTTGAAAAAAATATTAGTAAACTCTTACTATTTTAAGTTAATTAGGTGATTATTATAAAAATATATTTAAATTTTTTTACCAGACACAAGTTTTCTGAAACTAGAACATTTATTAAAAACTACAAAAAAACTCATATATATATATATATATATATATATATATATATATATATTCTTTTCATGGTTAGGAAGCTGGTCTTGTAGAGCAATTACTACAGAGTAGTGTGTTCAATCCTCACCAGATGTCACATACTTATGGTTTTGTACCAAATCTAATTAACAATTTTAATGAATAGCTGGGCTTTAACTTTGGTAGGGCAACTGGTCTAAGAAAAGGAAAACTCTAAATTCAAACTTGTAAAACATCACATAAAAATTGATCTTCAGTCACATCCAGCTCATGCGGAGGGGTTGGTATATATATATATATATATACTACAACTGTGTATGGTTGTCACTATTTCACTTGGTGAGTTTGTGGCAGACCAAATGTGGTATAATTTGGAGAGTGCTCAATATCTGTGATAGAGCTATTATATAATAAAAGATAAATTTATATTAGTTTTTATATATATTTAATAGCATGGATGCTTATCTTTGACCACTGGTTTCATGCTGTCTTTATACATAAAGATGGTATAAAACCAGTCATTACAGATAAGCATTCATGTTATTAAATATATATAAAAATCAATATATATATATATATATATATATATATATATATATATATATATATATATACATAATTAACAATTTTCAAAAGCAACCAATCAGAGTTGTTCTCACCGAGTGCCAATTACTTCTATTCTAGTGACAAGCTAAGATAAAGTTTAGTCACTGACAACATTTTAAAAGAATGAAAAAAAGAATCAATGCCATAAATGATACTGTTTTTTTATTGTATTATTAATGTTATTATTATTATCATTATTATTATTGCAAATCTCTTTGAAGTACCATTTAATAGCAAACAGCTGGATACTCAAATCTGTCTCAGCATTTAGTCTATTATGATTATTAATTTTTTGCATTTTATATGCTGAAAATTCTGCCTTGTTGGAAATGGGAGAACTGCTTTAAAAAATCTCTTCCGATAATTGCAGATATCCTTCTTCTATAGTATAACAGAATTTTGGAAGTGTCAGTTTTTTATGTTCTACTTGTAAAATGGAATCTGAAGTGTTGTCAATAAACTTTTCAAATCAACTGCATTGAATTTTTAACACTTAGAGTATTCGGACTATTGTCTTCATTGTTATATTTCCAACATTTCGGTTGATGCATCCTTCAGATTTTAACCTTCTGCAGGTGTTTCATGTCAAACTCAGGAGCCCATATAGAACTTTGAACTGATACTTTTATTTAATCCAAAGTGGAGCAGATTATTCTAAATCTATTAACCATCACCAGGTACAAGTGTTAAGCTATAGTAAGTATTCTTTGTTATGTACCTGATTCTGGTTTACAGAATTAGAACAATCTGCCCTTGTGGATTAAATAAATTAATTAAATTATTATAATGTTTAAATAAAAACTGACTTATTTTCACAAAATTGATTTTATCTAAATTCTTTTCACTTCATCTTTTTCAGAAGATTTTTTCCTTTTCCACTTTGAGAACTGCTGGTCAAGAGAATCAAACTGCACATTATTATGAAATCTGTGCAGAAAGAAGAAACTAAAACCTAATGATACTAAATAAGTTTGATATTTTAAAATTTATGAAAATAATATGTTTGGTTTATTTGAATTAATGGCATATCAACTCCTTATGGGTTATACAATGCAAAAATTTAATTCATTTTTATATGTTTGTTTACAATCATAACTATTTTCCGATGTTCCTGTACTTTCTGTTGCACTTTTTTAAAAAATTATCAATAATTATTTGTTTGCACACAGTTATATGATATCAAGTATTCTTACCTAAAACAAAAAAATTTGCTCACAATAATATGGTTTCAAGTATTCCTATCTAATACTAAAAAATTATACACAATTAAAGTGGAGCACCCTCCCCTACACCTCGGTGTAGTAGCTATTGAAAAGGGAGCCTTTGAGTCACCCTCGACAACAGACACCAGCTTTACTTTGACTGGGCCATTGGCCTAATGAGTAGAGCGTTTGCCAATGGTCTGGAAGACCAGGGTTCATACCAAAGACTCAAAAAATAGTACTTGATGCTGCCTTGCTTAACACTCAGCATTATAAGGTAAGGATCAAAGGTAAAGAGGAGCAATCCAGAGAATGAAGTAGCACCCTCCCCTACACCTCGGTGTAGTAGCTAATGAAAAGGGGGCCTTTGGGTCACCCTTGACTATGGTCGCCAACTTTACTTTTACTTATATGTTTTCAAGTACACTATTTCTATTGAACAATCATTTGTTTGCATAAAATTATATGGTTTCAAGTAACCAATAATTATAATCCTTTGCTTATAAATTATGACTTCAAGTAATTGTAATCCTTAACTTATATGTTATAGCTTTAAGTAATTATTTTTCATACAAATAATTTACATAGTTATATGGTATTAAGCATTCCTATTTAATACAAATAACTTTCAAACTAATCTATTTGACCTATAAATGTGATCCTAACAGATATTACCACTCCACTATTAGGGATACTCCACATTCCCCAGTGCTCTTCAGAACAGAAGCCACACTACCAGAGGTAGTTTAGTGTCATACTCAAAACACCCACATTGGTGGGGGGGGGGTCTTGCCCCTCTGCACAGGAAACAGAATATTCTCAGCCCTGCCAAAAAGGTATAAAAAATAAAAATGAAATTATATGATTGATTGATTGATTGATTGACTTTAATAGCATGTCAACCTGTCTAGGGTTATTTCATACCTAAAGGCTTGGGAATCCCATTCATTTTATATTTATATTTACATTTTGGTGAATAGCCCAGTCAGTTGGAGTTATAGAATACATTGACTGCATCTCTGCAGAGAGGTAAGACCCCCTCCCGAGTGTTCTGGATATGACACTTAATAATCTGTTGGTGAGGCTCCAGTAATACTGGAGCTTTGGGGAATGAGGAGTACCACTTTATTGCCATTGCTCCCAGGTCCCCTCTGGCCCAGAGTGGTAGCATCTGATAGGGTCCTATCTATGGTTCAAATAAAACTGTTTAACATTTAAACTGAGTGCAAACAAATGACTTATGCTAAATTTAATTGTTTGAAGTAGAACTGTTTGATCATTTAACTGTGTGAATCTACAAAATGTGTTTACAAATCATATATTTTATATATATGTAAAAACAGGATTTGGCATTAAATAATGTTTGATATGCCATAAAACCAAATGAAACCAAACCAAACCAATTTTTTGTAAAGGTATTTCTTAAGAGCTTTTTGCACACATTTTTATGATATCAAGTATTCTTATCTAATCTAAATGATTTGCACACAGCAGTTGTTTGGTGGGAAGAGTCACCATAGAGTAATGGCTAAAATGCTGAACTGCAGCCTTGAAGGTAGCAAGTTCAAACTTCAGATTAATACCTTTGTCCCTCCAGCTATGGGTTAAATAGTACCTCTGCTGTTCTTGTACAAGGATGGCTTTGGTATTAAATAACCCACAAAGGTTGATATGCCATTAAACAAAGAAACTGAAGTAAACAGATGTAGGGTTTGGTGTTTATTCAGTGTTCAGCTACTATGACCTTATGCCTGAAAAAGCTAATCTAACAGACAAATACTACTAGGTGTGATTAGTGTAAGAGTTATCACCATAGGAAATGAAATTGGCAACCTGTGTTCAAATCCTGAATATGACTGATTGCTTTATACTTCAAACTAATACCCTTGTGATTAGTGTAAGAGTTATCACCATAGGAAATGAAATTGGCAACCTGTGTTCAAATCCTGAATATGACTGATTGCTTTATACTTCAAACTAATACCCTTGTGATTAGTGTAAGAGTTATCACCATAGGAAATGAGATTGGCAACCTGAGTTCAAATCCTGGATACGACTGATTGCTTTATACTTCAAACTAATACTCTTGTGATTAGTGTAAGAGTTATCACCATAGGAAATGAAATTGGCAACCTGAGTTCAAAACCTGGATATGGCTGATTGCTTTATACTTCAAACTAATGTCTTTAGGAAAGGCAAGAATCTAAGTCCCTTCCCTCCTCCCAGCTATGGGTAAATTGTAAAGAAGACTTTGTTCTTAGTCTTGATAAAGCAACCAGTTTAGGAGAAAGTAAACTTTGAATTCAAACCTGCTTTACTCTGCTTAAAAATTGACCTTGCATCACATCCTATCTTGGCAGAGAGTTTGAGTAAATATGTACTACTGAAGTAAGTTTGATCCTCAACACAGTTAGCCTTGTGTCAGACTAAGGTAAGTTTCATAAATATGACCCAATATATAAAACTGCTAACAAAATCTAGTCAATGAAGAAAAGAAGATCAAAGATTATGTTTATCCTTATTAAAGCAAATTGTTGCAGTCCTGCCCAAATGGAAAATGACTTTTGTCATAATTACACTATGTGATTGTTTACTGTGTAGTTTTATTCACTCTCAGAATAAGTAAAAAATAGATATAAAAATGAATGAATAAATAACAATAAGAAACTGTCTGTTTGTGTTGATACTATCACATTCATTGTAAATAAAGAGAACAAATGTAACAGGAGAATTGTTTTGTAATGTAACCCAATAGTTCAACAAGGAAATTTGAAAATTAAAAACACATTGCCACCAATCATAATTCATTCTAATTCTCTAGATATACAGATGAAACCTTGTATGATCAACTATCTATCCCCCATATAAGGACATTAGAGGCAATATAATATTTGACTAAATATTTTTTTCAAATATTTACAAATTTTCATTAAATATGGCAAAAGAGGTGTGGCTAGTATAATGGTTTCAGCACAGGAAATGAAAGTAGCATATTCCAACTAAGTCTGTTTTGCATTTACTCTATATTAATGCCCTTGGGAAAGGCATGAATCCATCTCTTTTCCACCTTGCTATTGTCAAGATAGAAAGGAAGACTGGGCTCTCTTGTCTAGGTGAATTATAAGTCTTAGGAAAAGGCAAATCTGAATTCATAGCCAGATGTAACAGGTTGGGTAGGCTAGCAATGAATAACAAGTGCTAAAAGGAGTGGTATTTATCCATCCTCCAGCCAGGCAGAATTTGACACAAGGTCATTTTAATGTGGAGGCAAGATTCATGCACAGCAGGTACAAAAAATGCTTGATTCCTTTGGCATTACCCTATTGAGGTGCCTCTGGAACTAAGCAAAGAACTTAACCCTGCCAAAGTAGGTATTACCTGTCAGGCACTCACTACTACCCATCTGGGACATGTCCATGAGGATGGCATATTGTGTACAGCGAAAAGAGAAGAAATTGACAGACTGCTACTCAAAAATGGGGAAATGAAGCAAGGAAGGTTGTGTTCCTTGAGAAGCAGCATTCAGATTTTCAATTTTCGCCTCGGCTTGAACAATTAGAGAGGTAGTTGTTATGCTTGGCTTTGGAATGACCAATTTATTTTCATGTTTTCTTTCTTTCTCTCTCTATTATTCTGTTTATTCTTTTATCAGTTTCTTTCACATGGTTATTCTCTTTCTCTCTTTCTCCTGATACATCTCATGCTTATTCTTTTTGTTTCTTTTTCATCTCTTTCACTTATTCTCATTTTCTTATTTTCTCTCTATTATTTTCTTTTATTTGCTTTATTTCTATTTCTTTCATTTATTCTATTTATATTTTCACTTATTTCTTTATTTCCATCTCTCTTTTTCTCTCACTCTCTCATTTTGTCAATTTGTCTTTCCATTTTTTTCTATATACCTTTCTGTCACTATATATATATCTGTTTTTGTTATATTTTGACCTTCGACCCGGCCCAAAAATACTATTCCAAGGTAATACACCGGAAGGAAGTGACACATTCCAACGGCCAGTAATCGAAAGAGATCGCGTGGGCGGATTAAGGCTTATGATATGGGACAAGGTGAAGGTCCCATTGTGCCATTACAGTCATGCACCGGAAGAGAGTAACCTCTGAACTGCATGACAGTTATTTCCGCTTGACAATTAAACATTCGATTTCAAAGATCCAGTAGGCGATCGTGTGGGCGTTGAGTTATTATTTAACTCAGTTGAGTTTGGGTCCCAGAGCAGTTGCCAGCAGACTCCCAGAGAGTTAGAGACGAGATGTGGTAGGGAAGACCACACCCGACCGAGGGGGCACTCGGAAAACCCCCGAAGCAATTGCCAGCAGACTCCCAGAGAGTTAGAGACGAGATGTGGTAGGGAAGGCCACACCCGACCGAGGGGGACCTCGGAAACCCCCGAAGCAGTTGCCAGCAGACTTCCAGACAGTAGAGACCAGATGTGGTAGGGAAGGCCACACCCGACCGAGGGGGCACTTGGAAAACCCCCGATGCAGTTGCCAGCAGACTTCCAGAGAGATAGAGACGAGATGTGGTAAGGAAAGCCACACCAGGCCGATGGGGCTTGAAGCCCTGATGAGCTGGGGTCCAGAGAAGATGCTAAGATGCAGTAAAGAAAGCCAGCATCCAGCAGTGGACCCTAAAGACCTCTGGTTGAGCATCTAAGAGAACAAGAAAGACACAACATGACGGTCATAACAGTGGGGTCAAAATATGAAGTTTATGTTCGGTCTCCAGCACCCTCTCACATGCAAACCTTCAACAACCCTTTCGAACCCTTGCAATAAAGTGAGAGGTGAATATTTTTCTAAAGAAGTCCTTCCTGCGTCTTTATCATGCGTTTTCCTTCCTGCGTCTTTATCGTTGTGTCACTGTAGATGACTATATAACATTTTTCTTCTTTTTTATTTTATTTTCTTTCTTTCTCTCTATTATTTTCTTTATCTTGTAGGCATTTACAATCCTAAGCTCAGTTTGGCACAAGACCTGTAGAATTGGGCCTCTAGTGAGAATCAAACTTGCTAGCAATGGTCAGCTTGCCAAGCTTGTTAACCATTACACTACAAGAGATTGCCAACAATATACATTTGTTGGGTAACATTGTCGTCAACATAGTATACCAAACCTCCAGACCCCAATCCTTGGTCACGGCGCCAAATATACCAATTATGGTATCTCTTTGCCACAACCTTGTCCGCCTCCCTCCAATCTCTCTGCTACAACGCGGGAAAAAACAGATGAAAAGTTCCTTCCAGGAAAGTGACCATGCACTGCCCTGCCCCACGTTGTGATTCTTTAAAAGTAAGGCCGATGGCCACATCTGAAAGGAAGAGGGTTTACTGGCAGCTGAAGTCTGGACTCCGAAGGGTACATATATTGCAGAACAAAAAAAAAATAACTCCGATTTCTGCAGTAGACAATAAAAAAAAAGATTTTATAAAACTTCAAAGTTACAGATGGCGATAAAAATCTGCGGGTGTGACGTATAATGGTCTAAGGCGGCGGCTTGACGAGGGTTAAGTTTTCTTAGCAACAAATTTTCCCAGCGGCGGACTGGTGATATATGAGTTGGCAGCGCAAAGCACAATTCCAATCTGTTGGTCCCTGTCTGGTCTTCGTCTGCTTGTCTGGAACCGAACTGCTTCACCTCCTGCCACCAACTTACAAGGGTCTAGATTTTCTTAACGACAATTTATTCCAGCGGCGGACTGGTGATATCTGAGTTGGCAGCGTGAAACACAATTCCAATCTGTTGGTTCCTGCCTGGTCTTCGTCGGCTTCGTCTGGTACCAACTGCTTCGCCTCTCTCTGCCACCAACTGCTGAGTTCAAAAATCAGCCTGTTTATATAATAATTGCCAATATTCTGGGTAGGTTCTGACTGAGGCAGGGGTGATCTCCATAACGTCATCAGAAAGGGTCCAACCTTCTTTTCACTACTTCCACAGAGTCGTCCCTCTCACTACCCTCGTAGTGAGGACTACGGGAGGATAACTTTCCTCCTACCAACATAGTTTCTCTCATTTTACTGCTTATGACATCATCATGCCAGACAGCGTTCACACCATCAACAAAGATTCCCCTGTTCACCTTTCAACACCCTTTCTCCCTGTCACTGCAATCAGGTGAGAGACACAGGTCATGGGTTATCTTCCCTGATTGTCAAATTTCTAATTTTCATTTTTTTTTTTCCTTCAGGCTTGGGAACCGTTCATGATATCCTAAAACAACATATTTTTTTCTTTCTTCCTCTATTTTGCGATTTTACTTGTAACCAACTTGGTCACCCTCATTACCTGTCAACATCTTTCCATTTTCTGTTTTGACTATTGTCAAAAATTCTTTTTCAGAATTTTCAATTCTTTTTCCCAGACATTTCAATTTTTACACTTCTTGGCAATTATATTTGGCTACTCAACTTTTTGGTTAACCCCTCACGTACCGCCATCGACCAATATTGTCATAATAGTACTATTCAAAATGGTAGTCATTTTCAAAAGTTGGCTCATTTTGATAAAAGGTCAGAAGTATGTGGCTCTGTTGGTTGGGGCTGCAGAATACACCGACTGCATCTCTGCAGAGGGGTAAGACTTCCCCAACGAGTGCCTGTATATGACACTAAACAATCTGATGATGAAGCTTCGTTAATACTGGAGCTTTGTGGGATGCAGAGTACCTCTTTATTGCCATCACTCCCAGATCCACTTTTGGCCTGGAGCGGTAGCACCTAATAGGGTCCTATCAATGGGTTAAATAGAACTAAACTGTGTGCTTATGCTAAAATGAATTGTTTGAAATAGAACAGTTTTGACATTTTAACTGTGTAATTATGTTAAATTGAATTGTTTGAAATAGAAGTGTTTTGACATTTAAATTGCATACTTATGTTAAACTGAATTGTTTGGAATAGAACTGTTTATATGTATAAAAATGGATTTAGCATTAATAACCTACATTGCCATAAAACCAAACCAAACCAAACCAAACCAGAGGTATGGAAGACCCAGAGAGAACCAAACTCACTTGATTCTCTTGACCAGCAGTTCTCACTCGTAGTCATTTATTGAGGTTAGTTTAATTTGGTACAAAGCCAGAAGTAAACGTGTTGTATAGTCATATGCAGATTCATACAGAATACATATTGACGCAATAATAAAGACGAGCGACACAGTTCTTAGAAAAATATACCTCTCACTTTATTTGAAAGGTTTGTGTGTGAGAGGGAGTTGGAGACCGAACAGAACTGCAACATATTGACCTCCCTAGCCCCTCCGGACATAGTCGTGTGTCATTCTCGTTATCCTGGACTGCTCAACCAGGGGCCTGGGGGCCCAGCCTCTCTGGGACATGTTCTCATCCCAGCATCTTCTCACCAACTGGTCTCCAAACAAACTGACTTCTTGTCTTCACCGAGTTATATAATAGTTCAATCGCCCACTCAATATCTTTGGAATGGCATGTTTGATCGTCATCAAGCGGAAATAACTGTCATGCAGTTCACAGGTCACTCTCTTCCAGTGCATCAGTCTATGACTGTACATTGGGATTTTAACTTGTCCCATATTGTCAGCCAAGCCTGCCTATGCGATTTCTTCCCATAACTGCCAATGTGTCACTATCTTCAGGTGCATCACTTTAGAATGGCATATTTGGCCGGATTGAAGGTCAACATACAACAAAGGGTCCCACTAAGAATCAAACTCACAATGATCTGTTACTCTAACTCAGTAGGAATTATATCACTTGAAGTACTCAATGTTGAGGTACTGACAGTTGAGAGGTGTATCAATTCTGTAATGTTGGATATTTGATTTGATGTATGTTGAGAAATTCATTGGAAGTACTGATGTGTATGTGTGAGTAGTGGGAGTATGAATAATGTACAGAATATACTTTTAGTCTCAGTGAATATTATCACTACAAATTAAACCAAATGAATGTACTCTAAGGGCCCAGGCAGACTCCAGACAAAAAAAATGCCATCAACAGCATATCTGATTGGACAGAATATATTTATATTTGATACATGAATTATGATATTTTAAAATAGAGTATTATTAGATATGGAAATTTATAAAGAAAATATGATATTTGAATTACAATATTGGAAAATATTGCATTATCAAAAATGAAAATTTGTAAAGAAAATATTTATGATATTTCATGATATGTGATTTATAATAGAAAATATTGTTGTGTTAAAGATGGAAATTTATAAAGAAAGTATTTATGATATTGTATATTTGAATTATGATATTTGAACTATGATATTTGAAAATATATTGTTAAAGATGTAAATTTGTAAAGAAAATTTGATGTTTTACAATATTGATATTTGAATCATGATATCTGAAAATATTGTATGGTAAAAGATGTAAATTTATAAAGAAAATGATATCTTGTGATATTTGAATTATACCTAAAAACACTGTACTGTTAAAGATGTAAGTTTTTAAAGAAAATCATTTCATTCTGAAATTTTCACTGTGTAATGTTAATTCTACATAGTTAATTAGAAAAATGCTGAGTTAAGTACATTGACAAAGGAGGAGATTATGTTGAGAAATAGATATTTTTTTGTGTAAAATAAAGAATGCATAGATCTGCAAAATGGAAATAACAAATTCATTAGAAAAGAAACTCAAAGTAACCCAGAGATCAATGGAAATAGCAATGTTGGGAATAAGAAATAATAAAGAAAAGATTGACATGGTGATCACTTAGTAACAGCAGGTACTGTAAACAATCTAATGCTTGTGTGCCTGATTAAATAAAGTTTAGAAAATAAAAGTATGGATCAGAGAGAAGACTAAATTTAAAGATATCATACAAATTATTCAACAACAAAATAGAAGTGGAGGGAAAAAGACACACAGTCAAAAAGGAAAATAACAGATTGGGTGTAGGAATATTTGGTTGGTTATTATTTTCATTTTGTAGGTTCGTGGTTCATAGGTTCTTGTTTTGGAGTTTAAGTATCTGATTCCATTGTTCTCTTCTTACCCCATTTAACTTGTTGGTGTCTTCGTAGTCTGTAGAAGGCTGCAAAAGAATTACTGAAGGAAGGAAGAAAAGAGACAAAGATATTCTTTATCTCAAAACTTTATTTCTGGGTTCAACAACCATTCTGTGGGTGTGGAGATTCTTCCTGAAACCAATATAAATCGTTGTGTCTCCAAGTCAAGGAGTTAAAATATATTTGTAATTTCTGGTGGGTGATGAGATTAAAGTCTGTGGTTATGTACTGTAGGTATTTTTGTGAGGTGTGTTGGCAGTCATTTTTAGTGAGTTATGAGTTGGAAGGTCTGTCCTGTTGTCTTGCAGATATATTCAACAAAGACTACTACTGGTGGGAAAGTGAGCCAGTGTGCCTCTTAACAGACATGCAGTATTCCCCACCAACAGCAGGAGAAAAGTAGTTCTTTCCAGTCCAAGTGGTTACTGCTGAATGAGGTAGAGTTTCTATTTAGCAACAGCAAGTCTGTTTTTCAGGCATGCACAGATTTTTCTTCCTGTCAGAGGTTTTTGGGAACTGGTACACTTTGGAATTTATTTTGTTTTATTCTTTTATTTTCCTTTTTATTAATCTCCATAAACACATGGTGTATAAAGTTAGTAGAATGTTGATCTAGAAATAATAAGACAGGATCAAACAGAAGATGGAGAAATAGTAGTTTACTGGTAAGACATAGCAGAGATTAGTACATTGAGGTCTGCATGGAAGAATTTCAGAAAGAAATGTCGTCAAATATAAACTCATATTTTGTCAGGGAATCCTATTAAATACAATTTCTTCTCAATATACAATCCATACAATTTTTATCCCTCGTTGTTTGTGTGTGCTCTTTCTTAGGATTTACATTTAATTTGAGCTTTTATGCCACTCATATCTTTTAGTTCCCATGTATATTTAGTCATGACCAGGCCATTGGCTTAATGAGTAGAGTGTTTGCCACTGGTCTGGGAAACTGGGGTTCAATCCCAGGTCGAGTCATACCAAAGACTCAAAAAATGGTACTTGATGCTGCTTTGCTTAACACAACATTATAAGGTAAGGATCAAAGGTAAAGTGGAGCAATCCAGGGAATGGAGTAGCACCCTTCCCTACACCTCAGTGTAGTAGCAATTGAAAAGTGAGCTTTCGAGTCGCCCACTTTACTTACTTATATTTAGTCAACATAGATTTATTTAAGTAATCTCAGTTTTGATAAGAAATTGAGACATGTATATTTCTAAGGTAATATTTTGTTTAAAGATTCTCATTATGTATGGTGGGGGTAGTTCCCATGGCATGGTGGCTAACATCCTGGACTGTAAACTCCACTTATGCTATTACATTCACTTTGGAAAAGGTATAAACCCTCTTATCCCCTAAGCTATGGGCTAAATAGTACCATTACTGTTCTTCTACAAAGATGGTTTTGGCATGAAGGTTGAGATACCATTAAACAAAAAAACCAAACCAAACCAAACCTATTATATACAATTTTTCCTTTAAATACAATCTACATGATTATGATACCTCATTATTTGTATATACTTTTTTATGATTTTGCATTTAATTTGAAGTTCTGTGCCACTTGTATTTTTTTATTTCCATGTATATTAGGCAACATAGTGTTATTTGTGTGATGTCTATTTTTAACAGAGAATTTATTATTACATAATGTTTGTTTCCAAGGCTTTCGTGTTGCTCCAATATAGATCCGGTCCAATCTTTGTCCATTTTTCACAGTTACTTAATATACCAGATTTTCAGTGAGACACTTCCCTTGTAAAAGACATTCATTCTTATTCCTGCAATTACAGAGAGATTCTCCAGTATTTACCTTGTTGCCTGAGTTATAGTTCAATGAGTGAGGAGAGGTTTTGTATGAATGTAGTTGTCTTAGGGTACATTAATTTGTAAAACAACAATAGAGACTAGATGTGTTTGAGAAATATTTTATTCTTGCTTATAGTAATTCAGGATGTCATTTGTTTGTTTGTTCAGGGACATTTCACGTACCAGAGTTGTAGTTGGAAAGGACCGCATGGAAAATCCATGTGTGAGGTGAAGCTGTTGGTGGCTTGTCGTGCTACCCATCACAGATGGTTGAGCTGTTCACTGGACATGTTTTCCCTTTGCTACTTGGATCCTACTGGGTCCAATCAGGCTTTCTTTATATAGTGTCTGAGTGGCTCAGATTGACTTTTCTGAGTCATGTTGCTTGGTTTCTGATTGGTTGAAAAATATTTTTATGAACTTTTTCCTCTTGCATTTGTCCCAAAAGTGGGTGTATGGAGCCAGTTAAATTTCAGTCTGTCTGTGCCAGGTGAATAGTGGCTGTTGAGGAGATTATTTCCTCTTGGGTTGTCATGCAGAATCCTAACTGGTTACAGCAGCTCTTTTGTTTATAATTTTCTTATGATTTGGTTTGTTTGGGTTTTATGGCATATCAACCATTGAAGGTTATTTAATGCTAAATCCTCTTTATACATATACATTGAATATATATGATTTGTAAACTCATTTTGTAGATAACATTTTTAAACAAGCCTGAGCTCGCTTTTTTTTTAGTACACAGTTAAATGGTTTCAGGCATTTCTAACACAAATAATTCTATTTACTATTAATTGCTTGTTTGCACACATTTAAATGGGTATACATATGATTTGTAAGTGAATAGTTTTTGATAATTTCATTTTAATATGTCATATACAGGACATTCTTTGGGGGAATCTTACCCCTTTGCAGAGAAGCAGTCAGTGTATTCTACAGCCTCAGTTGTTTAGGCCTTTCTTGTTATGTTTTTGGGCAATGTTTTGTACATTAGCCATAAAACAGTAGCTGATTTTTAGTGCATATCTTATGTCGTGTATCCACTTTAGGGAAATGTTTCTTTATTAAATTCAAAAGCTAAAACAAGCATTTTAAAATATGTGATGTGATGCATCTCATGTGGTGTAATGGTTAGCCGATCACCATTACAAGTTAGTTTCATTCTATATTGTTGCTTCACGCTTCTGAATTTTTGCCCCAACTAACCAAAGCTGAGTATAAAAAAGCACTTCATTGTAGTATAGGTATCAATAAGGTAATCGAAGATCCATAATAACTACGAAATGAGTTCAATCCTTACTAAGTACCTTATACTATCAGCATAGTGGTGCTCAGTGGTGTAATGTTTAGCATTATAGGAAATGAACACAGTGACCAGAATTCAACTCCTGGATGAGGCTATTTGCATTTCACTAAATATTGGGAAAGATATAAATTCAACTATTCTTCCTCGAGCTATGGGTAAATAATAGGGTAGACTGGGCTCTTTAACCTTGGTATGGCAACTGGTGGAGAAGGGAAAACCTTAAATTCAGACCTCTTAAAAATTAACATTGTGTTGTAGCCTGCTTATGCTAAACTTAAGCTATGCTTAGTTGAAGGGTATCACCCTGTGATATAATGACTATAGAGTTAGGCTAGCAGACCACTACTAGCAAGTTCCATTCTCACTGGATGTACCAAGTTGCTGTTAAAATTTGATCCCAAAATTACCATAAGGAATTGAAATTCAAAATTAAATGCAACTTCTTCTATACTTTAAAATTATGCATGTTATCATTGGTGAAGACTCACCTTATGTTTTTGTCAGTTTGTCTGAAGAATGTATCAGCTGAAACAGTGTATTAAAAACAACAAAGAAAACATAAAAAAAAAAAACAAAAACAAAAAAACACAATAATTTCAGATGTTTCTATTTGTATCTGATATTTTCTCTGAATATCATAAATTAAACAATAAAAAAAATAATCAAGTCATAGAATATTTATGGTAAAAAAATTTAAAGAAACAATGGAAATTCAGTGGAAGAATTTTATTTCGTACATTCAAGTAATAAACAAAATACATACAAGGGAATTTCTGTATATATTTGTGTTGAATGCAGGCTAATATATAAGGTTTCGGTTTGGTTTCTTTTGTTTAATGGCATATCAACCTTCATGGGTTATTTAACGCCAAAGCCACCATTCAAGAAGAACAGCAGTGATGCTATTTAACCCATAGCTGGGAGGATAAGGGGGTTCATACTTTTCCTAAGGGTAGTTGTCCAAAAATAAACATTATAGCACAACTGGAGTTTGAACTCGCTTACTACGATCCCACAGTCCAGAGCTTTAACCATTACACTACGTGGACACCACCACTAATATATAAGTTGACCAGTGACTTATACTGTATTCATTTATAACATATGCTTTTTTCCACATTTTTAAGCCTAAAAGTCAGGGATGTGTATTATACACAAGAACTAAATATCAACTTTTAATCCAGCTATGTGTTGTCATATTTAGGATGGCATAACTAAAAGTAAATGATATCAATGATCCAAGGGCACCTCAGGTTTTGTAATAGTTAACAAACTAAACAAGCACACCTTTGTAGCCAAAAGTTAGGGATGTGTGATTCACACAAATAATTACAGGGATCATGAAATTATTAATTGATAATTTTCTAAAGCCAAAAGTTGCTCCTAGTTCTTCCTATTACGTTTGAATTTTCAACCTTAGCTTATACATAAGTACATACAACATTTGAAAATCCAGCAAAGAAAATAGTTTGAATAATAGTAAATATTTGAAAATGACTTCAATGTTAGTTATTATCCATTAACTACAGATATCAGTCATAGTAGTTCTAAGGCTTATTGTGACAGAAATTCCTATCAATCCAGCATATATAATTCAATGTGAATAACAATTTAAATTTTATTGTAATTTGCAGCAGCTTAGTTCTATCTGTGAATCAGGGCATTTAATAGGCATGTTATCCTACAAGCAATCAGCTATTAAATCTTAGAATCATTAAAAATGGAAGATCAGGTTATTATTCATGAAGAGCTTTGTATGGTATTTATCCAATCTTTCCAGTTCTGGAATGTAACATAGTGTGGAGAATCTATAAGAAGCAAGCCTCCTTAGGAGTGGTGCCAAAAAAAGCTCAGCTCCCTAGGCATTCTCTTTTTGGTGCGTTGAGCAATAAACCCAGTCCTTTAGATGAGATGTTAGATGCTACCAAAAGGGAAAGCCCCTCTGGAGTCTAGCTGATTTATTTATTTTTTGTTTTCACAAACCAATGCATGAAGAACTTTGTAAATATCTTAGTGAAAGAGATCAATCAAGTTTAAATGAGGTTACATTTGGTGATTTTTCAGATAATAAATACACCCTATATTTCATCAATAATTCTGGATGAATTTTTGTCCTTTAGATGAGATGTTAGATGCTACCAAAAGGGAAAGCCCCTCTGGAGTCTAGCTGATTTATTTATTTTTTGTTTTCACAAACCAATGCATGAAGAACTTTGTAAATATCTTAGTGAAAGAGATCAATCAAGTTTAAATGAGGTTACATTTGGTGATTTTTCAGATAACAAATACACCGTATATTTCATCAATAATTCTGGATGAATTTTTGTTTTCATACACAATAGTCTTGAGGATGGTTTTCAAAATTATTTCACAACTTTTGAATGTATTTAAAACTCTCTAAACCATGGACCACAAATATTTAAGGAGGCAAGGAGGAGGACAGATCAGTTGCAAGAGAGAGGAGCAGATGATTGGTTAGTTGTGTTTTATGGTATATCAACCCTTGTGGGTAAATTTAATGCCCTATCTGGTTTATATATATATATATATATATTACAGGATTTGTAAATGAATAGTTTGTAGGTAACATTTTCAAATGAGCAAGAGCTTAATTGTTAGCATACAATTAAATGGTTTCAAGTATTGCTATCTGATACTAACAATTCTATTTAATATTAATAATAAAAGAAAAGTTTGTGACCGTTGTTGAGGGTGACCCGAAGGCTCTTTTTTCAATAGCTACTACACCGAAGTGTTGGGGAGGGCGCTACTCCATTTTCTAGATTGCTCCCTTTTACCCTTGATCCTTAACTTATAATGCTGAGTGTTTAGCAAGGAAGCATCAAGTACCATTTTTTGAGTCTTTGGTATGACACGACCTGGGATTGAACCTCAGTCTCCTGGACCATTGACGAACACTCTACTCATTAGATCAATGGCCCGGTGTATATAATTGAATAGTTCTATTAGAACCATAGATGGGACCCAAACAGGTACTAACATTCTGGGTTAGAGTGGGCCTGGAAGTGAGAGTAAGGAAGAGGTACTCCATATTCTCCAAAGCTCCAGATGGTTTAGTGTCATATCTAGGACACTCATTGGAGGGGGTGGAGTCTTACTCCTCTGTAGAGATGCAGTCGGCATATTCTACAATCCCAGCTGACTGAGCGAAGACCAGAGGAGTTCAAGCCTTAGGTAATAAGCAGTAGTGGGTCACCAGGAAAAAAAAAGTTAACAGTTGGCTGTTTAGACATAGAGTAGGATAAAAGAACTTTGCCTGATGTTTGATAGTGAGGGATCAGTGCTCAAGTTGATATTGTGAAGTGTCACATGGACTGCCACCTTGACCAGGATAAATTCTGAGAGAAAATAAAGAAACAGCAAGTGTATTCTAAGAATTCATTTTTATGTCTTTTTCTTTCTTTGGTGGAGTTGACTTGTGGCTTGTATAGTTTCTACCAAAACCTGTGACTGACTAATTTTTACATAACAACAAAACAATATGAGGTTGAGTTATTTAGCAGGAGAGACTGGGCAGGCTATGATGAAAGTCTGCCACATAGCAAGAAATACCTCAATTATCTAAAATAAAAAAAATATCAAATATTTTTCAGCAGAGAAATCTCTTTAGTTTTACTTTTCAAATCTGGAGAAACTGCTAATTAAAATGTGAGTATTCTTTTAAAATACGTACTTGTAACTACTATTCATGAAAGAAAGAAATTATTCAATGTGTTTTTGCAGGTTAAACAAAAATAAAGTTGTAATGAAGTGTCAAAAATATATTAGTGCAAGCTGTGCATCTTATTGGAAGTTATATGATTAAGAACATAATTTATTCAAAATGCTGTTTTTAGAGATTTTACAATGAAGTTTGTATTACTCAATGAAAATGTTTTTTCTTTTATTTTAATGACATCTAACATATGACAGGTGGGAGTATGTATTTCCTATACTCACATATCTAAACAAGAACAGAAGTTTCATGATTCTATAAAAATGAAGTAAGTAGTCAAGCTACTTAAAACAAATCCAACCTTATTTTGATTTTTAGATTAAGCTTTTTTACAACCATTATAATTATTAATTTTGACAAGTACTTTCTTTCATCTTTTAATTTTTAATTGCTTGACCCCCACCCCAAGCCCGACTTACAGAGGTTCAATTCTATGACAGCAAGGAACAATACAGATAGGAAATAATAAAGAATAAGCTCATTATGAAATTTAACTTGTGTCTGGTTTGCTCGAGAGAGCCTTAATTAAACATACCAGCTGTTCTACTAACTGAGTCACAAAGATACATTGGTTTACAGAGGTTAAAAGACAGACTAAAGGATAAGTCTAAAGGTATGATTTGAGTTTCTGCTAACCAATGGGTCAATTAGTAGAACAGTTGGTGTGTTTAACCAGGTTTCTCCAAGGCAAAAGAGATGCAAGTCTGAATTTTACCAAGAGCTTATCCTTTTTGTGTTTCTGATCTATATTATTTCTTATTGTCATAGATTGATGACCTGACTGAATTGTGATAAAAAAAACCAACTAAAAATTAAAAGATCAAAGAAATTAATAAGTTAATTAACTAAAGTTTTTTTCTCCATATCTCAAAAAATGATGTTTGGATAACTGTTTTTCTTAACACTCAAAGGAATCATTGTATATTTTAGCTGATGAGTAATCATACTGACAGCAAAAAAATTTCAACACAAAGAAGAAAAAGTATATTACTCCACTATTGGGGGTCTTTAATTTTTTTCACAAAAATAAAATTCAATAAATTTTTTTTAATAGCAGTCAAAGTTTTGGTGATGAAACTCCAAATGAAGAATAAACAGTAGTGAAAAACTTGACATTGACTTCAAGCTCAGGGAACAGGAGCATTTGCTTTTCGCAAAGCAAGATATGATGCAATTAAATCACTTGGAAGCATCCGCACTTGGGAAAATTCCTTGGCATCATGATAATAGAGTTTACTTTGTGGATCTCTGTATTTGGACTGCAATGACAAAGAAAGACAGATTTCAGATGTGAGACTTTAAGGAAAAAAAAATGTAACAATAATTATAAGACAGGCTGATTATCTATACGATAGGATGCTGAAAAATTCTCAGCTCAATCAAAAATGGAATCAATTTTTTTTTCTTTTAAGCTTTTATTGAAATGTTTTGAGGTGTTAAAGAAACTTGAGAAATGATGTGCTGTGTTGAGCTGTAAGATGAATATGTGAAATAGAATGTATGTTTCATGACCTTCTTGGCTGGACCAAGAATTTTTCAGTAAATTGAACAGTCAATATCATAAATAGGGACACAAAGTCAGTGCACAGTTTTCCATTAAACATATATTATAAATTGATACCCAACTTTAGAGCAACTTAACTTGTACTCACTTTAAAACTTCATTTTTCTTGGAAATGAAAATTAAGGTAATTTTCAAACCAAAAAGATTAAATTAAATAAGATTTTCTGACAAAATTACAGTGATCCAAATCATGAAATCTATTCAAGTATTTTGTAATTTGCTTGAAGCATTGTACAAATTATTTTATAGTACTGATTTAATGTAGCAATGCAAAATAATAATTATTTGAGTCTAATTAATTTCAAAGTAAAATTTCATCGTCAGAGACATTTTTATAAATGAACACGATGTTGGAGGTTAAAATTTTTTTGAATGTTGTAAACATGGTGTCACATGAGGTGTTAGAATACCATGTTGGGTTTTGTGACCAAGGTATCACGTGGGGTGTTTAAATGCCATGCGGAATAGACGTGACTTCAGTTGTCCTAATCAATTTTATTTTATTTTACGAGGATCATTAAATAAGTTTCTAGACATTTTTCGTATAGGCACTTTTATTAATAGTACACATGTAAAATTCTAGTCCCCCTTGAAGTAATCTCCTCCGGCTGCAATGTACTTGTTGGAATGTTCCAACAACTTCAACTATGGAAGTCCTCTTGTGTGAGCGTGTCAATGACCTTCATCACAGCCTCTTTCATCTCCTCAATTGTCTCATAACGACAGCCTCTGAGCTTAGGGAATAACCAAAAGTCACAGGGAGCAGGGTCTGGACTATAGGGAGGGTGAGGAACTGTCTTGATGCCCATCTTGGTCAAATAGTCTGTGACAAGGATGGAGTTGTGGACTGGTGCATTGTCCTTGTGGAAATGCCACTGACCTGATTTGAAGAGTGCTGGCCTCTTTCGACGGAATCTCTTCCTGAACTCCCTTAAAACCTCAACATAGTAACCTAACCCTAACCTTTTGGCCAATCAACTCTGGTGTATTGACTTCCTTACTCTTCCCACACCTCTCATCATCCCCCACAGACTCCCTGCCTTCCTTGAATCTCTTATGCCACTCAAAAACTGATGCTTGATTCATGCAAGATGGTTGAAAAGCAGTCTGAAGGATTCCATATGTTTCTGTGGCATTTTTTCCAAGTTTAAAACAGAATTTTATTGCATATCTTTCTTCTAAAGTGTCCTCATGTCCAGATTGCATTTTTGAAATTCACCAGCAGTGACAATCAGGCTTTACCAATTCCTGCTGTAGCTGTTCATTTGAACCTGAAATCATAAAAATTGGTCAGTCATTTCATAAGAGGTATAGCACATACAGAATTTTCAAGAGTCTATGACAATTTTAAATGCTTGTACAAAAAAATTCTGGAAACTTATTGAATACACCACGTATTTTAATTCTTTTTCTTTTTCTTTTTTAGAATTTGAATATGTATCTAAAATGTGAATGTTAATTAATGATATATTCAGTATTTAATTCTAACCTACTGTTAATCTGGGGGTGTAATTTAACTATCAATAAAGCTTCCTTAATTTTGAGATTACAAACATTATGTTCTATTACTTCTAGTTTAATGGAAAAATTATTATAATTATTATTGTATTTAATTAAATGTTTATGGAATGAGGATGCACGTGTGTTGAGGTGTTCTTTAATTCTGATGTGGAGAGGATTTGATTTATATAAAAATTATGGAATTTTAAGCAAATTAAACAATAAATAGCGTAAGTTTTTTGGCATATGTTTGGATCTCTTATTGGGCAGTTGGCTAGAGTGCATGTTGTGATAGTATTGTGATTTTTCTTTATCAGGTATTGGTGTAGTGAGGGTCTGGCATGGGCCAGTTGTATATCTAGCCCTTCCTTATAAATAGCCCTATGTATTTCTTTTGTGGTAGTTTCAGGAAACAGGTGTTAGAAGGTCTATGTAGTTTCAGTGATTTCTTATTATTTAAAAGTCGTGTGATTGATGTTGGATAATCATTGTTTCTGGGGGTGTTTATAAAGTGTGCAGTGTGTGTAATTTTGTCTTTCTCTTTGCTGCATCTATTGTGAATTCATTTAAGTTCATTTCTAATGTAATTTGTTTTGGCACTGAGTGGAAGTGCTGATTTGAAAAACACAAAGAGGTTTTTAGTGGTGGGTTTTCTATAGAAACTAGTGTAAATTTTATCCATTGGTGATATTTGCATTTTAAAATCTCGGAGTGATAGGGATCCAGTGTTATCTGGATGTTCTATCTTAAACTGAATATATCTATGTTTTGGAACTTCTCATATATGGTGGTAGCTTCTTCGCTGGATGATGTTTGGTTTGGTTTCGTTTTATGGCATATCAACCTTTTTAGGTTATTTAATGCCAAATCCATTTTTATGTAAATAATCAGTTCTATTTCAAACAATTCAGTTTAGCATGAGTACACAGTTTGTCAAAAATATTTCTATTTCAAACAATTCAGTTTATTCAAACAGTTATATATAACAATTCAGTTTAGTGTAAGTACAGTTTCAATGTCAAAAACAGTTCAATTTCAAATAATTCGGTTTAGCATAAGCACGCAGTTTAAATGTAAGTACGGTTTAATTGTAAAAAACATTTCTATTTTAAGCTATTTAGTTTAATCAAACAATTCAGTTTAGTATAAGTATGCTGTTAGTTCTATTTAACCCATACATAGGGCCCTATCAGGTGCTACCATGCAGGGCCAGAGTGGACCTGGGAGCAATGGCAATGAAGGGGTGCTCCATATTCCCCAAGGCCCCAGCATTACTGGGACCTCACCATCAGACTGTTTAGTCTCATATCCAGGACACTCATTGGGGGGGGGTCTTACCCCTCTGCAAAGGTGCAGCCAGTGTATTCTACAGCCCCAGCTGGATAATGTATATTGTCTATATATCTTGTGAAGAATATACATGATGGGCAGATGAATAGTGCTCGATGTTCTAGTTGGTCTATATATGAAATAGCAAGTATGCCTGATATGCTGGATCCCATGGGTAGTCCTGATGTTTGTTTGTAGGTATTTCCATTGTAAGTGTTGTCTACTATAATGGATAATACTTGGTGTATATCTTGCTTTTAGTTTATGACAAACCTATTCATTTTTAAACATAATCATTTTCTTTCTTGATGTATATAACTCAATGCTTCTCCATTATTCACAGAGAGTGAACATTATACAGTGAAAAATTTCAGATCAAAACTCAGCTAATAACTATGTGTCAGGCTTATATTATATTTCCAGGAAGATGTTTATACAAATAATAATAAAATTGGTTAACTAATTGCTGATGTATCCAGTAAATGGATAGTTACTTTATAAATTACAGATATCATATGAGATCGTGAGATTAAGATATGAAAATAAAACAAATAATAAAATACAAAAATAAAATAAAAAATATCCCATAATTCCACTTAAACCAAAAGGTGAAAATTGCAGCATCAAAAAGTAGAAAACAATCTCTTTTGGAGCCAGTCAACTCACAGGACAAGTGTTTGCAAACCTTTTGGAATGAGCAGTCCATCCTATATAACTTTAATAACATCATTTATAAAAAAAAACATTTCAAGAGAAGCTAAAGAGAAGATAAATATTTAAAAAATATTCAAATTGAATGTCAGATATATCTATTGGTAGCAAAAATAATTTATAAAAGGCTTACCTCAAGCCCTGATATATCAGAGTATTTTTTTGCTGGTTTAAATGATGGTGGTCCTTCCATGCTACTATCTGAAATAAGGAATAAAATTAAAACATAGTATTAAAAATAATTCAACTACTACTTGTAGTACTGAACTATGTACAGGTAGTAAAGATAGTCATGATTAAAAATGGGACACAGATTCATTTTTATTAATGTTTAAGGTAATTATTTGTATTTAAAGGACATTTTATTTGTTGTCATCATTTCTTTACTACAGGTTACTGCCTTGCTCATATCAAGTGAGATGTATGGAAGATGGCTTTGGGTTGTGCTTAGAGATCTCAGAATCCTCTGATAATGCCTATAAATAAATAAATATTTGAAATAAATATCAAATTTTATTATTTTCCTGATTTGGAGTGGTACTTAAAAAAATTCCTAGGCTTTTTTTTGGCTCAGTGACTGTTGAGATAAATTGAAATTCTTCTCATCATGACACTTATCTTTGATAGTCTAAGTGACTATAGGTAGAAAAAAAGCCACTGACCTCTTGAAATGAGTACCAAGAGAGTTGATAAGTGCTTTGAGAGAAACATCCTTTTACAGTGAGTGGGACAGTAAGACAGACAAATCCAACCTAAAAAAATGTCTGAGCTGGATCTCTGAGTATAGTTTAAAATCATTCTAGGCATGATTTTTATTTATTTATTTATTTATTTCCTATATTTATTTTTCTATCCTTTCACAATAATAACCAGAGCTGCTGAATTGTTACCAAAATATTGCAAAACTTTTGACTCACCCTAGTATTAATAAGTTAATCAAAGTAACAATGTATGTTTGATTGAAGATATCATTAGACTAACAGAAAAAAGTCAAAGATCTCCCTCAGATATTTTTCTAAACCATGTTTATTTTACAATCTTTGCTGTTGATTAAGATTAATACCTAATGCTTAAAGTAATTGCTACAATAAAAGATAAATCCACATAACAGAAAAGAGATTTACCAGTCTTTTTTTCTAAAGATTATCTTATGAAGTTAATATTATTCTATGAAAATTTTCAATTTTGTAGAGAATTCTTCTTTTTAACTAAAAAATATTTTTTATTAAGAAATAATAAGTTTACTGATTATGAAAGTAAAATTGGATACCTGTACATTAAATTAGTTGGGCATTTATAGAGGAGGGATAAACTCGTCCCATATTTATTAGTAGAGATTTGACAGCAGATTCCATTCTAGTTATGAAAACAAGTTCATAATGGTGTAAAATTTCATTGGTTACCTTTTCCACTGTTTTATATATATATATATACATACATACATACACACTTACATGTGATTGCATCAGGGCCCCAAGGTAATGAGCGTTCAGAAGCAATAATTTGTTTCAAATTTTTCCATCCTCTCCTTTTGGCTCCTGAAACACTTTTCGTTGAGTGCTTAAAAAAAGAAGAAAAAAAGTTACAATTAAAAAAGAACTTCATATTAGATCTGTTATATATATATATATATATATATATGGCAATTGCTTCATCTTAACAGATGACAGCCATCTCAATGTTCATCACCGCCCTCACCACAATTGCTGGGTGAATCGTCAGTGACACCCAAACCACATCTGTGGGCCCGAAGGTGACTCTTCAGGCCGGCATTTGACTTGCACAATCTGCCACACATATGGCAGACAAAGTTGAGTGTTGAAACTTGTTTCACTTCTGCCTCTGTCTCTCTGCTCCCTCTGCACACAGCATGTATTTTATTGTGGTTAATGTAAGCAGCTTTCGAGAGGAGCATCTTATTGCAAGTTTCACACTTCCAACTGTTCAATGCATTAGGCAAAACTGACACATTGCCTTTCCTAAGATTTCTCTTGAGCTCAGCATGATCGATTCTTTCCCTTTCAAAAATTTCAGATCCACCTCTAACTAGCCTACTCCATTTGGGACAGCTTTTTGCTAGGGTTTCCCAGTTCTGAACAGGAATCTTAAAGGCTTTAACATCATCTTTTACGCGATCTGTGAAGCACCTTTTTGGACCATGCTGAGGATGTTTCCCAATCTTAAGCTCGCTGTAAAACAACTGCTTAAGCAGCCTCACATCCTCCATCCGAACAACATGACCTGACCAGCGCAACCAGTTCCTCATCACCATCGCTTCAATGCTCAAACACTCAGCTTTCTTGAGAATGTCCGTGTCAGGTATCATTGACTGCCATTTTACATTCAGAACTCACCTGAGGCATTTTTGATGGAATCTCTCAAGCTGCCTTAGCTGCCGACGCTGTGTTGTCCAGCACTCTGATGAGTAAAGTAAAACAGAAAGTACACAGGTCGAGTAAACACTAATCTTGGTTTTGACAGAAATCCCATGATCACACCACAGCCGCTTTTCTAGTGCTCCAAATGTCGTGCTGGTCCTCTGAATGCGAAGACGCATCCCCGCATCCAGAGAGCCATCTCTGGAGATTGTGCTACCTAAGTACACAAATGTGTCTACAAC
The DNA here is from genome assembly GCA_963585895.1 of Sepioteuthis lessoniana. Taxonomy (NCBI): domain Eukaryota; kingdom Metazoa; phylum Mollusca; class Cephalopoda; order Myopsida; family Loliginidae; genus Sepioteuthis; species Sepioteuthis lessoniana. The sequence goes on from OY757919.1 coordinate 65,017,848, forward strand.
ATCTAGTCTTCTCTCCCTCACATAGATATTTGGTTCAATGTATGGAGCACCAGGTTCAGGGGTGAACATCATTTTCGTTTTCTTAATGCTGATAGTTAAGCCAAAGGCGTCACATGTTGTTCATATTATCTTGCATATCTCATTCTGAATGAGACACAAAATCAGCATCATCAGCATAAAGTAGTTCCCTGGTTAAGCCTCCAAACGTTTGTGACTTGGTATTAAATCTTTTTAGATAAAATACTTTGCCAGTAGTCCAAAAGTGGAGAAAGGCACCTTTATCGCAATCCTTAAATGCAAATGCAAGAAGAATTGCAAAGTAAATTGAGAATAGAGTTGGAGCTGGAATATCCCCCGTTTCATGCCATTGTCAACGGCAAACTCCCCAGATAATTGCCCGTTAAATGCAACACGAGCCTTCATGTTTCTGTGGAGTTCTTGAAACATCTTGACAAAAGTAGGAGGACATCCAATCCTCCCAAGAATTACCCACAAGGCCTCTCTGTTTACGGTGTCAAACGCCTTTGTAAGGTCCACAAATACTTGTTAAAGTGTCATCTATTGTTCAATACATTTTTCCTGCAGCTGCCTTGCAGCCCCTACCCTCAGTGAAGCTGTACTGCGCCTCAGGAATAATTAACGGGCAGATGTTTTCGATGAGCCTATCCAACAAGACTCTCGCCAGCACCTTCCCTGCCGATTCAAGAAGCGTTATCCCATGGTGGTGATCACAATCAGATTTTGTTCCTTTACTCTTGAAGATAGAAACTAATAGGCCATTTATCCAATCTTGTGGTACTGGTGAACCCAGCCAAGACTTTTTGATCAGCGTGTGTAATGCATTGGCCACATGCTTACCTCCGTGTTGAAGCAGCTCAATGGGAATGCAGACTGGTGCCTTCCCTGCCTTTATCTTTTTCATAGCTGAGACCACCTCATCAACTTAGGGTAACCTATCCATGTGATTAAGAATGTCAAGCTGAGGCAGACTGCTGATAGCACTTTCATCAACAACTGATGGGTTGAAAAACAACTCAGCAAAGTGCTCCCTGATTTTATCTGGATCTTTGATGAGAGTTGACTTATCTTTGGTCAGTAAAGGTACAAAAGGAGCAGTCTTTAGGTTAAAAACCTGCTTAAGAAGACTATATAGGTCTTTGGTATATTTCCAGTTGTAAGCAGATTGAACCTCTGCAGGTATATTGGACCGCCACACATTCTTCATTCTCCTAAGCTCTCTCTGTAGAACCGCCTTATGCTCCTTGTAGTTTCTTTCAATGACTGTTCTGTTTTTGAGATTGTCATTCAAAAATGTTTCATGGAAAACCTTTTTTGCCTCCAAGAGAGCCTTTATCTCTTGATCATTATCATCAAACCAGTCTCTGTGTACAGACTTCTTCAGACTGAGTATCTCTACTACAGAAGTATATACCTGATCTTTAAAAGTTTCCCAGGTATCATCAAACTCAACTGTGCTTAATTTTTCATTCAAAGCCATGCAAATTACAGGATCTTTCAGTTTAGAGACATCAATACGTTTTGGAACCCTAACTCCTGCCATTCAGATTTTCCTGCGAGTGCACAGCACTCGCAGGACAAAAATTATCTTTATCAAGCAAAAATGCTTTGAGGTTATTTGAAAATTGTGGTAGCTCTGTCTGCTGGTTGGGTTTGATTGGGATATCAACCATTGTAGGTTATCTAATGCCAAATCCTGTTTATACATATATATTAAATATATATATGATTTGTAAACACATTTGTTAGATAACATTCTTAAACAAGCTTGAGCTCTTTTTTGCACAGAGTTAAATAGTTCCAAGCACTACAATTTAATAGTCATTTATTTGCACACAGTTTGTTCAATTAGACCCACAGATAAGACCCTATCAGATGCAACCACTCCAGGTCAATAAAGACGTATTCTACATTCCCCAAATCTCCAAGGCTAGAGTCTCACCATCAGATTGTTTAATGTCATATCCAGGACACCCGTTGGGGTTGTCTTACTCCACTGCAAAGATGCAGTTAATGTATTCTACAGGCTCAGCCAACTGGGCTGATCCCAGGCTACTGTGACAGAAGAATATGCTGACTGCATTTCTGATGAGGAGTAAGACCCCCTCCCCAACGAGTGTCCTGAATATGACACAAAACCATCTGATAATGAATCTCTAGTTTTGGGGCTAAAAGGAAAGTGGAGTATCCCTTTATTGCCATTACTTCCAGGTCCACTCTGACCCTGAGTGGAAGTTGTTTGTTTGGGTTTTATGACATATCAACCTTTGTAGGTTATTTAATGCCAAATCCATTTTTATACAAAAACAGTTCTAATTCAAACAATTCAGTTTAGCATGAGCACACAGTTTGTCAAAAACATTTCTATTTCAAACAATTCAGTTTAGTCAAACCGTTCTAATTCAAACAATTTAGTTTAGTATAAGTATAGTTTTTGTTTACACACAGTTAAATGTCAAAAACAGTTCTATTTCAAATAATTCAGTTTAGCATAAGTACACAGTTTATTTCTATTTAACCAATAGATAGGGCCCTATCAGGTGCTACCACTCAGGGCCAGAGTGGACCTGAGAGCAATGACAATGAAGTGGTGCTCCGCATTGCCCAAAACTCCAGCATAACTGGACTCTCACTATCAGATTGTTTAGTGTCAAATCAGGACACTCGTTGAGTGAGATGGGGGGTTCTTACCCCTATGCAAAGGTGCAGTCGGTGTATTCTACAGCCCCAGCCAATTGGGCAACTGAATGGAAGTACTTGTTAGGTGCTCTGTAATCCCCAAAGCTCCAGCATAACTGGACTCTCACCATCTGATTGTTTAATGTCATATCCAGGACACTTGTTAGGTGGAGGTGGTTGTTTTACCCCCCTGCAGAGATGCAGTCAGTTTAACATGAGTACACAATTTAATTGTCAAAAATATTTTTATTTCAAGCTATCCAGTTTAGTTAAATTAGTTAATTCAACAAATTCAGTTGAGCATAAGCATAGATTTTTACACACATTTTTTTTAAATGTCAAAATAGTTCTATTTCAAAAATTTCAGTTTAGCATACAAAAACAATTCCATTTCAAACAATTCAGTTTAGCATAAGTATGCAGTTTAAATATCACACCAGTTCTATTTCAAGTAATTCTGTTTAGTGTGAATATACAGTTTAGTTCTATTTAACCCATAAATAGGACCCTATCAGATGCTACCACGCCAGGGTAGACCTGGGAGTGATGACAATGAAGGAGTGGAATGCATTCCCCAAAGTTCTAGCATTATTGGAACCTCACAATCAGATTGTTTAGTGTCATTTACAGTATACTCATGGGGGGTGGGGGTCTTACTCTTCTGCAGAGAAGCAGTCGGTGTATTCTACAGCCCCAGTCAACTGGGCAATACACATAGTTAAATGTAAAAACAGTTTTATTTCAGATAATTCAGTTTAGCATAAGTATGCAGTTTAAATGTCAAAACAGTTCTATTTCAAGCAGTTCAGTTTAGCATAAGTACTCAGTTTAAATGTCAAAATAGTTCTATTTTGAACAATTTAGTTTAGCATAAGTATGCAGTTTAAATGTCAAAATAGTTCTATTTTAAATAATTCAGTTTAGCATAAGTATGCAGTTTAAATGTCAAAATAGTTCTATTTTAAATAATTCAGTTTAGCATAAATACGTAGTTTAAATGCAAAAACAGTAAACACTCGAAACCATGATTTACTTCTATTTGACCCATAGATAGGACCCTATCAGGTGCTACCACTCTGGGCCAGAGTGGACCTGGAAGTGATGGCAATGAAGAGGTACTCTGCATTCACCAAAGCTCCAACATTACTGGAACCTCTCCATCAGATTGTTTAGTGTCATATCCAGGACACTGATGGGGGAGGTGGGGGGTCTTGCCTCTCTGCAGAGGTGCAGTTGGTGTATTCTACAGCTCCAGCCAACTGTGACTGGAATTTGAACTCATTGACTATGATGTTGTAGTCTGGCACATTAGCCACTATATCATGGGGATTCCCCAGAGTTATATGATATCAAGTATTCCTATCTAATACTAATAATTTGCAAACAGACCAATTTAACCCATAGACGGGACCTGGGAGTAATGGCAATGTAGATTAATCTTAATGGCATGACAACTCATGTAGGGTTATTTTATGCTTTAGAGATTAGGGAATTTCATTCATTGTTTATTAATATTTTTTGTGGAATTTAAGAGATTTTGCACATGTTTATACATCAAGTATTCCTATCTAATACTAATAATTTGAAAACAGATCTATTTGACCCATAGATGAGACCCTAATAGGTACTACCACTCTAGGTCAGAGTGGACCTAGAAGTAATGGTAATGATAGGGCAATCTGCATTTCCCAGAGTTCCAGAACTGGAGCAAGGAAAAAGAAATTGAAAAATTCAAAAGTTGAAAAAAAAAAATGCATTTGTTACCATCAAAAGATTGGGTTGATAAACAAATTTAGAATGATACTGAAGTAATTTTCACATAGAAAATAAGCACTTACAACAAAATTAGGGTCTTTGAATATAGGAATTCGTTCTACAATTTCTGTTGTAGCAATCAATGAACTTTCATCATCTTCTGTTTGTTGGGGTGATGGTGGTGGAGGCTATAATAGAAAAAATAATTGTTAAAAAGAATAAATGTTTAAGGATAACCAAATCTTGTCATGCAAATAGTCAAATATAGACATTTTAATCAAGGAAAATAATACTTTTTGTAAAAGATCAGAAAAACATCTATAAACACATACAAGGGTGGGCTGAAAAGTTCGTATGATGTCATCATATCCGCTACCCTTGTTTTTTACCAATAGGATCCAAGCACTGTAACACTGCTGGAAGAAGTGTGTAGATTGTAAGGGAGACTATGTTGAAAAATAAACCTCATTTGATCACATTTCATGAGAATATCTTTGTCAGGTTAGGTTATTTGGTTTAATGGCATATCAATCCTTGATGGTTATTTAAAGCCAAATCCTGTTTATACAAATATTATATGATTTTTATGTGAATAGTATTTAGGTAACATTTAAAAAAAATGAGCCAGCACTCATTTGTTTTCATACAGTTAAATGGTTTTTAAATAGGCTTATTTAACCCATAGATGGACCTTAACAGGTATTACAAATGAAGGGGTACTCAACATTTCCCAAAGCTTCAGGACTGGAGTCTCACCATTAGAAGGTTTAGTATTACATGCAGAACACTTGTTGGGGTGGGGGTTACCCCTCTGCAGAGATGCGGTCAATGTATTTTACATGGTTAGCCTATGAACTTTTCAGTCACTCATCATATGTGCACATATATGGACCCCTTCATTAAAGTGACCATGGGTCAAAATTCTCCATGAGAGGGAAGGTAGTTAAATAGCAGGACAAACAAAGGCAAGAGAACATTTTTAGCAAAATCCTTCATAATGGCTACAAAATTGAATATTCTGGACATCTACTAAATCTATCTTATAGAGAAATTTTTTTCAATCTGTGTGTGGCTTCAAATATACATGTGACTGATTTCTTCACTTAGACATCAAACTACATAAAAAGAGGCAAATATGTATGTTTATGCATAGCTTACTTAGTGTGCATAATTCATATTGAAAATATCAGGAAAATCTGTGAATATGATTGTTAATCATATTTACCCAACCCCTCCGCTTGGGCAGGATATGACACAAGGTCAATTTTTAAGTGAAGTTGAACAGGTTTGAATTCAGAGTTTTCCTTCTCCTAGACGAGTTGCCTCACCAAGGCTGAAGAACCTAGTCTGCCCTACTATTTACCCATAGCTGAAGGGAGAATAATTGGATTCATACCTTCCCGAAGGATATTACTGCTATGTGAAATGCAATCAGTCTTGTCCAGGATTTGAACTCGTGTCGCCGTGTCCATTTCCCACGACGATAACCATTACTCTATGGGCACCTCCTGAATATGATTGTTAATACAGTTGAGTTCTAACAAAAAAAGTATGCATACATTTTTTCAAAGTGAGACCCTCAGCTGCCAAAAAACAAGAAATAACAAAAATGTCAAATCATGAGATGCCCTTTTCCGTTTATTACAAAGAAATACAAACCAAAATGCCTCTCACTCCCGAAAAAAAACCAAAAAAAAAACCCATTTAATTAAACATGATTAGATTTTCTATTTTCTTATTAGCTGTATATGGCATTTCAGAAAAATTGATATAATTTCATAATCTTATAACTTAGCCAATATGATGATTTTACATATTAAAAATAGCCAGCATATTCTATATATCTGGCTATTTGTAATATGTAAAAATCATCATATCATAACAAACAGTATGTCTTTTTTGTATGTTTCTTTGTTTCTCTCTCTCTGTAACTTCTGGAACACTAAAACCAAACAGTTATCAAGAAGTGGCTTCTATCCTGATTTGAACATATGAGCTGAAGGATAAGCAAGTGAAAGACACATCCAGTCTCTAAACCAGCATTCTATTACTTGAACATCATAGCAAAATTAACTTGGAAATACTAAGTTAGGCAAAGTGAATATATACCACACATATCCTAAACCAGAAAGTCATACTTTGATCTTAAACTGAACTGCCGATCTATATGTGAATAATTGTAATTTCCTATGAGTGATTCATTTTAATAGCATGTTAACCTGTCTAGGGTTATTTCATGTTTAGAGGTGAGGGAATTGCATTCATTAAATGTTCATATTTACATTTTTTATATAGTTGTTTCTTAAGGGTATTTTTTTGCACATGGTCGAATTGAATAGGAATAATTTTGGAACAGATCTATTTAAACTATAGATGGGATGGTAACAGGTACTACCACTCTGGGTCAGAGTGAACCTATGGATGAACCAATGCAGGAGTTGTCTACACTTCCCAGATCTCTAGAACTGGAGCCTCACTGGAGCAGTTTAGTGTCATATCAAGGACAGTAATTTTTTATGGGTACAATGCTAATTATTTAATGTTTCAAAGTAGAGAAAATTTCATGTTTTAAATGAACTGCAAAGTAAAAATTTTCTTTATATTTGGTTATTTGTTGCATGCATTTTAAAGAAAGATCAGAAATAATTGTATGGTTGCACCACTTACACTTTAATGAAACAGCCTAGAAAAAAAAAAAAATAGATGTAAACTACACAAGAATGCTGCATGTTGTTTTGAACCAATCCTGGAAGCAGCACCCTATGAAAACAATAGCTGCGCAGCCACTTACCTCTCATTTCACAAACCATCGAAGTAAGACAAACAAGACATGCTGGGCACAGCTAGAGAAGTAAAAAAAAACTCATTAGAGCACACCAGCATTGGGTGACCAGTAAAAACTTACATTCATCAGTTCTGTGCAGACACTCGATGTCGTCTAGAAGACTTACCAAGAGCAATGGATGATAGGGACAAATGACGAGAGAGAGAGAGAGTCAAGAAAATCCATGTTATGTTTTGAATATCTAAATAAGGGAATATGCTTACTATTTTAGTTTTTGGTTTGATTTCTTTGTTTAATTGCATATCAAACTTTGTGGGTTATTTAACCTCAAAGCCATCCATATAGAAGAATAGCAGTATACTATTTGAGCATCAGATTGTTTATTGTCATATGTAGGACACTCTTTGGGGGGTGTCTTACCCCTCCGCAGAGAAGCAGTTGGTGTATTCTACAGCCCCAGCCAACTGGGCAAGAGAAAAATGGAAGTCCCAAGATCTTGTATGCATGTGTGGAATCAGTGGAAGCAGATGTTTCTCCTGCCAACACCAGGTGGAAGAAAGGGGGTGACTCATTATTTTGGGAGTTGCAGTGAGATATGATGAGGTAAAGACACAGAGGTGAACACAAGCTGCGAAGATGTGAGGAGGCAAAAGTTTACGAGCCCCAATTTTGGGGGTGGGCTCCAGAAAGAGCTTTACACATTGAAAATGACTCAGCGTGTTAGAAATACAACAGAAAATCAGGAAGAAAATCCAAGGTCTGTGTCTTCTCTCTTTCTCACCATGATATGTTGTTGCTCTTTGCCAAGCTAATGTGGTCAACTCAGCTTTCATACTTTCTTTTTCCCAGTGACTACTTACAAATTGTAGTAGTAAATAAACTTTTGTGTAGTTAAACAGAGTTTCATGTGTTTGTCAACTTTTACCATGACAGGGTCACAACAAGGTCCTGGAGTTACGAATATCTAGACAGTGCCGTTATGGTACATACTGTCTTGTTGGTACTGTTATGGTACAATTCTTTCATTATCTAACTTACTCTTTTTTTTTTTTTTATCTGTTTTATTTTTACAAGAATACAAGCAAAATTAATGTATTATTAAAAAAAAAGAAAAATGTATATATTTTGATATTAAGAAAAAATAATTGAAATAAAAAATATATGATCATTTCAAACCATCACTTTCTTTTGCCATTTAGAAATCAGTTTCAGAAAATTTCAACTTCTGATATAATTTGTTTCTAGGTACTTGTAATTGTTGGTGGGTTTTATGTCATAACCATTGTTATTCTATATTAAAAAAAAAAAAAAAAAAAAAAAAAAAAAAAATCACTTTAACAATTATAATCTCCAATTATATACAGTACAAAAATCTATCTTCACAATTATTCTAAATAGGTAACCACTTTATTATCTCAAACATCTATTTGACCCATAGATAGGACCCTAACAGGTACTATTATTCTGGGTCAAAGTGAACCTAAGAGTAATGGTAATAAAGGAGTGACTCCACACTCCTCAAATCTCCTGAATTGGAGCCTTATCACCAGATACAGTTTAGTGCCATATCTAGGAGATCCCATTTTTTGGTGGCAAATAATCTTACCTAGGTAGTTGGTGTCTTCTAGGTTCTGCTGATAGGGCAGAGTGTGTTTGTTAGGGCTATTGATGTCAAGTCCAGGTAGTATAGCTAAGGTGTATAACAGAGTTACCCAATAAGAGAGGGAAATAAGCAAACAGGTAGAAAAACAGATAGATAGCTAGATAGATAGGCAGCCAAATGTCATTTGAAGGGAACTGTACTGGAAAAATAGTTTATGAAAATCAATGTTATTGTTTATGAAAATACCAATAGATAAAATATTCAGTTACAGATAGGGTTGTCATCATCATTAAAGCATACCAACAGCATGAATTCCCTTGATTCTCTCTTAACATCCATCTCTATCAGCCATTGCTCTTGGTTTGTCCTCTTGATGGCATCCAGTGTCTGCACTAAGCTGGTGACTAAGTTTTTTTTGGCCAGTCAACATTGGTATGTCCATGAGTCTATAGGAGAATGTCATTTATGAATTCATACTTATTTCACCAGCAATGCCCTGTATGTCTTGATTGTCTTACTTGGATGTTTGTGTGATGGGAGATAAGAGGCCATACAGATGCTGTTTTGTAGGGTGCTGCTTCTAGGATTTGTTGAAAACAGTATGTAGCATCCTTGCGTAGTTCCCATCTATCTTTTTCTCAAAGTGTTTTGTTAAAATCCATGTGGTGCAGTCATACAGTAGTACAGACTTGGCTACAGCTTGGAAAACTTTCCATTTTTATTTTAACAGAGAGATCAGACTTCCACATGGTTGATAACCTGTCAATAACAGTCCATGTTTTACCTAACATCACGATGTTATATTTAAAAAAAAAAAAGGTTATTTTTACAACAAAATTCTAAGTGAGTGTTATCTTTTAATTATGTCAATAGGTATAATATGTAGATAAAAGTTTATAATAAAGATAGTTGTAGATTAGAAGAGTGAACAGAGGGTAAAAAGGTAGCAGCTGACCAGTTGTTGCAGACCTTGGAGACAAATAGTCAGAACCTACAAGACCACCCTATTGGTGGGGCTATCAGTGCAGACTGTATTTCCTATTGAGGAGTAACCCCCAACTTAAAAAAAGAGTGTCTTGGGTAGTAATTCATGCTAAAAACAAGACAGCGATTTTTTGTCAATATTCCAAACAATTTTCATTTTATAGAACTTCAAAATATTGACTCAAGTAACCCAAAAATACATAACATTTTCACACACCTACTGATTAGAAAAGAAACAATTTTATATTAAAGATATTTGAATGTTATTTAGTTTATGGAGACTTCAAAAGGGTATAAAATCTAAAAATGCTATCAAATGTTCATGTGGATCATCACTAGGTTATCATAGATGAAATGAGGGTGTTTTAATAGGAAGTTTTACAAGGGAGTTAGTTTGTTGTCCCATAAAAGAACAAACTTTTCCCCAGCAAAATTCATGTTATGGACAACTAAATGCATATACAGAATTATAAAAATTTTAAAATAATGGCATTTGAAGTACTCCTTGAAAAATAAACAAACAAAAAACAAAACCCAAAACAAAAAACCCCCAAAAAACAAAATTCTCTAAGCTCCTCAATTACTACTGTTAGCAACACCATAAAGAATAATAATCTTTCTAGTAGTTGTTTTAAATCCTAAAAGTTTAAAACTCCCACATACCCCGACTCACCTGCAAAAGCAAAAACAGCCCAAAATCATAAACAAAATGACAAGGGATAATAACTACTGGGCCATTGGTCTAATAAGTAGAGTGTTTGCCAATGGTTCAGGAAACTGGGGTTCAACCCTAGGTTGAGTCATACCAAAGACTCAAAAAAATGGTACTTGATGCCACCTTGCACTATAAAGTAAAGATCAAGGGTAAAGTGGAGCAATGCAGAGAATGGAATAGTGCCTTCCTCTACACCTCAGTGTACTCGCTATTGAAAAAGGAGCCTTCTGGCTACCCTTGACTAAGGTCGGCAACTTTACTTACTTACATATTGTAACCTACATAAATTGTCAATTGCGTGTCATAATGCAGTAGTTAGTAACCAAGTATCACGAGGCGTTACCAGTTAGTTTTGTTCTCAATGATGGCTCCACTATTTTAAGTCAAACTAGGCTAAACTTATTAAATCTTCCATTTCAAGAGCATGAATAGCTGTACTCTAAAAAAAAAGAGAGAGAAAAAAAAAAATTTACACATGGGGCCATTGGTCTAATGAGAAGAGTATTCACCAATGGTCTGGGAAACTGCGATTCAATCCCAGGTCGAGTCATACCAAAGACTCAAAAAATGGTGCTTGATACCGCCTTGCTTAACATTCAGTATTATAAGGTAAGGGTCAAGGGTAAAGTGGAGCAATCCAGGGAATGGAGAAGTGCCCTGCCCTACACTTTGGCAAAGTAGCTATTGAAAAGGGAACCTGTGGATCACCCTCGACTAAGGTTTCCAACTTTACTTACTTACATCACATAAAATGCCTTAAAAGTGAGTAGAGTTGAAGAAGGTAGTCTAAAATTATCTGGAATAAAATGAATGTTGTAATTAGTTAAAATCTAGTTCAAAGTGATTTATTTTTGCTTAAGCTAATGATTTGTGTTTGAAGAAAAAAATTAACAGAATGTAACAAAAACATATGTTGTAAAAAAATTGGTTACATTGAAAAATTAGGAAATGTCTGTCAGATGATAAAGGCAAATGATTATTTCCAACTTGATTTACAAATTTTTTTGATTTTTTGATATGATTATCAGTTAAACTAAAATAATCATAAAAAAAATGATATACCCACATTAAAAAAAATGAAACTTTGTTTTTTTACAATTTACTATTTTTCAAATTATTTGCAATTTTCCATTTTATTTTAAAGATTTCAAGTGATTATTGTCGTTATTGAAAAATGTTAAAAATGATTATTAAAAAAAAAAAATTTAAATTGAAAATTTAAAGTTCTGAAATTGGTAAATTAAGTCGGAAATAATAGCAGTCAAGATTACTTCCCTTTATCTTTTGAGAAACATTTTCGATTACTCATTTTTTGTATTGGGATTTGATATTCGACGTAACCATTTCTTTTATTGAAAATAGAAAAATCACAATTCATGAGTTTAAGCAAGAATAAGTTGTTTTGAACTAAGTTTTAATTGATTAAAACATTCATTTTCATCTAAATAATTCAAAACTTAAGTGTCGTTATACACAGACATACATGCATATATTCAATTCTAAGAGCTCCATTCTTCCGGCCTTGTGCCACAACTAAACTAAGCTTAGTAAAACGAACCTCAAGTAGTGTAATAGTTAGTAAGCTAAATTCGCAGACCATTGTTACAGAGTTCGATTCTCACTGGGTGCCAATACTTCTGAACTTGTGCCATATGTGAGATTGATTGGTTGGTTGTTTTGTTTTACGGCGTATCAACCCTTTTTGGGTTATTTAACGAATTAAAATTTAAACAATTCAGTATAAGTATAGTTTTTGTTTACAAACAGTCAAATGTCAAAACAGTTATATTTTAAATTCAGTTAAGTATAAGTACACAGTTAAGTTCTATTTGACCCATTGATAGGACCCTATTAGGTGCGATGGCAATGAAGGGGTACTCCGTATTCCCTAAAGCTCCAGCATTGCTGGAGCCTCATCATCAGATTGTTTAGTGTCCTATCCAAGACACTCATTAGGGGATGGGTACCCCCCAGCAGAGAAACAGTCGGTGTATTCTACAGCCTTAGCTGACTGGGCAAGCCATATCTAAGTTAAGGTTTATATATATATATATATATATATATATATATATATATATATATATATATACACGCATACTACAGGGATGTATATACCCACAGATTTATTCTGGTTACTTGATTCAAAGCAAATTATGTCCCCTGTGAACATCATATCGGTTTCTAAAATTGAACGTTCTTTCAAGCCCAATTGATGGACACACACTTTTAAGGTTTTTAATATAAATATTGAGATATTAACTCACTGGGTTTACTTTTTTCTTTTTTGATGAAGTCTGTGCAATGCCCTGACCAGTGTTCGCTGTATTTTTTCCTTTTGTTGATTTTCTTTTCGCAGGACTCTTTAAGGCGGTCGCCATATTTGTGTATTTTGATAGAACAATAAATTGTTTCGTATAAAGAAAATCAAATGTAATTGAAAAAATTCTTACAGAAATTATATATATATTTCTGTGAGTATATATATATATATATATATATATATATATATATATATATATATATATATATATATATATATATAAAGTATACATATATCTGCGATAATAAAAAAAATATTTTACGAAACTAACAACTAGCAATCTTTACTGGAACTATATCAAAAATTGTCACATGGCGATAAAAACGTCTGACAACGGTAAACATTTTCTTTAAAAAATTATCTGTTATTCACCATTTAATAATACATGAATCATTTGAATATTTTGAATGTTACTGTTTGTTCAAGATGTAGGTATATCATTTTAAAAATCAAATAGTTACTTTAGTTTAACGTTAAAAAAAGTTTTCTAGTGTATACAAAACATTTAGTGCAAACAAAAACAATAAGCCCTTAAATTAAAACATGACGAATTCAAGTAATTGATAACATTATTATTATTATTATTATTTTTTTTTAAATCTTTATTTTTACTTAATGAAAAACCTTTACGTGACCTCATATTCTAATTACACTAAAAGGTTTTCTTTTTAATTTACAGATGCTGTTCAATTTAGGCTTAAGTTTTCACTTCAAAATTAACTATTTGTTATAATTTTGTTTTAACCCGGCTTCATGTTCTGTCATAAATTTTTAAAGGTTTAACATATTTGCTTAAAACAAATGCAGAAAACGCTAGATGGAATGAAATGGTGCTTGAACAGAATAATATACCATTGAAAATTTACTTATATATCAATTATTTGTTCAGAATGTTTTGTTGAGGAAATATCTGCGGTAATATACAAAAGAAAAGAAATTATATAGAAATGTAAAATTTATATTCACCATCCAGGGACGTTTTAGTCATTTTCCTATTATTTCTTTACTGAACAGTTACATTTTAGGCACCAAAATTATGTATCGTCAGGCGGTCGTAAGTCACCATCTTCTTAATGGTTTTAGGGAAAGACGAAAGAAATATAGCGAATCACACCTATATTTTTTAATGTAGATATCAATGTCATTTTTGACAGAAACTTGCTCTTTTCTGGATGGCGAATGTAAGTATTACATGCATATATAATTAATTTATACATCACTGCAAACATTTCCTCAGTAGGATATTCCAGACAATGCTGACATTCACCATTTAGATAGGTTTCAGTCATTTGCTTGATTTTTTACTAAACAGTTAAATTTCCGAAATTACAAATCAGCCATAACTGGACACTTTCTTTGAAATGTGACCGATGAACGAATTGTTGCTAGTTAAAGAAGTACGTTTGTTACTTAACTATTCTTTGATCTGTGAAAGTTTTGTGAAGAGACTTGACAAGAAGTGAGGCTTATGGCAAGAGAATTAAATGTATTATTTGAAAATTAAAATGATAGCCTTTCTGGCAAAGTATTGTTAGTTTTTTTTTCAATAACTCTTTGTTATGATTTCAGTTATCAATCATGCCCAAAACCATAAAACGAAAACAGCTGGAGCAATGGTTGCAGGATGTTGATGGTTTTGAAAAGCCCAAAATTCTACTTGAACAATACCCAACAACCCCACATATAGCAGGTACAGTTACAATAATATTTGAATTCCCCATTTATCAACCAGTTTTGTTTGTGATCGCACATGGAATTATGTTATTTATTGAATGATAAGATTTTCAAAGAATTTTCTGAGCGTTTTTGGATTGGAATAGATACATTATAACCAATCCCTTCTTTTGATTACAATTACTGTTTTGTTGATTAATGGAGATTAATGTAAGGTTCTCAAACTATGTGCTATGGTATACCAAAGTGCAATGAGATATAAGTATATTTATCATGAAAAAATATATGCAAGACTGGCAGGAAAGAAATGAGTCTAATTGTGACTGTGAATTTGACAATATCTAATCAGAAAATTAATCTTTTATTTTCTAAGATGGTATTGTGTTAGTATAGCATTTATTCTAAGGTTAACAGCAACTAATAAAGGAATTAATACTTTGTTTAATTCTAACAATTTATTAATCAACACATGAAACAATTAATAACAATATACAGCCCTCCCAGTGTATAAAATTGAGTTTAAGGGACTTACTGGCATGCTGAAGAAGATATCTGGTATCTTAGGGTTGTCTTTCTGAGAGCTTTTAATGTCCCCGCTTCACAGAACGTCTTGTGGAATCTGTCTGACTGGATTTTGAATTTTTGCACCAAGACTTCTGGGATCTGTTGGGTTAGTAAAATGGTAATTCCTGTGTATGGTGTGAGTGAGGGAGAGACTCTTTGTGATTGTATATACTAATCACTTGATACACTCCATACACAGGAATTACCATTTTACTAACCCAACAATGGGTTTGAATCTTTCATAAAAATTTAATGTGATATATATATATCTAAAATTCGAAAAAAGAAAAATTATTTGTTTCCAGTGATTGCAGACTTAAAATAAAGTATGAAGGGGAAACTGGAGAGTACATACATTGTAACAAGAAATGCTGAGAGACTTATTTCTTCTTTTAATTCAGGTTATGTCTTTCTGACTTTTGTCTAGGACATGTGAAAAACAAAAACCCCTTATGAGATGATATGAAAATACAATCAACACGATTCCCTAACCTGTACACAAAATAAAATCAATCAGTCTAATTGTTACCAAAATAGCACTTACTTTGCTTTGGCATTAAAGAAACCACAAAATTCAGTTACAACATCAAGATTTACACCTTTTTTGAGAATAGCAATTTCTGTCATCTTGATGCATCTAAAAACATTTTAAGTATTGATGAAAAACATCTAATTTGGCAACATTGTAAAAGACTTGCTCAAAGTCTTATTGAATATAAGAGAATAAAATGCTTCCAAACTGATTTCTCTCATTGCTTACTTATGGTAGATATTTGAGTGCAAAGGGAAGTAACTACATTCGCACTTAGCTGAGCATTCTCCACTGTCTTTAAGATATTTCCCTATTTCATTGTATGACTATTCAAACATAATATTATTAGTATCTGATATTATCAAACTATTAAAATACATTATTTCAGTCATATTAACAATCTGTGAATGTCCAGGAGAATATCTTATTAGTGTGTATAGAAGCTTCTATACATACTTTCTCATTAACAAAATAATCTTAAAATTATGGTGAATAATGGTCATTGATGAATTCCTTCCTTCCTTTCTTAATTATTAAAACACTATCATTATTTAATAACCATTTTTCAGTTGTGACATAGAGCAGAAAAAATAAAATAAAAATTTTGAAACATCTTTTAAATTTTCAAGATTTTGGCTAAATTGTTGAAAATCTTTATTTAAAATATTTTATAATTTGTCAAAATTTCTAAGATGAAGCTTGATAACCTTTATTATTTAATGTATTTAGACTATTGTTTTCATCTTTATTGTTATATTCACAACATTTCAGCCAATTCATCCTATGGCCTTCTTCAGGTGTTTTATGTCAAACTTGGGAGCCTACATAGAACTTTAAACTGAACCCTTTATTTAATCCACAACGGTAGATTGTTCTAATTCCGTTAACCATGACTAGATATAAGTGTTTAGCTATAATGAATATTCCTTGTTATTTACCTGTTATCAGGATTGAAGCTGAAACCTCAAGATGATTTCTCTTAGAAGCTCTTTAACCAAATGCCTATATTCATTACACCATATGTCCTGCTAGAGAATGGGTGTCCATCTTGCTAAAATCTTTGAAAATGCTTAATCTATAAATATAATGATAAAGTTAAAATTATTTTACAAACTTTGTTGAATTGTTTGTGAACTAATAACCAATTTTATATCTAAGTAAGTAAGTTGAGTGACCACAGTTGGTGACCTGAAAGCTCCTTTTTCTATAACTACTACACTGAGGTGTAGGGGAGGGATCTACTCCTTTCTCTGGATGGCTCCACTCACCCTTGATGCATAGCTTATACAGCTGAGTGTTAAGCAAGGAGCCATCAAGAACCATTTTTTGAGTCTCAATGGTGCTTACAATACACTGCCTGCATTCTCTACAAAGAGGTAGGAACATCCCAAAACAAGTGTCTTTGGTATGATAGTGAAGCTTTGGCTCTGAGAAGTCTGGAGTACCCTTTCATTGCTATTACTTTTAGGTGTACTCTAAGTGGTAGTATTTGTTTCTCCTGTATGGGTCTAATGGATTTGTTTAAAAATTATTAATATTGAATAGGAATATTTTATATCATATAAATGTGTTAACAAATGATTATTGGCAAACAAAAAAAGTGCAGTTTAAAAAATGTTTACCATTGAAAATATAGTTATTGTAATCAAACGTTTTGAAATGAATCAAATTTTGGTATTAAATAGCTCATAAGAGGTTGATATGCTGTTAAACAAATAAACCAAATCAAATTTTTTTCATAATAGTTACTTAACTTTGAGTCAGTTTTAATGTGAAAATAATATCTTATTGCCCAAATGAGTCTGTGAATCTTTGAGTTTAACTTTAAACATAATAAAAATTTTGATAAGCCAGTATTTCAAATATTATATTAAAGACTTATATATATATATATATGATCTTGTGATAGGTATAAAATTTAGATATTTTTTTAAAAGCATTTGCATAATAGAATATTTTGAAAATGATTAAAATATTCTAAAATCATAAAAAAAGGGACCCTTTGTTTCGGTCACTTCTTTTCAGAGAATTATGTCAGTGACAATGAAGTTCATATTGGAGGAAGTAAACATGGAATATTGTCCATTGAAAAAGTCTGGACGAGGGGGGAAGGTGAAACTTGTTTTTGGATACACAAGCCCAGTTTATGTTTCATTATAAGCAAGGCTTCCAATATTGACAACTGAAATTCATGATTTGAATTCACAAGGATGGTAATCTTAAATATACAGAATACCTCTCTGGTCCAAATTTGGCTTGGAGGACTGCAGGCATTTATATTTGATGGTGGAAGTAATTATATTCTCAAGATAACCATTTTTATGTTTTTATTAAAATGATTTTGTATCTGAGGGGGATAAAATGACCTCCACTGAGTGTATGATCCAGTAAACATGGGTTTGCTGTAGATCGAAGTCTGTATGCCAAAATTGGTGCCCTCAAGAAAGACATCAAGGAAAGGCAAGCTGTTGTTATGTTGGAATTCACAGGTACTATTTACCAACCCCTCCGCTCGGGCAGGATATGACACAAGGTCAATTTTTAAGCGGAGTTTAACAAGTTTGAATTCAGAGTTTTCCTTCTCCTAGACTAGTTGCCTAACCATGGCTGAAGAACCTAGTCTGTCCTACTATTTACCCATAGCTGGAGGGAGAATTATTGGATTCATACCTTTCCCAAGGGTATTAGTGCTATGTGAAATGCAATCAGTCTCGTCCAGGATTTGAACTCGTATTGCCGTGTTCATTTCCTATGGCGATAACGACTACACCACGGGCACCTCAATTCACAGGTGAATGTCACTGTTGGATGTAGATGTTTGATTGCGTGGAAGAAGTGTCTAATTTCTGACCTGGAGGAGAAAATCATGAAAGTGTCATCAACGTATCATTTGTAGAACAGCAGCATGTTGGTGATTTCGAATAATCTTGCTTCCTGAAACCCAACAAAGATATTCGCCACTGTGGCTACAAGAGGGTTACCCATACTGATTCTGTCAATTTGTTGATACATAGTGTTATTGAAACTGAATTGTACACGCTTAGTAGCAGTGTGTATCAATTTCAAAAAGACGGGTTCTGGAATGGAAGTAGGGTGGGGTCCATGTGGTTGAGGTGTAGGGTGTCAGCACAAAGAGTGATTGTTTCATACAGTGGAATGTTAATGTTCACTATGTTGATGGAGCAAAAGAAGAAATTGTTGGGGTCAATGGAGATATTCCAAATCTGATTTGCAAAGGTGAATGACTCACTAATACAATGTTGGGAATGTAGTTGTCAAACTGGTTCTAGTATGTCTGCCAACCACTTGGCAAGTTTGTGTTGGGCAGAGGCAACTATTGATAAAGTTGGTCTTGGGGGATATTATGTTTTTAGATTTTAGGGGGTCCATACAACTGTAGTCTTTGTGATCCAACTGGGTGTATTGTCTTGTGTATTAAATGTTCATTATAAAATCCTAATAATTCATGTTGTATCCATTGTTCCTTTAGGATAATCTTATCCAAATCCTGAACACTACCTAAGATCTTAAATTTGGTAGTATTATTGAGAATGTCTGCCATTTTGTTGTTGTTATCTTGTTTGTTAAATATTACTACTCCTGTGCCTTTGTCGGATTTGGATATAATTATGTTGTCATTATTCCACAAGAACTTAACTGCATTTATTCATGTGTGATCTACGGTATGTGTGCACAAAGTCAACAAGTCTGGTTTTGAAGGCCACAATTGCATCAGTGGATGTTGGTTTGTGCTTCAACAATTAGACGTATAATTATTCAAATTTAGAGAGAGAACATTCTTTGTTTATTTTAGAGGGGGGACACAAAATTCCAATCTGTGCTTTAGCATGAATTCCTCAGTGTCATTAAGAAAGTAATTTGAAAAGTTGTTGATTTTTAAATCAAAGATATTAGAAGAAGAGCCATAATGTTTATTAATCCTATTTACCAACCCCTCCACTCGAGCAGGATATGACACAAGGTCAATTTTTAAGCAGAGTTTAACAGGTTTGAATTCAGAGTTTTCCTTCTCCTAGACTAGTTGCCTTACCAAGGCTGAAGAACCCAGTCTGTCCTACTATTTACCCATAGCTGGAGGGATAATAATTGGATTCATACCTTTCCCAAGGGTATTAGTGCTATGTGAAATGCAATCATTCTCGTCCAGGATTTGAACTCGTGTTGCGGTGTCCATTTCCTACAACGATAACCATTACACCACATAATTATTAATGAGTTGGGCTAATAGTGTATTATGCTTGGACTGAATAATTTGGTCTGTTTTTTCATCTAGAGCACCAAGATATCAGCAGAAACATATAGTGTCATATAACGACAAGAAAGTCAATTTGTCGTGACATAGATGACAATAATGGCATTTTAAGTGGCAAGTTTGTTGATTTTGAGATGTTCATTCATAAGGAACACCTTTTCAACATGGATGTTGGTTTTGCGGCAAGCTATTGATTTGGGTACAACCCATTGTGTTAAACATTCCTCCAGAAAGTTTTATCCTTTCTTAGGATTCTAAAATATTTTAATTGTTTTAAAAATATTTTATTATGCACACGCTTTTAAATATTTAAATGTCTTTTATTGCAATGATATAATGAGAGTAGATCAGTAATCTCATGGTGTGACACTGCTGGATTTTGATCTGAAATTTTCACTGTATAATGTTTGATCTATTTGATTAATTCAGGAGCATCAGTTAACATGGTTTAGATAAAGTTTCAAATGAAAATAAAATATTAATTGTTGTGAACTTAATAGTTCATAATTATGATAGTTTGTATCATTTTTCTGTGTGTATCAAGATGAAAATGACTGAAATAATTAGTAAGTTTTTATTAATGTTGCAATAGTACAGCAGACAAGATCCGTTATGTATTTTATTTTACTTTTAGGTGAAGCATTGTCTATGCTTATAAAATTGAAATAAAATTAAAGTTATTTAATTTTAGAATTGATATATAATTTATCTAACCAGAATTAAAAACGAAGTTGTTACATAATGATAAATCCTAAGCATCACTTAGATAAATTATAAAGTATTCCTATGTGTTAGATCATATTATTGTTCTTATGTAAATTTATGTAAATATGATGGTAAGATATAAGAATACACTTTCAATGTGCATTCAACCAAGTTTTTATGTGTATGACTCAGCCAAATTTTCTTTGTCATTGATAGCTTCATGCATATTATATGGTAAATACAATACGAATGTTGACAAAGCTCTTATTAGCTGTCCACTAGTTGGAAAGTATAGTCAATCCAAGTAGAATTATCCTCTGAGAGAGAAGCAGCAGCATATATATATATATATATAGGTACAAAGATATGAAAGCCCATGTGGGTTATGGTGTCAATACCTCCAAAAACCCATTGATCAAGCCCACCTATGATGATTTTAAACTGTTACCATTAATAACTTATCTATTTGTATGATGCCCTACTGGTAGGGCTTAGAATACACTGACTGTATCCTCAGCAGTTGGGTAATGTCGGTATTCTTTCATAAAGCTCAGTAGCTATGAGTCAGCTTTATTTCCAAAAGTGTATTGTATACAATTTTGGGGACTACGAGACCCCAAATTTTGAGGGGGAGGGGAAGGGATGCTGGTCTATGGAAACTAAGGAGCCCTAGCTTGCCACATTTGCCGACCTATTCAACAATACAATTGGTCATTCATTCTTCACCAAGCATGCTACAACCACCAAAATACTGCTTTTACTTTATGAGAAAAGTCCTACTTAAAAACCCTGGATGAAAAATGTATTTTATTTACTATGTACAATTTATGAAAATAATGGGAGAAAGGGACCCCCCCCTCCCCGAAAGAAAAAGTAAAAATTAAACAAAATAAACACTCGTTTGGTTTCATTCCCTCCCCCTCATCTATAAAATGGAGGCTGACTGTTTTCCAGTCTCTGAGGGGACCGAAAACAAGCTAGACCTTCCCTAGTGGGGAAGGGAAACTATACTAAAGGGGGAAAATAAACGCAGGGTAGGGTGCAGTGTAGGAGGTTTATGCAGGCCATAGGAATGAGATTATAGATATGAATTCCAAGATCTTCAGAAAAATGGGGCTGGATCGAGGGATAAGGGACAATAAAGAATCAGGTAGAGGAAGATCTTGGAGACTAACAACTAGATGATGTGAACAATGACTCAGAACATGTTGCTAACTATAGGAAAAAAGGAAACAAGCAATCCCACTTACTGGGATGGGGTCCCGAAGGACCTGGTCCATAGATGCCATGCGCAGGAAGAGGAGGGAAGAACGAATCCAACATTACCCCTTTTTGTACAACCAGGCTTGCTGCATGTACCCACCTTTTGTTGAATGTTATATGATCCAAGCATTTTCTACTGCATCTGATTTTGACCCTAAGCTGATGCCTGAAGTACAAAATCAGATCATGAGAAAAGTTTGCATGATCATACAATCCCTTCTTTCACATCTTCCAAATCACAATTCTAGCTATGTTATAAAATAGCCGAGGGATTTCGGTTCATGCCTTTGAGTTTAGTTACGCTGAGAACCTTTCGGCTCAGCACATGGGTTAGTTAGAGGCAATTGAGGCAGGTGTTAAAGCGGGTGCGCGCGGGCGGATGGAGGTGTCACTCAGATGTCATAACAGTCCGAGACGATACTGGGTGACAAGGTGCGGGTGACGTCACGCACCAGAAGCACGCGGAAGTTTGTGTGAGAATTTGAAGAAAATAAGAGTCGGGACCTAGACGCCAAACGAGAAGGATCGATTTTTGGAGCTCGAACTTGCGCCCTATGGGGGGGGGGCGCTCGAGTTGGGGGCCAAATGAATAAGACAGCATAGAAGATTGTGTCTCTCCTCCTTAAGTCGAAACCTTTAACTCAAAGTTAATAAAGAGGTTTCGTACCTGAACAAGAAGTCGTTACGTGTTTTCGAATTCTGAGATTCCTATGTTCTTTATATATTCTATAGTAATGAACATTATATGTCCATTTCGCACACATCGTTAATTGCGAATATGGTACATATGATTATTTGGTGCCGTGACCAGGATATGGGACCAGAGTATGGTCCTTTTAGGGTTTTGAAATTTCTTCAAGGAATTATGGAGGGCCCGTTGTGTTGGGAGAATAAAAGATGCATCCGTATTGTACCTTGATGCACACATGTCAAGATGGCCAACCATGCAAATATAGTAAAGCAAAATTTAGATAATAATTAGCCTGGCAAGTGTTACATAGAGAGAAGGTCATCTTCTAAGTGAGATTTTGTTTGCTGTAGTTCAAGTGATTCTTTTTGTGTTTCAGCCATTATTGTCCTTTGTAAATTATTCTGTAAAATATATGTGAGGGTGATGGAGACAAACGTGAAGAAAATTCCACATGTGGAATTTTGAAAAATAATTAACGGATGATTGTTATGTTTTGACTTATAATATGGGACAAGGTGAAGGTCCCACTGTGCCAATACAGACTGATGCACAGGAAGAGAGTGACCTCTGAACTGCATGACAGTTATTTCCGCTTGATGACGATTAAACATTCGATTTCAAAGATCCAGTGGGCGTTGAATTATTATTTAACTCAGTTGAGTTTGAGTCCAAGAGGCAGTTGCCAGTAGAATTTCAGACTGTTGGAGACAAGATGTGGTAGGGAAAGCCACACCTGACCGAGGGGGCACTCGGGAACCCCGATGGAGTGGACCCCAGCATCAGGAGAACAAGAAAGACACAACGTGACGGTCATAACAGTGGAGTCAAGAAATTACAGTTTATGTTCGGTCTCCAGCTCCCTCTCACATGCAACCCTTGAACAACCCTTTCGAAACCTTACAAATAAAGTGAGAGGTAAAATATTGTTAAAGAAGTCTTCCTGCGTCTTCCTTCATGCGTCGTTTATTCCTGCGTGTGTCTGTTTTTATTATGGTGTCGTTATGATGCTGCATGAATCAGAAGATGACAATACAACAGCTAGAGCTAGGATCACAAGAAGCACCATATGCTTCTCACCTTGAAACTGAGGTAAAACGTCCACGATGTAACCAATGTCAAGCAGCACGAGCTGGTTGGGTTTGATGCAGGCCGTCTACTCTCTGACGCAACCCCAAAACGAACAAACTTGCTTGCAGTTGTAGAAGGCGTGCTCAGCCATTTCTTCTAATCCACTGCCACAGCAAGGACAATTGGGCATGTCTGCCAGGCCCACTTTGTAATTCAGGCTGAAAAGAGGCAACGTGTTCCATGCAAGCCGCCAGGTGAGCAAGAACTTGGAATTGTTCAAGAAGCCTGAACCTAGCGGCCAATTTCAATGCAAGTGAACTTCCTTCATTGACCAGCTGAGCTGATTTACGAGAGGATCTGAATCAGAGCCCACTAACAGTTCTTGATACAACTCCTTTCAAGACCGAGAAAAGTTGCAAAAGACCATACGGCATTCTCGGACAAATGGTGCTTTGCCCCTCGGTTTACATCATTCTTCAGCCTTGGAGTCTGACTTTAGACGAGGAAAGATATCACTCACCTTTCACCTCTACACTGCGTCTGTCGACAAGGATCAGCCTGAGTTAGCCAGTCTTTCAGTGAACTAGTGGTTCTCCAGATCAGGCGTACATAGACCCCTGTTACTTGGACGTTGACAACAGACCTGTCTATGGACCATTGGCTTTTGGCCTCTCCAAATTACCTTGGAGAGGGATCCTTGAAGTGCCAGACGATGGTTCTTAAGCAAAGGAAGTACAGACAACCAGTAAAGGATCAAGGGGAAGATGTACACGGCGCACACCTCTGCCCTGCCCTGCCCCTTAAGGGCAAGTGCCTTCAAAGCCAGGTACCCACCTGGGCATTTACCTTGGCTTGTACTTCTGTCCAATTTCCCTCCAGTTGGAGCCTGGGCCCAAACCACACCCTGAGGATGTGGATGGGTCCGTCACTCCAGTGAAAAGGCCCTGGCAGGGGAACACCACCCCTCCAGGCACCTAGCCGCAAACCTTCGCTCTTATCAAAGTTGATCTTGGCCCCTGTTACCATGTAACTGTCTACAAATTCTTTGCATTGAATATGAATACTTGATACCATATAACTGTGAGCAAACAAATGATTATCATTTCAAGAAATAGTTACTTGAAATCATATGATTGTATATAAGTTATTAGTATTCAATAGGAACACTTGAATCTATATAACTGTATAAAACTTATTTGTATTCAACAAATACTTATGATTACAATCAAACATTTTGAAATGAATCAAATTTTGGCATAAAATAACCTATAAGGGGTTGACATGCCACTAAATAAATAAAGCAAACCAAACACTTTCACTCTTCCTTGATGTGGTAGTACCTGTTAGAGTCCTATCTATGTGTCAAATAGATTCATTTGAAAATTATTATTATTATTATATAGGAATTCTTGAAACCATATAACTGTGCAAATTATTTGTATTTGAGTGTAATCATTGATATAATACTGTGAGTAAAGAAATTATTATCATAATAGACAATTGAAAAAATAATTACAATGGAATGTTGAAAAAATAGTTACAAACATGTCGCAGATGCGACGGTTCGGAATTTGAATCAGATAATGACTTACCTTATTGTCACCATAAAAGAGCTTGTCTTTGTCTGGTGTGCGGAGCGTTAATGCAAAGAGAAAACTTGTACGTGCTGGCACTGCAATATCTATTCATATTGACCACGTGTGACCAGCATGCTTTGCCAACTATAAAAGAACTCTTTTGCCCCTGAGGTATAGAGATTAATGTCGAAGATGGTGTCATGGTGAACAATTCAAAAGATAGTTGGATATGATGTCACCCAGAGGAGGGTTCAGGAAGTAAATGAATTCCAGTGACCGATTGCCTCTCTTTGGTGTTGCTCTGTTGGTTTTTTTTTTTTTGCTTTCCTTTCTCTCTTCACCCTTCAAAACATTTACAATCAAGTCATGTTAAATAACCTATAAAGGGTTGATATGCTATTAATCAAACCTATTTTCAGGTCCTACAAAATGCACATCCTAACTGTAAATGTCTTCTAAGTAAATTTTCTAAATCATTTTGTAATATAATGGCCAAGGGATTTCATTTTATGCCTTTGGGTTTAGTTAGGCTGAGAACCTTTCAACTCAGTGCATGGGTTACTTAGGTGCAACATTAATGCAGGTGTTCACGCACGGGCAGGTGGGCGGAGCAGACGTGTCACTCAGAGATGTCACAATAGCCCAGATGGGAAACGGGGCTACCAAGTGCGAATGATGTCATGCAGCAGAAGATTTTGGGAATTTTGAAGAAAGTTAGTTGAGTTGAGACTAGACACCGAACGAGAAGGGTTGACTTTTGCTTGCTCGCCGAGGCCTTGGGCAGGTGTCGCATGAGATGGGGGGCAGATGAAAAAGCCAGAATAGAAAGAATGTGTAACTCTCTCCTTATGTCGAAGAACCTTTAAACTCAAATGCAATAAAAAGTTTCATACCTGAACTAAGAAGTCATAAGTGTTTTTCGTGTTTCGAGATCCTATGTTCTATGTATATATATATATATATATATATGAACATTATGAACGTTTACGTACTGGTATGAATATGTACATTTCACATATCCACATCGGGCTATGGTACAATTTGTGTCAACCTTGCCAAACCAGTGGAATTTGAAGTGCCCAGAAAAACACAACCATTTCGAGGTCTTGAAGTGATGGAAAAATTCTTATGGGATTGATTACATCATATTAGCTTTTTTCCACTTTGAAACTTCACTTCCATTGTAAACCTGTCATATTTGCTACATTTAGGTAAAGCGTGAACTGCTATTGACATATTAATGATCATATGAAAATCTGATCTCTCTGATCAAATAAAATGGGAATTCTTCCAAGTTGTTGCTGTGTTAGTATTACTGTATAGTTACACCACTTGGACTCGAATGAAACACTTGACGAAAAAGCTACATGCGAACTACACAAAGATACTGCATACTGTTTTAAAGCAGGACCCTACAAAATATCATTTGTATGGCTACTTACCTCCTGTCCAAGTAAGACATGCAAAACATACTGGGCACTGCTGGAGAAGTAAGGATGAACTCATGAGTGATATTCTCCTATGGACTTCTACACATGGACATACCAATGTTGGCTGACTAGCAAAAACTTACATTCATCTGCTCTTTGCAGACACTGGGTGCTGCTGTCTAGATAACTAAAACAAGAGTGATAGCCAATAGAGATTGATGGGGTTGGCTTGGCTTGGCTTCTTTGTTTTATAGCATATCAACCTTTGTAGATTATTTAAGGCCAAAGCCATCCTCCTAGAAGAATAGTAGTGGTACTATTTAATCCACAGCTGGGAGGATAAGGGGGTCCATATCTTTCCCATGTGTATTTGTATGAAAGTGAATGTATTAGTGCTACTTGCTTACTACAATTCTGCAGTCCATCGCTTTAACTATTACACAGCAAGGACATCCTTGAGATTGATGGAGAGAGAGAGTCAACTGAATCTCTGCTGTCAGCATACAATAATGATGATTATAACAAATGCATTTTTGTGTTAAAATTGGTACAATACTGGCGCTTTGGTTATTTTCATGATTAACTTGTGTTTTCAAGTCACCAAACAATTGAGAAAAGTACAAAATAAAATCAAAGGAAATGTGAGTATGTGTGTGATAATGAGATTTATTAACATTTCACTTGAATACATTTTATAAAGTTTTATTTATTTCATTTGAATTTTAAAATAAAGTAACTGCATTTATTCATTAAAATAAAATATTATATATATGGGTGCTTTTGGGAATATTAAAACAACTTTAGTTGTTTTATTTCAATTTTAAAATAACTTTCTTTACTCATTAAAATAAAATGGTCTTTACAGTTATTGATCTCAGGCAGAAGTTCTGGAAGTGACAATATGGTATTAGACAGAGTTCACAGATATTACACTTTCATCCTAAGCAGAAGTATTAATTTATAATTCCTGTCAGGAATTATAGGAATTATGATATTAATAATAATAATAATTGGCTTTGTTTTTCAAAAATCAGTGACTTTACTAGAGTAAATCAATAATCTTATAGTGTGACACTGCTGAATTTTAATCTGAAATTTTCACTGTATAATGTTTGATCTATTTGATTAATTTAGAGGTATTGGATTAAGTGCATTGATAAGATTATGCCTAAAAATATCAATGTAATATGCTTTTTTATCATTAGGCTATGGACTTAGTATTTTACATATGTCTATCATTTAATTTGTGAAAACACTACAAAATGCTATGAAAATCATAACCTTCATTTAACATAATTTAGATAAAATGTAGATAAAAATAAAATCTTATTATGGAGATTATGTATCTGTCTCTCTGTAACTGAAACTACATCACCACTGACATCACAATTACCTTAGTTATTTCCATCTCATTCTTCATGATTTTACTTTTATCTAAATCTCACTTATCAAGAAAATTGTTTTATATTAATAATACTGTTGGCTTTATCTACATACTAATAATATGCAATTATACTTATGTATACAACCAAATAGCAGTTTACAATGTAAACAAGAATTCTAATTTGGTCTTAAAAATTTGATTTTAATAAATCATTCCTTGGTTTTATTGATTTCTACTATTATTGTTTTATTCTCAAATGTATTAAAAAACAATCCTATTTTATGTAGAAATCAATTGAAATAGAAGAAAAAAAATAATTGTAATCTTTTTATATGTATTCTTAGTTTTATTTGTCTTTCTAATTTAATATATTTTATTACATTAAAACTTAAATACCCAGTGGAGGGTGCATGTTTTTACTAGTATTATTAATAATTTAGGTGCCCGTGGTGTAATGGTTATCGTCGTAGGAAATGAACACGGCGACACGAGTTCAAATCCTGGACGAGACTGATTGCATTTCACATAGTACTAATACCCGTGGGAAAGGTATGAATCCAATTATTCTCCCTCCAGCTATGGGTAAATAGTAGGACAGACTGGGTTCTTCAGCCTTGGTGAGGCAACTAGTCTAGGAGAAGGAAAACTCTGAATTCAAACCTGTTAAACTCCGCTTAAAAATTGACCTTGTGTCATATCCTGCCCTAGCGGAGGGGTTGGTAAATATGGTATTATTAATAATTTTTGTAAACTTAATAGTTCATAATGATGATAGTTTTCACTATTCTTCTGTGTGGCTCAATTGTTGGTTGGTATATATATATATATGGAAGTCCAGCAGCAGAAATATTAACAAAATCCAAAGAGTCTAACAATCTATGGTTTTTACTGTTTCACTGGCATAGCAAGTCTAAGTCACCAAGGAGAAATATACCGTGTTTTAAAGTAGAACTCACTTTCTACAAGCAGTGGGTGTGGAACTGTCTTAAAGCTGATAGTTTAATATTTATGTATATACTATATGGTAGGCAAATCTAACATCAATAATAAAATAACTTTAATATAGATAAAGTTATTTGATTGTAAAATTTATACGTAATTTATCTAACCAGAATTTAAAACAAGTAAATAAAAAAAATAAAGTTATTATGTAATGATACATTCCAACAAATACTTAGAGCATAACATGACACAGAGAAAGAAAGTATAATGAAATAGGAATATGATCACTTATATATCGGTTACAAAACAATCTGTTTTATAATGTGTTCTAAGAGGGGTGCTTGAAGTGGAGGTCTTTGTATCAAACTTGAATGAGAGGCACCCACAACACTATACCTGTAAGGTCACTGAGGTGAATTGCCAACCAATTATATAACGAATTGGGAAAAATAAAGTCAAAGGAAATGTGAGCATGTGTGTGATAATGAGATTTATAAACATTTCCCTTGAATACATTATATAAAGTTTTATCTATTTTATTTGAAATTTCAATCAGATGAAATATTTTGTGTGTGTGTATATATATATATATATACTTTTCGGAATATAAAAAAAACTTAAGTTGTTTTATTTCATTTTTAAAATAACTATCTTTACTTATTTAAATAAAATGATTTTCACTGGTACTGATCTACTGCAGTTCTGGAAGTGACAGTTAGATATTAGACATAGATACTACACTCTCATCCTAAGTAGAAGTACCAATTTATGTGTCAATAATCCTGTCAAGAATTATGGGAACTATGATGTTAATAATAATTGTCTTTGTTTTAAGAAAATCAATGACTTTACAAGAGTAAATCAGTAATCTTATACTGTGATACTGCTGAATTTTGATCTGAAATTTTCATTGTATAACATTTAATCCATTTGATTAATTTTAAGTAAAATAATTTTGTACACATGAGGGTGGGCTGAAAAGTTCATACGATGACATCATATCTGCTGTACATTCCTTTTATGAGCAATGGAATTCAATCACTGTAACACTGATGGAAGAAGTGTATGGACTGCTAGGAGGACTATGTTGAAAAATAAACCTCATTTGATCACATTCCATAAGTGTATTTTGGGCAGCCTCATATCAATTTTTTTGGGAATATGAAAAAAAAACTCCAGTCATTTTATTTCAATTTTAAAATAACTTTTCATTCACTAAAATAAAAGAATTTTGTATATAGACATGGACACATCTGCGCTGGCTGACCTGCAAAAACTTACACAGGGAGTCTCTTTGGTGTAGTGGCTAATGTTCTGGACTGTGACATTGTTGTAAGAAAGTTCAAACTCTAGTTGTGCTATTATGTTCACTTTTGGACTAATTCTCTTGGGAAAGGTATGAATCCTCTTATCCACCCCTCCGCCCAGTTATGGGTTAAATAGTATCACTACTGTTCTCCAAAGCTCAATATGCCATTAAACCAAACAAAACACTTACATTTATCGGCTCTGTGCCAGCACTGGTCATTGTCTAGAGGACTTACCAAATGTAATGGCTGATAGGGACAGATGGTGAGAGTCAAAGGAATCCATGCTGTTTATCTTGATGATGATGGGAATATTTAAAAAAAAAAAACTTCAGTTATTTTAATTTTGAAATAACTTTCTTTATTCGATAAAATAAAAGAATTTTCTATAGATAGCTTTTGTGAATATAAAAGAGTTTCATTTATTTTATTTCACTTTTGAAATAATTTCATTTATTTATTTATTTAGATAAAATAATTTCTGGTACTTGCTGCCCCAAACACAAAATTACTAGCTCAGCATAGGCTTACATTTGTAAATGAAATCAGAGCATATATCGGGAGAACCATAGGACCTTCTGTTCAGACAAGTACTAATTCATTTTCATGTATGTTTCAAAATTTTCTGACTGAGAAAGGTTTTGGAAAATATCCACATCTCCTAAATATATCCTCCTTTTCCTTTTTCTTATCATCAAACCTTGAAGTGAATATCAATATTACGTCAAGCAAATTATTTTTATCTTTTATTTATTATAATAAGTCTATTTGTCTACCCAAAAGATATGTATATATCTTTAATCCTTTGCTTGGCTGATTATCAAGTATCAATAATTCTTAATAGATTATTTCTATATGCTATTAAATTCTTTTTTAGGCAAAAGTACAAACTATGATAGAAGAAACATTTTTATGTCTTATATTTTTATAGGTTATGATGCAAATTGTTTTCTTTCTTGTGAAAAAATAAATTTATCTTTTGAGATAAATATACTGGGAGTTTAGATATCAAAATAATAAATATTTAAATTAGTTTGCTTATATGAGGGGATGCTGAAAAATTCTCAACCCAACCAAGAGAATGAGCTTTTAAATTTTTACTGAATATTTTTTAAAACGGTTAAAGAAACAAAGTGCCAAGTATTTTGAAGGGCAAGATAGATAGATGGAATGGTATTTCCTGACCTTAGGTCATTCCTTCTTGGTTGGAGCAAGAACTTTCAGTATTCTTCCCCTTGTAGTAACATAGGCATGTGGTTTACTTGACCTCTATTAATAAAGATGTTAATCACTATTAACTTGAACTCATAAAGCATAAATTTCCTAATTAAACTACATTGCATGTTCATCTGTGTGGCTTTCAAATAACACACACAGTGAAGCAATGCACTACATGTCAGCACACTAACCACCACAATACTATCAACCACAGTGGGCTGAACTGCTTTGGTCATATGATATACATGCCAAAAAACTAGCGTAACACCAAATACTGTAAAACTTTTGACTCAACTTAGTATTTTTAGCCTAGTCGGCTGGGGCTGTAGAATACACCGACTGTTTCTCTGCAGAGGGGTAAGACCCCCTCCCCAACGAGTGTCCTGGATATGACACTAAACAATCTGATGGTGAGGTTCCAGCAATGCTGGAGCTTTGAGGAATGCGGAGTACCCCTTCATTGCCATTGCTCCCAGGTCCACTCTGGCTCAGAGTGGTAGCACCAGATAGGGCCCTATCTATGGGTTAAATAGAACTAACAGTATACTTATGCTAAAAGGAACTGTTTGAGTAAACTGAATAGCTTGAAATAGAAATGTTTTTGACAATTAAACCGTACTTACATTTGAACTGTGTGCTTGTGCTTGACTGAATTGTTTGAAATAGAACTGTTTTTTCGACATTAAAACTGTATTTACACTTAACTGAATTGTTACATATAACTGCAACTGTTTTTTGACATTGAAACTGCATTTACACTAAACTAAATTGTTTAACATAGTACTGTTCTGACATATTACTGTGTGTAAACAAAATCTGTAGGGGGGTGTCTTGGTGGTGTAATGGTTAAAGCGATGGACTGCGGGATCGTAGTAAGTGAGTTCGTACTCCAGTCGCGCTATTACGTTCACTTTCGGGCAAATACCCTTGGGAAAGCTATGAACCCCCTTGTCCTCCCAGCTATGGGTTAAATAGTACCACTACTGTTCTTCTAGGA
Organism: Sepioteuthis lessoniana; assembly: GCA_963585895.1. Taxonomy (NCBI): domain Eukaryota; kingdom Metazoa; phylum Mollusca; class Cephalopoda; order Myopsida; family Loliginidae; genus Sepioteuthis; species Sepioteuthis lessoniana. The sequence goes on from OY757919.1 coordinate 65,050,332, forward strand.
GAATGGCTTTGGCATTAAATAACCTACAAAGGTTGATATGCCATTAAACAAAGAAACCAAACCAAACAAAATCTGTACTTTTACAAAACTGAATTAGCTGAAGTAGAATTGCTTGACTAAACTGAATAGCTCGAAATAAAAATGTTTTTTTACAATTAAACTGTACTTACATTTAAAACCATGCTTTTGCTAAACTGAACTGTTTTAAATTGAACTATTTTTGACACTGAAACTGTACTTACCCTAAACTGAATTGTTATATATAACTGAATAGTTTTAAATAGAAATGTTTTTGACAAACTGTGTACTCATGCTAAACCGAATTGTTTTAAATAGAACTGATTATTTACATAAAACTGGATTTGGTGTTAAATAACCTACAAAGGTTGATATGCCATAAAACCAAACCAAACCAAACCAAACAACTTAGTACTTTATTTGAAGAACAATTGATTTAAGATAAACAAAAAAAATTAGAACAAGTTAAGATATTAAAATTACAGCCTAAAATCTATTAGTGTGGTACTATTGTTACTTTTTGATATTTTAAGCCTAATTTTGTTTCCATTTGAATTAATTGTTGTTTCTTATATTGCAGCTTGTATGTTATATATGATTCACACAAGTTATGATGATATTGAAGACAAATATATTGCTGATCTTGGGTGTGGTTGTGGTGTGTTGAGTATTGGAGCTTCTATTCTTGGGTCTGGGTAAGTATACAACAAACATTGCCATTTTTAAATTGGGATTTTTTGACCCCGGAAATATCACTTTGTTTATATAGCTTACTTTGTTAATAACTTTTGATGACAGTTATAATCTCCTTAGTATAACAAAAAATGATGAGCTGAATATGTCAAAGCATAAATGAAATGAATAAACAGTACTGTGTATATATATATATATATATATATATATATATATATATATATATATATATATTAAAGATGAAATGCAAATAAAAAAAGTACTTAAAAAGTTATCAGTGCTACTATGGCAGAGCAGGACTAAAACTTGAAATATTCAAATTATGAAAGTTGTTCAAAAAGTTCTAAGCCTTACCCAGAAAGAAGAACCGTAGTTGAACATACTTATGTAGCAAAACACGACCACTTCTTATAAAACTAGAAAAGACTGAATTAGTTTTATTCCAAATCAACTGCTATGATATAACAGATATAGGTTGGGAATAGAAAAAGCATGAATGAATTAGATTATACCAAGCTATGTTTTTGTTCTTCCTTCCCCTCCACACTCTTTTTCTTCTTCTCTGATTTGCTTAAAGGTTTTAATAGAAATTTTTTACAAAAAATTACCTCTCACCAGTTTCAAATTTTTCAATACAATGGATAAAATGGAATAAGAAACTCAAGCTTAGCCAAATTGAAAAATTAGAATTAGGTTTCTATGGGTAATTCACTATTAGATGGCTAGTGAGAATGCTGGCTAATACCCATTGTGTGTGTATATACAGGGTGACCCCCCAAAAAAACGGAACCCATATATTGTTGACTGAAATTCATAAATTTAATTCTAGCCTTTTCTTTTTTTCAAGATATGAAGTAGATTCTGTGCATGAAAAATTGGGACCATAGTATTCACCAACATGTCCAGAAGTTTGAATGTACAAAATTAGAATTATTTTGTAGAAGTAAAAGTTTATGGTTTCTGTTTTTTTTTTTTTGCATCACCTTGTGTGTGTGTGTGTATATATATATATATATATATATATATATATATATATATATATATATATATATATATATATAATAGCATAGATTTGGTATGAGGCTAGAAATGTAGCACAGAGTGTATTTTGAACTCATTACTGAATCATAATGATTGGTGACCCCAGCTTGTTAACCAATACTTCATGATAAAGCAGCATGCATGTATGTGTGTGTATTAGCAGAAGTACCTGGTCCATCACCAGACTTAAAGGATTTTAGGAACACTAGTGAGTGAGATAGAAAGGTGGAAGAGAGGAGTAAGCTAAGAATGAAAAATTTGTCCTTATTTGTTGTTGAAAGATTTCTCCTATTAATTCAAATGAAAAGTATTCTTTTATTTTATGAATTATTTTTTTTCTTTTCTTAGTTTACATTCAAATTGATATATAAAAATATGTATCCTTATGCTGGTGAAAGATTTAAAATATTTTCATGATTTTTTGGTCTCCAATAGATTTTTATTTCTTACAATTAGTGCTCAATTACAGAACAATTTTTTAGTTGATACTTTTTGAAGTAGCAGCATAGTTTTGACTCAAATTTTTATTTATCCTTTAGAAATTTAACAATAAAAGAAACTAAGAATTCACATTATAAAATATTCATTTATTTTAGGAATTTTTTTTGTTTACGTTTAAAATATCATTTTAAAAAATGTATCCCTAAACTTGTAAGTGGTCTGAATCATTATTATCAGAATATTTTTTTAAAGACATTTTTTAAATATAATGAAGATTCAAATTTTGTTCTTAATTGCCTTTTAAGCTACAGTGATAAAAAATTAATTCATTTAATTTGTTTTCTTTTTCACTTTATAAAAATGTAACAATAAAAAGAAGCTAAGAATTAATAATGTATCCTTTTTTCTTTTTTTAGGTAGAAAATTTTGCATATCGATTCAAATTTGTTTATTCTTGAAATAGTTTATTTCTTTTTTTAAAAAAGTTTTTGAGTTACACTGTTTAAAAATTAATATATTTTCTTGTAAGAAATGTGAAAAGTATTTTTAAAAAAAATCAGTTTTTGAGTTATTGAAACATAATGCTTTTGTTGAATTTTTTTTTCTTTTTTACCCTCTATAAATGTAACATAGATAGGTACAATAAAAAGGAGCTAAGAAATAAAAACATGTCCTTACAATGAAAAGAAGATAAATGTAAAACTTTTTGTATTAAAATATCTTTTTTGCTTTGCATTTAAAATAGTATTTTAAAAATGGTACTCCTTGATTTGAAACATTTTCATGATTTCTTCAACTTCTCCAAAAAATTAAGAATTTTTTTTACAATCAATACTAAATTATAAAATAGATTTTGAAAAAGCATTAAATTCAAATTTCACCTATGGAATTGCAATCTGTGTGATATTTAAACATGGTGGGTCTTAAGAAGAACTGAAGAGATGCCCCTGTTTTTATGCTCTTACTTATGAAAAACTGTGAAGAGTTCCACAAATCGCTTGATTTTTAATTATTGAATTATATTCCTTACTCAGTAAAAATCAAAAACTAAATTTTGAACTTTTCTTATTATAAACACATTAAAATGTATGTGCAATTTTAATGCTGAATGATATCACTTTTCTGAGTTATAAGTTGACACATACATACCAAAACAGATGTGACACCTTTTAATGACCCTTAAAAATCCATCGGTGATCTGACGTCACTTGATATCATCCTTTCTAGTCCTGATGAAGGTTTATTAGAACCAAAAAGTTATAACATTGACTTTTGTTTACATTATATTCTTCTCTTTGGATTACCTTGTTTTTCAATTTTTCTCTATCTTGTCAGATTCATTTCCATTATTTACTTACACACACATACATACACACACACACACACACACACACATACATGTGTATATATATATATATATATATATATATATAATAAACAAAAGGACATGTACATAAAGAAAAAAGTTTTTATATATAAATTTGTTTACCCTAACTGGTTTTGGCCTTTGGCCATCAGCAGAAGATATTTATTTTATGACTACTTAGATTTCAAGACCAAAAAGCGTTGGCCCAGTTGGCTGGGGCTCCAGAATACACTGACTGCATCTCTGCAGAGGTATAAGACTCTCCCAATGAGTATCCTGGATATACACTAAACAATCAGATTGTGGGGCTCCAGTAATGCTGGTACTTTAGGGAATGTAGAGTAGCCCTTTATTACCATCACTCCCTGGTCCACACTGGCCTGATGTGGTAGCACCTAAATGGTCCTATCTATGGGCCAAATAGAACTAAACTGTGTACTTATTTTAAACTGAATTGTTTGAAATAGAAGTGTTTATATGTATAAAAATGAATTTGTCATTGAATGACCTACAATGGTTGATATACCATAAAACCAAACCAAATGGCATATGAGTGTAATAGAATTAGTTTCACATGTGAATGAAATGATTCCTCTATTGTTGAGTTCATTTGGGGTAAGGGTTTCATGACATAATATCCATCTATCTTCATAAGTTTCCAGAATCAATGTTGTGTTTGGTAATTTTTTAATCTTCTCTATTATAGAGAATTTAGCTTTTCTGTTAGTCATGGTCTTTTAGGCAGAAATGTTGTTCTACTTGGAGAAGTTGATTATTCAGAAATTTGATTACGTATCTATAATGGTTTATTCAAAAACTGAATGGCCATTCTGATTCCTCTATATATTGCTCAGAGCAACAGGGGCATTCTAAAAGATAGATGATATATATTATCCCATGATCTAGTAAATCACTATGGTAGTTTACGGTGTCTTACATGTTTTCTCTCTAGTAATGGAGTAAGATAATATCTTTGTAGCTGTAACTTGATGGTGAGTTCCCTAATTCAAAGTCTTAGAATAATGAATAGATTGATAAAAGATTTAATTGACTAATATCAGTTTATCTCCTCTGTTCTACATTATCTTTGAAGGTTAATGATATCTCAGGATTATGACAACCTTTGTTTTTTTGTTTTTTAATTTGTAACTTTTGATACTACAAAGTTAAAAGTATCAGTTGCATCATTTTTATGAAAATTTTCACTTCATTAGTAGTACTGTATATACTCAAATATCATTTGATATTATCTGGGACTTGCTGTTGGAAATTGTAGGGATACCAGTTGGCCTATGTGTAGCCTTGCCCAACTATTTACATACACAAGATTGTATAGTGCAACCTTCTAATATTAAGCTAAAATTTAAGTTTCAAAAAGTTGCATAACACGAGTATGGTCGGGCAAAAGCAGGACGACCAGCTCGAACATACATTCAGCAGCTATGTGAGGATATGAGATGTAGCCCTGAAGACCTACCAGAGGCGATGAACGATAGGGAGAAGTGGCGAGAGAAGGTCAGGGATATCCGTGCTAGCGACATGATGATGATATACAGTACATTTGATATTACCTGGGAGTATTTGTTGACTTTTGTTGTTGGACATTGTAGGGATACCAGTTGGCCTATGTGTAGCCCTGCCCAGTTATTTACATATACAAGTCTCCAAATGTTGCATAATATATGAGCATATACAGTACATTTGATTTTGTTAATGAGTTTCAGTGGAGTGGGAAATATACTGAAACATTTAATCTTTTAATTTTGGTAGGAACTGTTCAGTTGCATTATTGATTAATTGAGTTTAACAGCAACTCAACTTCTGTAGGGCTATTTCATACCTTGTGGTTTGGGAATCATGTTCATATTCATGTTTGTTATGTAGTTGTTTCTTAAGAGTTTTTTGCATACAGTTATATGATATCAAGTTTTGATATCTAATACAAATAATCTGTACAGGGTAATTATAAAACATGGTCAAGTTTAGTGGAGTAAAATTAGTGAAAAGAGTTAGAGATACTAAGAAGCAATGCATAGAGGTTGTCTACTTCATGAGCTAGAATGTTGTAGTCTTATATTTAGATTTTTTTTATTCTCACATAGGTGTCCAGTTGGTAGCCACTATTTTCTTGAGTGGCAACGAGTGGATATTCATTTGGTAGTTGGTGTTTGTAGTCAATAGTGAAGAAGGTAGTTGGATAAATGACAAAATATTAAAGATAATGTTCAATTATAGAAAAATAAGCTGAAACTTTTATAATACATATAATGGACCCTCTAAATATTTAATCCTTGCAATTTTATTAAGCTAGAATTAAGGCATAGTACATCAAACTACTTGTGGAGGCAAACTCAAATTGTACTGCTGATATAGATGTTCTGCCACAATCCATTATAGTCCTCATTGGTAAAGACTTCAAACAGGGAGACACAATTTCTCCGAATATCTTCAATGCATATCTCAAAATGGTAATTTGGAACATTGACTGGAAGAGTGGTGTTAACATCAATGGAGGTGAGAGTTCCCATGGTGTAGTTGCTAATATGCTGGACTGTGATATTGTCGGGAGTTTGAATTTCAGTCATGCTATTATGTTTACTTTTAGACTAGTACTCTTGAGAAAAGTATGAACCCTCTTATCCCTAGCTATAGGTTAAATAATATCACTACTGTTCTTCGACAAGGATGACTTTGGCATTAAATAACTCATGAAGGTTGTTATGCCCTTAAACAAGGAACCCAAATCAAACATCAATGGTGAACTATTGACTCACCTCTGATTTGCAGATGATATTGTGCTCATCTATGAAACCCCTGATTTTAATTATTCTGCTCAATTAAACATAGTCTGTATCAGTTACAGACCATGTTGATTAAGCTGAACAATTGAAATTCAGCTATTGATCTCAAGATAAACTGCATGACAACTAAATCCATACATCATAAAGATGTATCACAGGGCCATATAGTAGTGGGAAGTTAGGATGTGCCCGTGGTGTAATGGTTATCGTCGTAGGAAATGAACACGGCGACACGAGTTCAAATCCTGGACGAGACTGATTGCATTTCACATAGCACTAATACCCTTGGGAAAGGTATGAATCCAATTATTATCCCTCCGGCTATGGGTAAATAGTAGGGCAGACTAGGTTCTTCAGCCTTGGTGAGGCAACTAGGAGAAGGAAAACTCTGAACTGAAACCTGTTAAACTCCACTTGAAAATTGACCTTGTGTCACATCCTGCCCGAGCGGAGGGGTTGGTAAATATGAGTAGTGGGAAGTTAGGTCAGACTGCATTCACAGACAAGTGCACTCATGCTGTTGTTGAGTAATATCTGAGAGACTGGAAACAACCACTTGGAATACCTCCATGATGTTTTCTAAGCCCTGTAAAGGCAAACTTGTTATGATGGAGTATAACATTTTAACAAAAATAACAAAGCAAATCTTATCAGAATGATAAATTGACACCATTAAATTAAAATCAAAGTCCACCAAAGTCCACTGATAAGACAGCTCACATATTCCTTTCACAATAGACAAAACAAAATGAAAATCTCTTAAGAATTTCAATGAATGACTGTTGATACTTCTTGCTAAACAAAATCTATAAATTTATTTACTATGAGGGTGTGCTGAAAAGTTTCTAGGCTGACATCATATCTGTTGTAGATTCCTTTTTTGACCAATAGGATCCAAGCACTGCAACACTGATGGAAGAAGTGTAAGGACTGCAAGAGAGAATATCTTGAAAAATAAACCTCATTTGGTTACATTCCATGTGAATATCTTGGTCACCCTATGAACTTTTCAGCCAAACCTTGTATAAGTGGAAATTTTTTTCTGCTGTCATATATCAATAAGTTTGACATTTTTAAATGTTAATACAGAAAATAAGATTTGTAAACTCACAAATGTTTATAGAATGTCTCAAGTTAGTTTCCAATATTCAACATTCAGAAATAGTCACAGGACAAAACTTCAAATATGAAATGACTGCCACTTCACTGGCATTTTTATAATAATGGGTGGATTTATTTTTCCCAGAATCAACATTAGACTACTATATATTTTAGAAAAGAAGTTGTCTGTTATCTATACTGCTGAGATAATCCAACAAATCCTGTATGCAAAGACAACTAAATATCCATTATATGAGGTGTGTTAAAAAGTATTCTATTTTTTTTTTGGTAGATTTTATTAGAATATGCATAGATTATCAAGATGATTTTTAAAAATTATTTCAACACTAAATGGATTCAAAATTTTCTTGAATATTATCAGGATTGTTTCCTTTATTTTAACACTTGGTTTTCCAAAAAAAGTAAATAAAGAAATCTTTTGTCTTCCAATGAGTGACAGCTGTGTTTGTGAGATCCTTGGTACATTTGTTTGTTCATTCTCTGATAAATTTTGTAAGGACCATGATGTGTATGAATAGTTGATAGTAGGTTTAATTTACTATTGCATTTAGAAAACTGTAACTGAGCATCATCCTGTCTGTGGAGCTTAGAATACATTGTATTCCTTGTAAATATGTAAGTTGCCTTCCCATACAAAAAAAAGGGTGTCCTTGGTATGGCATTAAACTGCATCTAATAATGAGGATCTAGTTCTGGAGATCTGGTGAGTGAGAGTACCCTTTATTGCCATTACTCCCATGTTCGCTTATTTTGGAGTGGTATTACCTGATAGGGTCCCATGTATGGGTCAAATAGATCTGTTTAAAAATTATTTGTATTTGATTGGATTACTTGTTACTGAATAAGTGTTAATTATTTGTTTAAGAATAGTTATTTGATATTATAATTGTTTACCGAGGATTATTATTAGTTACTTGAAACCATATAACTGTGTAAAAACATAACTATTATCAAGAATTACTTGAAACCATATAATTATTAATATTAGATAGTAATATTTGAAGCCATACAACTGTGTGCAAATTATTTATATTAAGTAGGAATACTTGACCATATACCTGTGTGCAAAAATCTCTTAAGAAACAACCATACAAAAATGTGAATTTAAATGTACAATGAATCAAATTCCTTAATCTTGAGACATAGAATAACCTTAGACAAACTGATATGCCATTAAAATCAATCAGTCAAAAAGTATTAAGATTGAAATTGTTTACAAAGACACAAAACTGCTTATCACAAAGTATTGAAAATTTTTTTGTGGAATCTCCATATCCACCTGATCTAGCACCATACAACTTTTTCTTTCCTAAACTGAAAATTCATCTCAGCTGTAATATTTCAAGATGTACAGGACATTAAAAGAAATACACCAGTTTAGTTTCATACCATATCAAAAGAGGAATTCTAAAGGTACTTTGACTAATAATAAGTTTGTTGAATGCTGAGTGGGCTATTTTAAAGAAAATTGACACTATATTTTTTCATTTCTGTCTTGGTAAATACAGAATCAGTGTTGATACTTTTTGAACAAACCTCATATGTGTATTTACTCAACTTTTCTGCTACAGGTAGGATGTGACACAAGGTCAATTTTTTTAAAATCAGAGTAAAGCTCGTTTGACTTCAGAGTTTTCCTTCTCTTAGACTGGTTGCCTAACCAAGGCTAAATAATCGAGTCTGTCCTACTATTTATTCATAGCTGAGGGAAGAACAGATAGATTCATGTGTTTCCCAAGGGCATTAGCATAAAATAAAATGCAAGCTGTCTTGCTCAGGATTTGAACTTGGGTCAGTGATTCCATTTCCTATAACAATAACTCTTGTGCTTAGTGTGCCTCCACAAACACACCACAAGTATGTTTGTATACATACATACATATATATATATATATATATATATAAAATTTATTGTTTAGAAAATTAGCTTGAAGATAATGTGCATTACTTAATTCTGATTGGTTGGCAAAATAATTTTAAATGTATTTCTGTAACACTTTGGATAACAATTTGACTTTCAAATAATTGAAAATATAAATTTTCCATTTTTTTCTTTTGAAGAGCCTGTGTTGGATTTGATATCGATGAAGATGCTCTGAGTGTGTGTGCACAGAATGTAGCTGAATTTGAAATAAATAACATTGAATTGATTCAAGGTGATATCACAAAGTCTCATTTACTTGATACTTACCAGAAGAAATTTGATGTTGTGATTATGAATCCCCCATTTGGAACGAAGAAGAATGAAGGTCAGTTGCTAACAAGAAAATTTATTTTTTTGGTTTTATAATGTTTGATTTGAATCGGACATTAATAACAAATCAAATATACTAGGGGGAATAAAAAGTTTTGCAATATTTTGGTATGTGTTAGTTTGTGGCAAGTATATCATGTAATTGAAGCAGTTCCAAGCTGTCTTAGGTACCATCAAGATAGTTGGTACATTGACTCATACATTGCTACACTCTATTTGAAACCTAGTCTAATTTAGGAAATTAGCCTTTATGAATTTGAACTGGGCAAAAACATTTGTTGTGTAAAAGGTGAAGTTGCAGTTGATCATAGTGCAGTAACTAGATAGTTCAAGAAATTTCATTCTGGTTGCAAGAACATTGATGATCAGGCAAGGTCATTTAGACCTAAATCTGAGACTGCTCCAAGACATTGAGGCAAATCCAGCAATTAGCATTTGGAGAGTGTCTGGTGACTTTGGCATTTAATAGTCCAGTGTAATTTGTTACCTTCATGACTTTGGCAAAAGTATCCAGAGCTGCTGAATTGTATCTCACATTACCAAAATATTACAAAACTTTCGACTCACCCTAGTAGTTTGTGTGATTCATTTGAAATATGAGAACCAAAGAAAAGAGATGAATTTTTGAATGTATTCAAAAACAATGGTTTAAATGGGCATCAATCAAAATGTATCTGTTTATCATTTATTTTGAGATTTTTATTGGGAATTTGAGAATCAAAGATAAAGGACATGATTTTGAATCTTTAAGAAAACAACTTTATTACTTGTTTTGTACAATAGTTCATTTGCTGTCCTGCCTGGTTGGCTGGACTTAATGACAACTTTATCTACTGCTGTGGGATAAGACCGCCCAAACCAAAGATGTGTCTTGGGTATGAGATTAAATTGCATTTGGTGGTGAGGCTCCAGTTTTGGAGATCTGGGAAGTGTCAAGTTTTCCTTCATTGCTGTGACTTACAGGTCCACACTGTCACAGAGTGGTAGAACCTGTTAGGATCCCATCTATGGGTCCAATTGATATTTTAGGAAATTATTAGTAGTAGATTGGACTATTTAAGACCATATAAGGGTACAAATTATTCATTTTTGATAGGAATACTTGAAACCATAACTAAGTGCAAATTATTTGTATTTGATAGGAATACTTTATGTCATGTAACTGTATACAAATTATTTGTATTTGATAGGAATACTTGATGTCATATAACTGTGTACAAATTATTTGTATTTGATAGGAATATAGCTGTACAAATTATTTGTATTTGATAGGAATACTTGATGTCATATAACTGTACAAATTATTTGTATTTGACAGGAATACTTGATGTCTTGTAACTGTGTGCAAATTATTTATATTAGATAGGAATATTTGATATCATATAACAGTGTGTAAATTATTTGTATTAGATAGGAATACTTGATATCATATACATGTGCACTAACAAATGATTATAGACAAATAAAGAATCTCTAATTCAAAAAAGAAATGCATAGGAACATTGAAAATATAGTTGTGATTGCAATCAAACAAATGAATAAAAATTAGTCTTTAAATAACCCATAAGAGTTGATATGACAGTAAGCGAATAAACCAAACTAGATTTATCAATAGTTATGATTACAATAAAAAATGGAGGTGTTTCCATGGTGTAGTGGTTATTCATGCTGGTCTGCGACAATATAGTAAATGAGTTCAAACTCCAGTTGAGTTATTGCATTCACTTTCAGACTAATGCTCTTGGGAAAGGTATGACTCCCTCTTATCCAGCTATGGGTTAAAGAGTATCACTACTGTTCTTCTTCAAGGATGGCTTTGGCATTAAATAACCCACAAAGGTTGATATGCCATTAATTAAAGAAACTCAACCAATCAAACATTTACAAATGAGTCAAATTTAAGCATTAAATAACCCCTAAGGAGTTGATATGCCATTAAATACCAAACCAAGTAGAGTGTAGTTGATGACTTTTTCTTTGTAGGAAACAATATTTTAAGTTTTAAGTATTTATTTATTCTTGATAATACAAGAAATGTAAAGAAAAAAGTGATTCATTGAATAATATATTAGTGCAGTATTTTGACACTGTTTATATGTAACAACTATATACAATGGTCCCACCTTAAAATATCCCCTTTTAAGTAGCCAATTTAAGTATATGACTGTTTCACTTGATGGGAATAAAATGTTAGTTTACTTCTTTTCAATGGTCTATATCAGTATAAAAAATACGTATGAAAAACTCTTGTGTAGCAATTTCAGATTCAATAGTCTTAAAAAATGTTTCAATAGTATATGCATGGTGTGCACTGATCCAAGCTGTGAGCATAACTGACATATCTAAAAATGTGGTAAGTAGCATTACTACTTGCCTAAGTTCACTTGTACTACACAGATGATAGTTTAAAATTTGGGAGGTAATTGAGCTGCACCTTGTACATGAAAATAAAATATATTCATTTTTCACTCATAAAAATAAGGTTGGTATTATACATGAAAATAAAATGTATTCATTCTTTTTACTCATTACAGGGTGCAGAAGCAAAATTAGGAATATTCTAGTATAATAATAAAGGATGCTATTATCAAACAAGATTAATTTCAATTTAAAAAAAATAAACAAAAAAAATAAGAAGTTAGACACCACAGTAAATTTACTCAATATGGCCACCATTTTTTTCAATTATTGTATCAATACACCTTTAAAATGATTTGTGTGCCTTCAAAAATTCTTCAGACATTTTCTTTCATTCCTCATCAGTCTTAAGTAAACCAATATTGGATGGGAAGTTGCATTTGTTTAGTTTTCTAAAATGGCCCCATCTAGCATAATCAAGTGGGTTAAGGTCTAGGCTTGATGGAAGCCATAAAAAAACTCCAGTTATTTCAGAAATTTTTTTGACTTGATTTTGGTGTTAAGCAAATCATAGATTCTTTGTTGTATCTTTTCTTGTTCACTCATATTGGGCTGAATTTTAATGAAAGAATAGAGTTAATCATGAAAATTTATATTTATCACGTTTTTTTCAAAAATTGGACTTATCAGACTAAAAAAAAAACATTGAAAAAATTATTCTATATTTTGCTTCTGTGCCCTGAAAATAAAGTATATTCATTCTTTTTGTTCATGAAATAAGGGTGGCATTGTGCATGAAAAGAAAATATATTGATAGATTTTTCATATAATTTTTAATGAAGCAAATACATTTGACCTGATCATAATTTATACGTAGATGCTTTAAGAAAAGTATTTTGATCAGAAGTATCAATTAATTCATAACAAGTTCTGTAATACTTTTAATTCATTGCTAATTTCATTGTGTTATTGGATTTTTTTATAGAAAAAATTTATAGTAGATATTTTATTGCTCCATGATTATTTTTAACCACTTAAAAAATTTAATTTGAAATGCCTTGAACCAAGTGATAGAGGAATTTGTCAGATACTTCATTTCAAGCCTGCTAGACTTCCTGCTTTGTATTAAATTGTTTCTCAACTTTAAAACCCTTCCTTGCTTACCATACATCATATATTTTTTCATTGATTTTGTGATCTTTTAACAGTTTAATGTCTTGTTTTTTTATAAAACAATGTGTTATTTTTATTCGTTTTTAAGTTACAAAAATTCACTGGTACTCTTGTCTGTATGGTTGTGTGTTTTTATTGGTACTAAATTATTTGGTTATAAGAAATAAATTGGCTTTTGAATTCATACAAAGAAATTCAATTTGGATTTCTCCTTTATTTTTTTTTTTTGAGTTTTCTTATTGAAGATAAAGAATCCTTGTTACAAATATTATTTACCTGATAACAATTTTCTTGCTTCATCAGGAATTGACATGCAGTTCCTTAGAACAGGTTTGGATCTTGCACAAGAAGCTGTCTATTCTTTACACAAATCAGCTACCAGAGAGGTATATTAATTATTCTTTCTTTTAAAATGTTTTTGTTCTGAAAATTTTTACTTAAAATATATGCAAATATATTTTTTGTACAAAATTACCAGGTATACATTCTACAATCTCTTTATATTACACTCCACAAGGAACAGTCTTTTTAATGTTAAAACCTTTTGCTAGGCCCTATAAGTATGCATACTAAATTTGATAATTCTACAAGCTGTTTGATTGTCTATAGAGGATAGACAAACACAACCTTCCCAATTTTTAATCTATATAAGAAGTTGGGTGTTTGAATGACAGTGGTTCATTTACCAAGTTATAGCATTTTAATTTTATATATATATATATATATATACACACACACTTGTCCTGTATCCTGGTTTGGTTATGTAGCATGTCTTGGGCAGGAATAGTCTGGTGGAGCCCATCCCTCTACAGGTCTACAACTGATTTGAATTCCGTGTTTTCTTTTTCCTAGACCAGTTACCATACCAAGGTTAAAGAGCCTAGTCTGCCCTACTATTTACCCATAGCTGGAGGGAGAATAGTTAGATTCATACATTTCCCAAGGCTCTTAGCACTATTTGAAATGCAAACAACCATGTTCAGGATTTGAAGAATACACCAATTGCATTTCTGCAGAAGAGTAAGACCTCCCCATCCTGATTGTCTTGAATAGGACACTAAACAATCTGATGGTGAGGCTCCAGTAATACTGGAGCTTTGGGAAATGGGAAGTACCCCATCATTGCTATTGCTCCCAGGTTCACTCTGACTTGAAGTGGTAGCACCTGATAGGGTCCTATCCATGGGTCAAATTTGACATTTAAACTATGTGCAAACAAATGACTTTTTTAAAATTGAATTTTCAGAAATAGAAATCATTAAGTGTGTGTAAACAAATGACTGTCTGATTGAATTATTAGTGATACATAGTAATACTTGGAAACCATTTAACTGTGTGCAAATGAATGAGTAATGTTGAATAGAATAATTAGTATTAAATAGCAATATTTGAAACTTTTTTAACTATGCCTAAACTGAATTATTAGTATTATATAGCAATACTTGGAACAATTTGACTGTGCAAATGAAGGAATAGTGTTGAATAGCAATACTTGTAACCACTTCACTGTCTGTAAATAAATGATTAATATTGAATAGATTTATTAGTGTTAGATAGCAATAATTGAAACCATTTAACTGTGTAGAAACTATAGTAATATTTGTGTGCAAACAAATGAGTTCTTACTCATTTTGAAATGAAATTACCTACAAACTATTCACTTACAAATTGTATATCCATTAAAAAGTGTGGAAATGAATGACTGATGTTAGATTGTTTCTGTTATATAGCAGTACTTGAAACCATTTAACTGTGTGCAAACAAATGATTAATAGGAAATAGAATTATTTGTGTTAAATAGAAATACTTGAAACCATTTGTGTGCAAAAAAATGAGCTCAGGTTCATTTAAAAATGCTATCAACAAGATGTGTTTACAAATTATATATATATATATATATATATATATATAAACAGGATTTGGCATTAAATCATCTACAATGGTTAATATACCATATAACTCAACCAACCAATCTATGGTGCAAACTGACTAATATGTAACAAACACTTCTGTTTTATACCGATATAGAGAAAAAAGCCTCTAACCACTGGAATGTGTGTTTGCTTATAATTTTGTTTCTCCAAATGTGAGCCTATTTTTGTTACAAGCTCATTACATTTTTGTGTGAACATGTCCATGAATTTGCTCTCAAGACTATCAATTCTGTACTATAAAACATAATGTAAACTGTATAAATTCTTATTTGTTGTTAATATGAAGCAGATAAAATGTTGAACAAATCTTAAATTTAATTACTACAAACTCTAAAGTGTCAGTGTGTAATATACACATGATATGTTTTTTTCCAGAACTTTATAGTTCAGAGTTAGGAGTGTATATTACACATGAATACATATGGTATTTCGCTAAATGCTTTTAGTATTTGCTTTGTCACTATGTAATTTTTTCCTTTGTGTTCTTTTATTTGTTTATTAATAGCACTTGTGTTTCTGTCATTTAATATTTTTGGAAGTTGGATTGAAAGAGTACATTTTAAAGTAAGATTACACTTTTCCTAAATAGTTAAATTTTGTATTTAATTATGCATATTATTATATGTAATGATTAGAGTGAACAAGAGTTTTGTGTATTTTTTCATAAATTCACTCTGATATCACTGGTTATATTGTTTAAACTATTTTGAAAATAAACTGTTTTATTTCTTTGAGTGTGTAATAGTTGTTATGCATGTATAAGTTATTGATAAATTTTTTTTTTTTTATCTGTTATTGGAAGCATATCATGAAGAAGGCTGAAGAATGGGGCGTCAAAATGGAGATCCTTGCTCAACTTCGATTTGACATCCAAAACATTTATAAATGCCATAAAAAGAAATCTGTGGACATTGAGGTTGATTTTATCAAGTTCTCTTTCCAGCATAAAATGACAAAGAAATAGTTTATTTTTGTAAAAATAAAATGATAAAACAAAAAATTATTCTTGTTGTATTTTTGATTTGCTTTTATATAAATATTTGCTTAGTCAGCCTTAGGCTCCTTACAGTGTCTGCTGTTCCCTAAATCTAAGTACTGACTAGGAATATTGCTGCTTAACTTTGGTGATCTTGTAGGAATTGGTGTTTTCAATGTGACTTGATTGTAAGTTCTGTTTTTTTTATTGTTGATAATATTTTTCTATCTCTGACAGAAATTATTGAATTAACACACTTCATCATCATCATCATGTCACACTGCCAGCACAGATCTCCCTGACTCTCTCTCTGTCTCTATCGTCCATTGCTCCCGGGAGGTCTTCAAGGCTACATTCTGTATTGGTACAGAGCTGTTGTATATAGGTTCTAGCTGGTCATTCTGCCTTTGTTTGTCCATGTGATGGGGTCCACAAGAGTATGTCATCCTTACTCTTCCAGCAGTGTCCTACATGTCTGGTTCGTCTAACTTGGACAGTTTTCGTGATGGGTGGTAGGTGGCCGTATAGCTGCTGTTTTGTGGGGTGTTGCCTCCAGGACTTGTTCAATATTGCCATCAAGCTTTTTCTCCATATGTTTAGTTAGCGTTCATGTAGTGCATCCATATAGCAGTATCGACATGACCGCTGCTAACCTTGAAGCAACAATATTATTTGTTGACTTCTCCAAGGCCTTTGACTTCATACACAGAGGAAAGATGGAGCAAATACTACTCGCCTATGGCCTACCCAAAGAAACTCTCACAGACATAATGATGCTATATAAAAACACTAAAGTAAAAGTCCACTCCCTGGATGGAGACAGACTACTTTGACATTGTAGCAGGTGTCCTGCAAGGAGACACATTAACCCCATACCTGTTTATCATCTGCTTAGACTATGTGCTTAGGACATCTATAGATATAATGAAAGATAATGGTTTCAAGCTGGCAAAGGAAAGAAGCAGAAGGTACCCAGCACAAACAATTATGGACACAGACTATGCCAATGACAGTGCTTCTGGCAAATACACTCGCCCAAGCTGAAACCCTGCTGCATGGTCTGAAATGAGCAGCTGCTGGCATAGGTGTCCATGTCAATGCAGACAAGACGGAATACATATGCTTTAATCAAAGAGGTGACATCTCCAGACTAAATAGTAACTCTCTGAAATTAGTGGAAAAGTTCAACAACCTAGGAATCAGTGTCACATCAACCGAGAAAGACATCAACACGTGACTAGCAAAGGCATGGACAGCTATTGATAGGCTATCGGTCATATGGAAGTTAGCTCACTTAGAGGTTGTTCACTTAAAAAAAAAATAGCACTAAATAAACTAATAGTAGATAAAGTGCAATCATTTTTTTATTTAATGGCTGAACATATTGGCTTCATAAAATGTAGAACTTAGAAACTAGATTATATTATTTAAATTACTGGTATGATTTTTTTTCTAAGCCATGCAGGGGAAATCATTGACAAAAGATAAGAATTAATACACTTAATCTCCTTGTCAAGTTTTTATGACAGCCTTAATTCTTTCAGGCAATGGATTTCAATAATTTAAAGCAATATTCTTTACCAAAGAGATTCTAACTTTTCCAATTGGCAGTTAATAGATCTTTGGTGGATGGAATCTTCTCATGGATTATTAAAAAAAAAATTTATTTACCAGCCCCTCGACTCAAGCAGGATGTGACACAAGGTCAGTTTTTAAATGGATTTCAACAGGTGTGAATTTAAAGTTTTCTTTCTCTTAGATTGGTTCTCTACTGAGGCTAAAGCGCCCAGTTAGACCCACTATTTAATCATAGCTGAAAGGAGAATAATTGGATTCATACCATTCCCAAGGGTATTAGTGCTATGTGAATTGTAAACAGCCTTGTCCTGAATTTGAACTTGGTTTGCTGTGTCTATTTCTTATGATGATAATCATTACACTATGAGCTCCTCCATCACATGGACTATTTTTAAAAAAAGTTTCCAGTATAGGTTTTTCAATTGAATTTAGAATCGGACTGTTGGCCATATTATTAGTTTATTTGCTGCAAAAAAAAAACAAAACAAAAAACAAAGGTAATAATCCTCTAATTATACTAATTCCATAATTTTTATCATGAGTAGTAAGATTATTAATTCTTTTTGTGATATCTGATATGTTTTATACTTAATTCATTTTCAAAGATTCTTGAAGCTGCCTATTGGTGTAACAGTTATCAGTACCAAAAATGGAATTAGCCAATAGTTTGAATTTCAGAAAAGGCATGAATGCACTTTGCTCTGTCTTTTAATTATCTTGTAAATGTGAGGTAGTATAAGTTAGAAGCACTGAAGATAGAAAGATGGGAAAGGTATGAATCCAATTATTCTCCCTCCAGCTATGGGTAAGTAGTAGGGCAGACTAGGTTCTTCAGCCTTGGTGAGGCAACTAGTCTAGGAGAAGGAAAACTCTGAATTCAAACCTGCTAAACTCCGCTTAAAAAATTGACCTTGTGTCATATCCTGCCCGAGTGGGGGGGGGTTGGTAAATATGATAAGCACTGAAGATAGAATTATCGTGTTTATTTGGGAGGCGTACTTAGTGTAATAGTTGTAGGAAATAGAGTTGGTTACTCAAGTTCAAATCCTGGATGAGGCTTCTTGCATTTCATTTTGTGCTAATACCCTTAGGAAAGGTATGAATCCATCTCTTCTCATCTTAGCTATGGGTAAATAGTAGGGCAGAATAGATTCTTTAGCTTTGGTTAGGCAATCAGTTTAAGAGAAAATACTGAATCCAAACCAGTTGAATTCATACCCTTAGGAAAGGCATGAATCCGCCTCTCCCTGCATTTTATATGTCTGCTAACATAGAAAATGGAATTGGCAAACTGAATTTTGGCTGAGCATGCTTTTATTCACTAATACTTTTGGTGAAAAATATGAATCCAAACTCTCTCTTCCCTCAGTCCTTTGTGTAGTATAAGCAGAAGAAAAATAAAATTGGCAATTGAATTTTGGTTGAGGCTGCTTGCATTCACTGAATATTAATATATTTGGAAAAAGCTTGAGTCCCTATGACATTTAACATTTTTGACCTCATTCTGGTAACTCCTGCAAGTTATATCAGCTTTTGTTCTTTCCTCAGGCACCCTTGGCCATATAAAGAGAAGAGTCTTGCAACAAGAACAACTGCTAGTTTTCTTTACAGCATTGCCTGAAATAACAACCTGTAAGCAGGGCTTAGAATATGCTTTATCCACTGATGTCCTGGTACATCTAATGGTGAGGCTCCAGATCTGGGGAGTGTAGAGTACCTTTTCATTGCCATTACTCCCAGGTCTAATCTGACTTGGAGTGGTAGTACCTATTAGGCTCCTATCTATGAGTCAAATCTGTTTAATAATTATTTATGTTCTTAAGAAACAACTACGTAAAAAATGTATATATAAATGTACAATGAATGCAATTCCCTAAGCTCTAGGCATAAAATAATCCAAGATGGGTTGACTTGTCATTAAAATCAATTACTGTCTAAAACTGTATCTAGCTCCATGGCCATAAGTGTAATGAATACTACTAATATTTTTTTGAAATGACCTTCCTTGTCAATGCACTTAATTCAGTTTGTGAATATTTATCACTTAAATTGAAATATCAATTAAAATCTTAAATGAAAATTTAGCTTAGTACTTGTTAGGCTGTATATCTTGTATCACCTCTGTAAGTTATCTGCTCATCTATTTAAAATGTCTAACTTGACTGTTAAGATAAGGCATTACTGGACCAAAGGTTTTTTTTTCTGAAAATTTTTTTTTATAGAAAATCAAATATGTCAATTATTTTTTCACAAATAATAACTCAGGAGACTATAATACTTTCTTTCTTTTGTACTTCCCCCCCTCTTTCACCTTAATTTTGTATGCTTCAGTTTTCTCAACATTACTTTTGGTTCCTTCTCTTTTTCAATTTCTATTTTCTTCTAATTCTCTCTTCACTCTCTCTTTCCTAAACTGTTTACTCAATTGACCTCAACAACAGAACAAAAAACCCAACAATTTCCATCTGATGAAGAGTTTATTGTTCTCTCTTTAATCATATAATTGATTTGTAAGAATTTTCTGATTTTATAAAGACTTCCTCTATTTTAATGGACATTTCAAGATGAATATTCATTGTTATTCGATATAAGTTACTAGTGTTAGTCAAAAGTTGTACAATATTTTGCTACATGCTTGTTTGTGTTCCATATATTACATGATCAATGCAGTTCAAACCATAAAACACACAGCAAAAGGAGAAAGTAAAATTGAGCAAAGTACAGCAACCAGATGGCTGAAGAAATGTTGCTTGGGTTGCAAGAACCTTGAATATGGGAATATGAATAGCCCATCCATATCCAGCTGTATAATCGTTTGACCCCTCGTTGTGTTGACTTTCTCAGCAGGTCAAGTTGAAATGCATGAGTCAGAGACAATCCACAAAGGGAAGAACAAGGCAAAAACAAAAAGTTGAATAAATGTTGTTTAAAGAGAAGATGAAGTTTGTGTGACAAAAAATGACAGTTTGTGTTGTCCTTACTTTTGGCAACATAATTCCCGTAACTAAAAAAATGTGACTGCTACATCTTTGGCTTTGACATCACCCCCTCCATGCCTCTCTGGCTGACTCTCTGTGTCTGTTCCCTTCTATTCTTTTGGCTGTATTGTTCATGTCTCTTCTCTGACTCTTGTTGTGACTCTAGTCCTCTCCCTATCTCTTCTGTGTCTGTTCTCTCAGCCGATATCTGTATCTGTGATCCCATTTATCTGTCCTCTGGTCATATACTCTGTGTCTGTCTCTTATCCCTTCTAGTAACAGACTCTCTTTTTTGACTGACCCTCTTGTATATATGCAGAGGTGAACATTCCTATTTCCGGACCCCAGGTTACCCACAAGGTGGACATAAACACACTGGTCTCCAGGACCCTAAAAAGTGTGATGATAAAATTTTGTAAGTTATTGATCCACTTTTATCTGACATCAGTGTTTTATACTAGCAGGACTGAATAAGTGATTTTCATGCAAATTTTGTCTCGGCACATATATGGACATACGCATATCCAAACACATACACATGGTCAACACTTACGGAAACCCATTCTCAACGTCCTTTGCTTTTTGTTTTTTTGAACAAGAGAAACGTTGTCATGGACCCTACCGAGAAACGGTAAATCCATGTAGCGATTTCATTTTCCCTCATCAAGTAAGCTTATTTTCGTTTTTGTATCTTTTCCACGTTCTGTTTGCAATATCTACGTATTTTTAGCAGTTAGGATACGTTTGTGTATTGTTTTATTTAATACCGTTAGTATGTATATTATGTATATAAAAGGTTAAATATTCTTGTATGTATAAATTTATTTATCTTGTCTTTCCTCCCGTTGAGTTCAGTATTAGTATATCACGGATACACTAATGCTAACGTTATTTCTTGATGAATGAGAACTTGGTTAAATATCTTCTCTAGCACCAATGATTTTCAATAGTTGTGTATGGTTTCACGTATAAACTAGTAGAGGCATCAAACATAAAAAGGGTAGAGTTACTTCGGCTCAACATAGTATCAAATATAAGCTATACACCCATATCGTTCTGCATATTCTATATCCTGGTAATAGTTTCAATACCCACATATGGTACATTGGCAAAGACAAGATATGTGTGAGGTTAAGACGCCTTATCTAACGTGACGTCTAATAGTTGAGTTTTCGTTTCGTTGTTGTGTTTCTCTCTATCAAGCAGCAAGACTTCTTAGCTTCAAGAGAGAAGGGACTTCGACTTCTTCCTTTCTTTCTCTCTGTTATTTTTGCATGTGTGTTGACTGGTTTAGAATGATACATGAGTAGTTATGAGTACATGTGTGTGCAGGTATGTACATGTGTATATGATTGAGAGTTGACCATAGGTATGTATATATGTATTTTGTGCGGGAACCACAAATCCAACCCTGAAGTATAAGTGTAGATGGTCAGACAAAAGTGAAGCCATATCTTAAGTATTTCAGTTTTATCAACACACTCTTTAGGGTCTCCTGGAGACATACAGTCTAGTAGTGTTTTTGTGTCCAGTTTGTAGGTTGCTAGAAATGGGAATATTCACCCCAGCATGTATACAAGAAAAGTCAGTTTGTTATTCAGAGGGCCAGGTGGAGGAGACCACAGAAAAGATATAGAGATGACCTAAGAGAATGGATCGATGCAGAACAGAACAGATAGGAAGGGGACCAGAGAATGAAGCAGAGAACAAATAGATGGGACACAGATACAGAGATCCGAAAATCTAACCGTCGGCTTTAGTTTTTATTTAAGGGGAATTTCGCCAGCTCCCGACGTAACGAAAGTGAGGACTCCAAAAGAAGTCATTTTTGCAAAGTATCACACAGTATCCTCTGTTAAACAACATTTATTCAGCTTTTTGTTTTCGCCTTTTTTCTTCCTTTGTGGATCGTTTCAGACTCATGCATTTTAGCTTGCAGAGAACCGAGAGCACGACGTGGGGTCAGATGATAATGCAGCCGGGGATTTATGAGCCGCGGACGATCTCTTAACTGTTTACGCTTTAACTGTTTGCTAAGTGTTATTATTAGTTAATTGAAACAATATAACTGCTGACAAATTATTGGTGTTAGATAAGAATAACTGTATTTACCCAACCCCTCCGCTCGGGCAGGATATGACACAAGGTCAATTTTTAAGCGGAGTTTAACAGGTTTGAATTCAGAGTTTTCCTTCTCCTAGACTAGTTGCCTCACCAAGGCTGAAGAACCCAATCTGTCCTGCTATTTGCCCATAGCTGGAGGGAGAATAATTGGATTCATACCTTTCCCAAGGGTATTAGTGCTATGTGAAATGCAATCAGCCTCGTCCAGGATTTGAACTCGAGTCGCCGTGTCCATTTCCTACGACGATAACCATTACACCACGGGCACCTCCACAACGATAAGAATAACTAATACCACATAACTGTTTGAGAACAAATGATTATTATTTAATATGAATCGTCACTTTAAACTTTATAAATCATTCGTAATCGAAAGGAAATTTTGAATAAATTGCTACTCGCTTTGGCTCGCTTGTATATGAACAGCATGAGCTTCACTCTTTTTTTGGTTGTCAAATGGTGATTTAAGGTAATATAGCCTAAACTGTACACTACCACACCAGCGTCATTTGTACTACAATTCTTGCAGTTAAATTGTTTAATGTTTTCCTGACATTAAAATTTTTATATGATAATAATTTGTTTGTACACAGTTATATGGTTTCTTATCCAATACTAATTATTTTCAAACAGATCTACTTTTACCCATAGATGTAACTCTAACAAGTACTACCACTTCAAGTTAGAGTTGACCTAGGAGTAATGGCAATGAAGGCGTATTTGTATTAGATAGGAATACTTGGTATCATATAACCATGTGCAAGAAACAACTCTTAAAAAGCTATACAAAAATGTTAATATAAACGTACAATGTACGCACTTCCCTAACCTCTAGGCATGAAATAACCCTGGACGAAATGACATACCGTTAAAATCAATCAGTTGGCTGGGGTTGTAAAATACACCGACTGTATCTCTGCAGAGGGGT
Source organism: Sepioteuthis lessoniana (assembly GCA_963585895.1). Classification (NCBI taxonomy): domain Eukaryota; kingdom Metazoa; phylum Mollusca; class Cephalopoda; order Myopsida; family Loliginidae; genus Sepioteuthis; species Sepioteuthis lessoniana. The sequence goes on from OY757919.1 coordinate 65,074,117, forward strand.
AAGACCCCGCCCAATGAGTGTCCAAGATATGACATAAAACAATCTGATGGTGTGGTTCCAGTAATGCTGGAGCTTTGGGGAATGCAGAGTACCCCTTAATTGCCATCGCTCACAGGTCCACTCTGGCTCGGAGTGGTAGCACCTGATAAGAGTCCTATCTGTTTTCAAACAGAACTATACTGCGTTGTTTGAAATAGAACTGTTTTGACATTTAACTGTGTGTGGACAAAAACTATACTCATACTAAACTGAATTGTTTGAAATAGAACTGTTTGAATAAACTGAATAGCTTGAAATAGAAATGGAATAGTTTGAAAAAGAACTCATTATTTGTATAAAAATGGATTTGGCGTTAAATAACCTACAAGGGATGGTATGCCATAAAACCCAAACAACCAACTAAAATCAATCAATCTACCATTGTATAAGCCTGAGTTAACAGAAATATGGCGCAGCCAGTGAGAATCGAACTCATTAGAAGTGTTCTGTTAATTTAGCTCGCTAACCATTACATCACGGAAGATGCCTTGCAGTTGAGATTGCAGAAAGAGTTGTAGATATTGATATAGTGATTTACTAGATTTGGCTTAGTTTTGGCATAAGGCAAGAAGTATGAGGCACCTTGTGAGAAAAAAAAAGTCATTATCAGCGGTCTGCCAGCTGAGATCCATAACTATAAACCATGCTAGGCACCCTAGTTGCTGTTGATGTAAATGTTTTTACGAAATTTGTCTTCTTACTCAATAACAAGAGACATATGCAAAAATTCAAGATTTTAACATTAAAATTTATCATTCAAATGACAACGTGTACACAGCCGAACAACTTATATAACAATGTGATGATGTCATGATATCAAGACTTCGTATAGACGAATCACTGCCAATTTGAAAAAAAAAAAGAAATTAAACCAGTCTTGATAATTTTTGAACTGCAATTTTGAGTGAAATATAGGATTATGTCAGTGCGTCACCCTCAGACTAACAGTATCTACTTCCCTGTGGATTTTCCTTATTCCTTAAACTGAAAAAAATATTTGAGGATGTGGTTGGCATTAAAAAATGCAATGGCATTGCTTCACACCATATGAAAACAGGGAAGTCCTTCAACTTCAGAAGTCCTTCAACTTGTAAAAAAAAACTCGCTAGCATAAGTCCTCAGGAACTATTAAGAAAATTAACGTTTAATTGCTTATTTCTGTCTTGGTAAATACAACTCCAGCCTCGAGACCTTTTGAGCACATTTCGTATTTAGAATATATGTATAGCAGTCTCTAATCCAAGTGTTTTATCAAATATATAAATAGAAAAAGACATATGTGTGTCTTAATTTCCAAAAATAGCTTTTCATTTCTTTACAGCCAAAAGCTAGTGGGGTCGAATACCAGCTACCCCCACTAGACAGTAACAGTTGTCAAAGAGGACAAACCCAGAATGTATATTTCCTAACCACTGAATAAAAAATATCAATCCCGAATTTCTTGAGGATTACCAAGTTTTATCCTCAAAAGAATTCAAGACTGTCACGCTAGTAAACAATTAAAAAAGAACGCTGAAAACATTTACGTATACTGTACATGAACAAAAATTGATATTCTCACAAAAACAAACTTTGTGAACTATTTTTTATTGCCTCAATAATACATAAAAAGATAACTTCTGTTCAACTCAACCTCCTATTATTTGTCTATTAGTTTACTTGTTTTATTTTATAATTCATTTCAGCATTATTCTTTTATCACAATACCTGGAAAACTCTTCTGTTACAATATTAAGATACATTTTATTACAGTAGCTCTACGCATAATTTGCTAAAATTCCCCTCTTCTCGTAACACATGAATGAAGTGTATGAAGAATCGAAGGCTGAAGATATATATAGAAAAGTTCTTCGGTCATGACCATTTGGTCTATAGGATTTACACTCCTATGTATTAGTACTTGGTGCGGAATACTTATCAACATGTACATATAGTCTACAGGACACTGTTAATATTTAGTCTACTTGCATACACCTATATAATAACCGCTCTCTCTCCCTCTCTCTCTCTCTCTCACACACACACACGCGCGCGCGCGAATATTTAACAAACTATATTTTGAACACTCGTAATATTTTTTTATAATGTACTTGTTGAAATATAAATGTATTTTAATTTGTATTGCTTTGTTGTGAACATTCTTTAGTCTACGTCGTTGTATCATGTACATTTTAACAACACTACGACCACAAAATTGTGAGGGCAACATATTTAATGACATCGACCACAGGTTGAGTTATTTTATGACATATCGGTAATGTTAAAAAATTTCTTAAAAGCCTGTTTAACTTTTAGAAGATATGACAGCGTTCATAATGTTTACTTTGAATATCGTCGTGATGGAGACGTCATTTAGAAGTAACGGCAATTAGGGGAGATACTTAAGTAGCAATTTGAACTAGACTTCTTGTTATGGTATGCAACCTAAAAATTGAAGGTAAGCTTTTGCTCGTTCTTTGTTATATATGGACTTATTTCCATCGTAACCGGAATTACTACGTCTCTAAGTAAGATTGAAAAGCAGCTCTGAAGAAAAGTCAGGTAATCAACAATTCTATTTGTATTTGGGGCATATTGTTTATCATTAAACTTAGATTAGTTTAGCACAAAGCTGCAAGTATGGGGTATTCAGTGAGAATCAGAATTGCTAGCAATGCTCAGCTAGACTAGGTAGCCAATCATTGCACCACATAAGGAGCTCTTCAATTACTAAGCTTAGCTTAGTTTGGCTCAAGGCTAGAAGTATGAAGCACCCAGAGAGAATCGAACTTACTAGTAATGTTCTAGTACTGAGAAAGAGAAAGTGTTTGGCGGCTTCCCCAATTTGTGCTGCCCGGAAAGATGGTTCGGAATGAATAGGATAAGTCATCATGATTGGGTGAAATTATGCGTCGACCCTAACGGTCGAATTAAATTACGCGCCAAACAATAATACGAAATTCTTTCTGCTACACAATATATTGTCACAATGAGAAGGAAGTGGGAAATATTGTTTAATTTTTGGTTAGCAGAAAAAATACAAAAACATATGAAATTGATTTTTCTAACAAGAGAGAGAGAGAGAGAGAGAGAGAGAGAGAGAGAGAGAGAGAGAGAGAGAAGCTGAAGTCGAAGAGATCACTAGTCATTATCAAAACAATTATGAATAGGAAATGAGGTTATGGATGGGGTCAGCCGATGGCCCTAGGAAAAAATCAAATTTTGAGAAATGGAAAATTTTGCTTTAATTTTGGAAGTAAGTAATCTTATGACGTATGAATCACGTGAGAAGACCCCCCCTGTAGAGAGAACGATAGAGAGAAACGTGATGAGAGAGAAGGAGGCAAAACCCTCTTGTAGCAGTTGGAGCAGAAGTGGTATAGAAGCAACCAACCTCTCCCTCTAGTGGCAGGCACAGGGATTCATTGTTGGAGTATCTGTGGAGAGCAATACTGAATGAAATCAATTTGTTGAAGATTAATTAAAGCCCGTTGATGAAATACGCAGACTTGGAAAAAGAATAAACAATTATATAAACTGGGTCTTTGCCGAAAAGCGACAATGCAGCGAGAGACCGTTGGGAAGTTGACTCGAAGTAGAAAGGTGCTCCTGTAGAAAGAACCTTACACGTGATTTGGAGATAACCAGATCTTCTCATATCTCTGCTGTTTCAACGAGCTGAAGATAAGAATTAACGTAACGCATTGAGAATACTTAGTGAGTCAAAGTGAGAAGACTAACCGTGGACTTAGACTGACCGCTAAAAGATAGGGGCTAGATTCCGAGACATTCTGCTTCGTATTTACGGGGAATGGAACATCGAAATAACAACAATTATTTCGTAACTGTTGTTTCTTTTCTGACAAAAACAATATTATTTTATTATTCGACTCAGCATTTTTTCGTTCTCTGGACTTCAACTTTTTTTTTTTTTTTTTATTATCGAATGATTAGCCGGTTCGGTTATCTCGACTTTCAGCGTAAACTCTGGATCCAGTTATCTGGATCTAAAATTCACAACGTGGGCAGACGACTGATTCAGCTGAGATTTGATCTCCCTCCAGGGAAGGTTAGACGTCAAATGGCCGAGTGAGCGGCTGGGTGACACCCCTTCAACATACTGGTTATTCATGAAACAATACGTGTATAATTTTCGCTGTTGGTACTCGTTTGGATATTTTTTCTTTGTAATACCACCTGAATGCATATTGTAAATATAGAATAAAACATGTCCTTGTTTGTTTAACTGGTTTTATATCACCTTTCCTTTCGTTTTGTTCAGCATTAGTATATCACGGATATACAAATGCAAATATTAGTCCTTGGAGAGTTGGGAGATTTAGCAAAGTTTTTATAGAATAAGCCAAGTTCTACAGAATGAGGAAGGGAATTTAAAAACATGTGCTAATCTTGTTTGGTTTGGTTTCTTTGCTTTAATGGCACATCAACCTTCGGGAGTTATTTGATGTCAAAGCCATCTTTGTGGAAGAACAAGGTACTATCTAATTCATAGCTGTGGGTGTTGTGACCTCATCAACAAAGCTGACACATTTCCTGTCATTAGCACACAAATACTTGACACACGCACACACACGCACCGACAGGCGTCAAACATTTGAAATAAAATTCAGTTGTTATCCTGTTATCATTGAGAGTTGATTTGTTTTATTCTCGCTTGACGAACTCACAGTTATCCTCTATAAAGCTGGTTTATAAAGGTGTAACTATAAAATTGGCGACGAAGATGAGATATAGATAACACAGAAGAAAAGAAAAAAGAACAAAGGAAAATAAGCGACACGTGTTAAAGAAAAAAAAAACCGGAAGAGAAGACTCAAAAGATAAGTGTTTTTTACTTTTATGTGTATCATTGCATAATTTCTGTAATCACTAATGTCTATATTCATACACCTATCAGAGCTGTTTAATAACTATTACTCTGTGTTAGTGAAAAGTCTGCGCATTTAACTGAAAAAAAAAAAAAAAATTAAAATGGCTAAATCGAGTATCATTTTGCACTTACAACCGTTCAGCTTAGACTCAAATAGGATCAACGTGGGTCAAAAATGGCAAACGTGGCTTGAAGAATTTGAAGACGAACTTCATTTACAAAGAATTGCAGAAGATAACGACAAAATAATTTGTTTAAAAAGGTACAAGTATGAAGAGGCTGATAGTCAAATATTTACCGGACACGGAACAAAATAGAAATGAGACTTATGAAAAAGTGAAAAAAAAATTCAATCACCAATTCATATCGAAACAAAACAAGCAACACGCAAAGTATTTGTTCAATAGAATGAGACAGGAAAATAAGGAAACAATTACTGAATATTCTATTGTTGCATACATATATATACTGGATACATACCGACGCAATGATAACAGACGCATGACAAACGACAGACGCACGAAGAAAGGACGCAGGAAGGAAGACACAAGAAGACTTCTTTAGAAAAATATTCACCTCTCACTTTATTTGTAAGGTTTGCGTGTGAGAGGATGCTGGAGACCGAACATAAACTTCATATTTTGACCCCACTGTTATGACCGTCACGTTGTGTCTTGTTCTCCTGATGTTGGGGTCAACTCCATCGGAGCTTTCCGAGGGCCCCCTCGGTCGGGTGTGGCCTTTCCTACCACATCTGGTCTCTACTGTCTGGAAGTCTGCTGGCAACTGCTTCGGGGGTTTCCGAGGTCCCCCTCGGTCGGGTGTGGCCTTCCCTACCACATCTGGTCTCTACTGTCTGGAATTCTACTGACAACTGCTCTGGGACCCAAACTCAACTGGGTTAAATAATAACTCAACGCCCACACGATCGCCTACTGGATCTTTGAAATCGAATGTTTAATCGTCATCAAGCGGAAATAACTGTCATGCAGTTCAGAGGTTACTCTCTTCCGGTGCATGACTGTAATGGCAGAATGGGACCTTCACCTTTTCCCATATCATAAGCCTTAATCCGCCCACGCGATCTCTTTCGATCACTGGCCGTTGGAATGTGTCACTTCCTTCCGGTGTATCACCTTGGAATAGCATTTTTAGGCCGGGGCGAGGGTCAAAATATAACACTATGAGACTCAAGGAACAGGCTGAATCTTACGAATTCGGAAATAACAGAGAAGACAGAATTCGGGAAAAACTCATTCAAACAATTGAAGACAGCGAAACGATAACAAAAGCCATACAAAAACGATGGAATTTCAATAGAAGAAGCAAGTCAACGACACGATCTCTAGCGAGAAGATAAAGTAATTACGAATGCTCATGCAAATACAAAAAACAGCGAGAACCGAACTGATAAAGTATGAGAAATGTGCTCAATTCAATAAATATACGAGACTTTATCTTTGCCCAGCCCTAGAAATTATCTAGTATTAACTATCAGGCCTGACAAAAGGGAAAGAAATATATAAAAATAAAGGGGATAAAAAAGAGGGAAGGGAAGCTTACTTTTGCTACCTGAAAGAAAAGTGTGTCTATATTTCTTAAAAACAACCTGTCCCCATAAAGTAATTTATTTCAAAAGAAATAAACTTTACAAAATCCGGCCTTGCATATTTTCCCCTATACTTGTCGAAAACATTGAATATAAGGTAACAAAAATAACATACATTCAAGTAACGACAATAATATAACTCCTCACCACAAGTAAAAAAAAGAAGAGTATAAAGAAATATAACGACTGTCCGGCTTAAAGCAATACCGTCAACCGCCAACTGTCGGTTTAACTTTTGTTAATGATAAAACACAATTCTTTGGTATTTTATGTCAAAGTTCATTTTGAAGCCAATTTTTAGGGTTTATTCTTCTTCTCGGCGTCTCTTTCTCTTGTAGAAGCAACCTGGACAACCGTGTTCTTTTGGTTTCCAGTGTAGACTTGTTGAAAACGAAGTTTACTATTTCTTTAAGTGAAATTCGAGTAGACCACCGCTTCCTCTTCTTAGATGAATATATTTCCGTCTCTACTCGAATTTTCTTCTGTTGAGCCTACGGAGGCTTTTATAACATATCCTGACCGAACAAACCGCTTCCTTTGTCGGTAAAATGTCCAATAATACCGCCTCCAAACCGTTTAACATTCTTTGAAGGAGACAGCATACCAAAACCAAAAATAACCCACAGTAGGTTTATTGTTTCAACAAGTAACAATAAAAACCCTGTAAGGAAAAGGCCCTATTTTTCTCAAGCTACTTTGCTTAAGAAAAAACTGCCTAAAGTCGAAGGCGAATAAACAAGAGCTCGCAAAGCAAAAATAGCAAACCAAACAGAGCCTTCTGCTCGTGCTGAAAAAACCCCCCAAAATAAGAGGAAGATACCTTGGCAGGTAAATGAGAGCAGGGGTAGGGGATAACGGCACAAATTCAAAACAGTCAATCAGATTCGAGCAGACATTAACTGCCCAATTTACAAATTTCAACAAAATTATCCAGCGTATGGGAAAGCATGTAATAACTGCGGGAAGAGAAACCCCTTTGCCGACTGCTGTAATTACCAGCGACACGTGTGTGGAAGCAACAATGACAAATGACCATACAGTGATAACAGTTGGAAAAGGAGGTGGTGTAATGGTTATCGTCGCAGGAATTGGACACGGCGACACGAGTTCAAATCCTGGACTGATTGCATTTCACATAGCACTAATACCCTTGGGAAAGGTATGAATCCAATTATTCTCCCTCCAGCTATGGGTAAATAGTTGGGCAGACTAGGTTCTTCAGCCTTGGTGAGGTAACTAGTCTAGGAGAAGGAAAACTCTGGATTCAAACCTGCTAAACTCCGCTTAAA
>OY757919.1:65082123-65164623 GCA_963585895.1 Sepioteuthis lessoniana
TATAGGAGTGTAAAGTCCTATGGTATCGATCAACGAGGAAACCCGAAAATTAGCTACATTTAGTACATCCTGGAGAAACAACAAACCAAAAACTGTTGATATTCAGGGCAAAATCATCACAAGATGTATTCGACCGAGTAATATTCAAAATATCTATGAACCAGAGAGATGACATAATATACGGAGGAAAAGATAGAACCTTAAAGAAAGTATTATTGAGAGCCAAGAAATACGGAGTCAAATTCAACCGAGAGAAGAATGAATTTGGTAAAACAGAAATTACATCTTTTGGTCATTTATTTATATCAGAAGGGCTAAAACCAGACCCTAGGAAGATTGAAGCTGTAATAAACTGCAAGGAACCGAAATCCAAAGAAGTTAAAAGCTTTTTTGGAATTACAGGATATCTTGACAACTTTATAAGGAATTATGCGACACTGCACTGCTCGGAAACTTAAGAAGGAACAAAACAAAATTCAAATGGAACAGCGAAGAAAAAGAAGCATTTGAAAAATTAAATTCAGCGGTAACTAGTCATGAAACAATGGCATATTTTAATCCAAACAAACTATGATAAGGACAGAAGCGAGCTTCCATGAAGGACTGAGTACTGGATTATTCCAGAAAGGACCACTAGGACAACAACCGATACACTTCATCAGTAGAAGGATCTTGGACACGGAAAAAAGATACAGCCAAACAGAAAAAGATGCATTAGCAGTAAAATGGGCAGTGACTAGACCAAGAAATTACCTAATAGAGAACATCCAAATTCACTATAATAATAGCTCACAAACCTTTGATACTAATGTTCAAGAAAGTCAAAGCTAAACTCTCAACACGCATGGATCATGGAAATAACAAACTTTGATTTCGAACTTAAATATGAACCCGGAAGAAACGAACTTGATCCATTAGACTACATATCGAGACACCCCGTATCAGAGAACCATCAAGACAACGCAGAACAAGTAATAAACCATATTTCACGCAAAGAAAATGCTGAAACTCAAGATGGAATAAGGATAGAGACAAAGAAAGATCACAAACTAAGAAAATTGATATTACACGTTATCAACAATGACTGGATCAAAGCTGAAAAGGACCTAGAGATGTCACCATACAAAGGCATAAAAGAAGAAATTAGCATAATCGAAGGAATAGTATACAGGGAAGATAAGATGATTATTCCAAATTCGCTACAAAAGAAGATAGCAAAAATTGGACACTACCTAAGACACCTGGGAAGAACAAAAACAAAACAAAACAAAACAAAACAAAAAAAAAACAAACAAACAAACAAAAATCAACCTATTACGATGATATTGGTTCCCTGACAATAAAATTGAAAAAATCATAGATTAATGCTACGAATGTAAAGTAGTATCAAAAAATCCACGACCAGAATCAATAAAACCCATTGTTATACCCAAGAGAAGCTGGGAGACAGTTAATTTAGACTTTGGAGGACCATACTCAAACGGACAATACAACCTAGTTATGGTTGATCCGACGTCGAGGGACCCAGTAGTGGAAGAGGTACACAATGCTTCTTTCAAAGAGACAAGAATTAAGTTGAAAGAAATATTTGCAACCTACGGGACTCAAAGGAAAATACTTGCAGGCAATGGACACCATTCCAATCAAAGAATTTCCAAAAAATTCGCGGAAGAAGAATGATTCCAGCATCACAGGATAACTCTATTACACTCACAAGCAAATAGAGAAGTCGAACAAATCGCTAGCTTACAAAATAAAGACAAGATAGAAAGACAAGCAAGATTGTTAATGGCACACAGAGCCACACCACATCCAGCAACGGGCGTAGAACCTTATACTGCCATAGAAGGTTGAGAAATTAGGATAACGCTTGATTATAACAAACCGAACGGAACTGAAAAAGAAAAGAAAGGGATGAATAAGATAATAGAATCCAACGATGAAAAATACAAAAATAAATTCAATGCAAACTGAGGGAAAATTCATACCTGGAGACTGTATACTCGTAAAACAACTAAAGAAAAACAATTGGTCTCACAGTATGAACCATTTTATTTTGTAACTGAAACGAAAGGCTCGCAGATTACAGCCATGTGAAAATATGATGAAAGGGAGATAATCAAGGACATTAGCCAATTTAAACTAGCAAACCAATTAGTGAACGAAAAACTAGGGACTGACATAGATGATAGCCTTGAGAGACGATTATAGTGATTATAAAGAAATACGCACTAACCACACACCAATACCAGAAACAACCACAAGTGAGGACACACCAAAACAATCAGAGGTGCCAACCACTGATTAAACAGCAATAGTAACAACAACTGAAGAAAATGAAACTGCAACAACAAAGGAAGCAAGAGCCAGTAGACCCAGAACAAAAACTATACCAAGACATTTACAAAACTATATCTTATAAACATTGATAATTGGGAGAATTCAAATCTCTTGAAGTTGGGAGGAATGTTGTCAGCTCATCAATAAAGCAGACACATTTTCGATCATCAGCAAGCTAATACTTGACATGCACACGCGCGCACACACGCGCACACACACACGCGTGCAGAACGGCAGACGCCAAACTTTTGGAATAAAATTCAATTGTTATCCTGTTATCATAAAGAGTTGACTTGTTTTATTCTCGCTTGACAAACTCACAGTTACCGTTTTTAAAGCTGGGTTATAAAGGCATAACAATAGAATAAGAGTGTATCAGTCCGAAAGTGAACGTTTTAGCGCAACGAGATTTCGAACTTGTTTACTACGACGTTGCTGTCCAGCACGCTAGCCACTACGCCACGAAGTGAACTCGAAAGATATGAAATAGCAGCAAAGGATATACAGCCAGATGTTGATTGCAAGCAAACGTTGAAAGAAGGCGCCCAATAACGGAGATGCACTAGAAATATATCTGAATGCTACAGATACGAGGATCATTTTATGAATTATGTAATCTATCTATCAATCTATCTATGAGGACCATTCAATAAATAAGGGTGTAGGAATTACATCCCTTTCCTTCCAAATACTATTTCTAATGGCCGCTAGCAGGCGTAGATTATAAAACGGCACGGCAAAGTAAAACTCTCTCTCTCTCTCTTTCTCACTCGCTCTCCCCCCTCTCTCTCAAGTCTTGCCTCGACAACGAGAAGCACACACAAGTGGGTGTGTTTTCCCGACATGGGGTTATTGCCTCGACAAACCTCGTGTCGTACCAACGTACGGTACCATGTTTGACGTCTTCACTCAACTCCCATTTTATTAAAGACTCAACTTATACGAAAACACTCTTCAATTCTATGATAGGAATTTTCTTTATAATGTATTCTTTAATATTCATTCAATTCCTGTATTCATTCCATTAAATTTGTTTCGGCAATAAATATGTTAATTCGTCGAGAATTGTTTTACATTGTTTACCACTGGGAAATATTAAACCATAATACATTTTCCGAATTGCATTTTTTACATTCAAATAATTGTGGCGGTGAGCTATGGTATTCAGATTCAACAAATATGCGAAAACAGACCTTGAAGATATCGATACTCGATTTAATTACAACAAGTGTGTGTGTGTGGGGGGGTAAGAAAAATGAGTATTTTTTCAGGATTTTTCCCATAAATGTAAAGTCTGCATTGTTTGAAATTGGTTTATTGCAAAAATTATTTTAATCTCGCAAAAACATTTGTTTTGAAGCTACTTAGAATGGCAGCAAATCAAGCAGTGTGCTCCAAGCTAGAACAGAGGTCTGTCATCAAATTTTTGTTGGCTGAGAAGTGTAAGTCAAGTGAAAGTTACAGAAGAATGTATGATGTTTGCGGAGAAGCATTTTTTAGTAAAAATGTTTGCAAACGAACTAAAAATTGGATTTGACACTCCAGGCTTCAGTCGAAAATACAGTTCATGGAGAAGAAACACACTGGTTCTTCGGTAAAGAAAAAGTTCCAGGAGCAGCGGTCAGTTAAGAATGCAATAATAACAATCTTCTAGGACATGAAAGGTCCGATCACTATTGATCACTATTGATTTTATTAAAAAATATGCAATTGCAAAGAGTGCTTTCTTTTACCAACTCTTGAGGCAAAAATCACCTTATTTATTGGACGAACCCTGTAAATTTCGTATCAACATTTTTTTCAGATTGTAAACAATTTTTAAACTGAGATAATAAGAGAAGGTATTCTTTATAGTAGATTTCACCCGGCACATGTTCGATATTCCGAAAAATGTTCACCTTCAAATCAGCGTGTCAAGTGTCGAGGTAAATCCTCTGCTGATTAGAAACTGGAATAAGAGATAACAAATAAGGTACATAGCAAACGATTACATAATATACGAACGATCTCTTCTCGTGCAGATCGGGAATGAGGTGGTCATGTGACTGTGACAGTGACTGTGATTGTGACTGCTTTTGTTTGTCACCTTAAACGTGGTGAGAGACCAGACTTTGTTATCGTTATTATTTACCAAACTTAGTTTAGTTGCGACACAAGATCAGAACCATGGGACACTCAGTGGAAACCGGACTTCTTGGAAATCGTCTGATGGCCTTGCTCGTCAAATACTTATAAAAGCAAGTCATCTTTTCATGCAGTTACTTTTATTTCATCTATTTGAAAGACGTTTGGTGTCATTTTTCGTACTTAATTGAAAATCGTCTGTTGTCAATTTATTTTTGCTAAGGAAAATGGATGGCGTCGAGACGGTACGTAATCCGTCACCAGTACCTGAAAATGATGAAAGTGTTTATACAATTTCGGGAAACAATGTAGAAGGGGGACTCGACAATGCTGCTTTTGAAGAACATTCGGTCAGTAGCACTGATGATCAAACCAAATTGAATTTAATGAAACAGTGCCGGTCTTTGACCCTGGCTTGGAAAAATATAGACGTATATACAGTTCCGAAAGGGAGAATGTGTCGCAGAGGGAAAACTTACGAATCGAAACACATTTTGAAAAACGGTAAGTGCAAATCTCATATATATCTATATATATGGAAGTGAATAACTGAAATGAATCCGACAGCATGAAGAAAATAGAAAAACAAAGTAATCCAAAAGTGATGAATATATTATCCTTTGTTATTGTATTTTATTGAAAATTTCATCGATGTTTTACCAACACTTGTTTCACCACTTTAAAGCCCCGATGAAGGTTTACTAAAAACCGATACCTTTTAACGTTGACTTTCTTTTATAATAAATCCATCACCTTTAAATTACTTTGTTTTTCTATTTTCTTCATATATGTGTGTGTGTGTGTGTGTGTGTGTGTGTGTGTGTGTGACAAAGAAAGGAACCTTAATATTTATTCATATTTATTCATCAAAAAATAATTGTGAAGATTAATTTTTTTTCTAAAGTGTGTAAGCATTAAATAAATCTTGTAATGATTTTTATGAGTATTAAAAATCCTAAAATCAAATATGTCTCATAAAAATATTTTCGGCAATGAACTAGCTATGATTTTTGCTAGAAGAAATAAAATAAAGAAATCTTATTGATACTTTAATATCAAAATTAAAATTTTATTGATATTTTAGAATTAAATCCAGTAAGTTATTACTCCTACGTAACCCACTTGAGGCAAGTTTCGTTACTAAAGTCGTTTTTTGTAGCTTTTTTTAAAGCGGGGATCTCTCACACGTTAGAGCTGACAGTATCAAGAATATTTAAGTACCGTAGCATTCCCCTTTTCAGGTGTGTCTCAGACAAGAAACTTAGAGCCCCCTACCTCAAAAAGAAAAGAAAAAAAAAAGAAAGAAAACAAAAGAAAACAAAAAAATTTGAGCTTCATGTCGTTCCCTCTTTTCGCACCAATGAACTTGGGCACAGACTCTGTGAAGCTAAGCTAAACTATCTATATTTTAGTTAAAGTAGAATGAACATAATAGTATAAAAATTGTGCGAAGTTACCTGAGAAATCAGATAAAATAGGTTTTCATTTTAATAAAAAATAAGAAAATACTTAAATAATACTTTCATTTAGACGAGGTCATTGAAATTTATACAGCTTGGAGAACTAAAGCAGAAGTTATATAACGTAAAATTTCATCAGTATAGGTATTTTGATAAAATATTATTATAAGGAAAATAAAATGAAAAAAACAAACAAAAAACAAGCATTTATTATGAGGAAAATAAAAGAAGAAACAAATTTTTTTTACACGGATGGGCAAGAATTTTAGTCGAACTACAACTACATATGTGTGGCTCTACTAAAAAAATCCCCAAATATTCTTTGTCCCATTGTATTTTTGCCCCCTTTTAGAAGCGGCAAAATGCAGATATCGCCTTATCTCTGTCTCTTCTCGAGATAAAACTATTTAGAAAAAAATTATGCTGTTCTTATCTCTCTCTGTTCATTAATGTTTCAGTGTTAAGAAGGTGTATTCTTTATTGCTTAATACACTCAACTTTAAAATATTGAATAACTATTATGTCTAAAAAAAAATGTTTATTTGCACTTACTATCTGACGTTGAAATTTTGTCTCATATTTTCTTGTTTCTCCTTGAAATGTGTGAAAATCTATTCCTTAAAATGTAAAAGCACCCAAACCCTTTTACAATTAGATGGTTGATTTTCTGATATGTCAACTGTTTTTTGGATTATTTAATTCAGAAGTCTTTTTTTGCGAGCAATTATATGGTTCCTTGTCTCTGATAATAATCATTTGTCAACAATTATAGTTTCGACTAATTATTCTTAATACTAATAATTCCTACATAATTATATAGTTTCAAGTCACTATTTCTATATAATTATAAAGAGAGCCTGCCGAATTGTAAACTTTGCCGTTCCAGCTAATCACAGGGTAAAACTGAAGGAAAATGAAAAGAAAGATAAGTACCTAAACCTTGCAAGAGAACTGAAAAAAAACCTGGAACATAAAAGTGATGGTGATACCAATTGTAATTGGTGCGCTTGGTAATGAGACTGGAGGACTTGGAAATAAGAGGACGTGTAGAGACCATCCAAACGACAGCATTATTAAAATCGACCAGAACACTGTGACGAGTCCCGGAGACTTAAGGAGACTTGCTGTCACACAAATTCCATTGGAAAACCATGAACTAACGCTGGTGGGAAAAACTCTCAAATGAGTAAAATAATGATAAAAATTCCAAATTGGAAAACTCCCGGCCATGATGGCATACATGAATTCTGGTTTAAATTAAGCAGACGTACCCGAGTGAATGATCAAGAGAAAGACCATCCCCCAAGGAACTGCCCCAAACAATTATAGACCTATAGCGTGCCTACCTATGATGTGGAAAATACTAACGACAGGAGGAGATTTACTGCTCGTTAATAAACCGCTGACTGTTCCCTGAGGAACGGAAGGGATGCTGGAAGTTAACCAGAGGAACAGGAGAGCTACTGTATATTGATCAACATATCCTCAAGGAGAGCAAAATGAGACGCAAAAATCTAACTATCGCGTGGATTGGTTATAAAAAGGCATTCGATATTGTTCTGCAAAGCTGGATAATAGCCTTAAATTATACATGACGCCCAATGAAGTCATAAAATTTATCGAAAAAACCGTGAAAAGCTGGAAAGTGGCATTGACAACAGGAGGAAAAAGGAGAAAAAATATTGGAAACGGACACCATCAAATAAGTAGAGATGAGAGAGAGAAAAAAAAGAGTATCTCAGGCGAACGAAGAAACTACTCAAAACCAAACTATATAGCAGAAATCTCATCAAAAGGATAAACGTCTGGGCTGTCTCCTTTGTGAGATACTCGTGTGACAATACCCCCCCCCCGAATACATCAATTCTCTTCAAACCATTTCAATCTTGGCCGGTGAATCATCTAGTAGTTCCGATAGGGGTATCACAGATTTCTTTATGGCCACAAGAAATGCATCCGAAGGAGGGGGAGAAAAAGAACAAAGAACAATATGGCTTGGGTCAACTGAAAGTGCAAGAAGGGCGAGTTGTGACCCTCTGCTTTCCCTGTGCATCTGTAGACTATCGCTGACGTGCATCCTTCGCGAAATTTCCACAAGCCACGAGGAATGCTGACTCATCTTGACTGGTCTTCCCTCACTGCTCCCGGACCTTATCTCATGCCGACTGGTCTCTTATGCTGTCCGTTGTCGACTGACCACTGCCCTTCTGCGTCTCCCTTCGCCAACTGCTTCCTCTGGGTTCCTCTTTCCAACTTCCTGACTGGCGTTCCCTTGCCTACTTCCGGTCTCGTCGGCGATCTCGATTCTAAGCCCTTTGTTTGGTTTCGCGCCAAAACAGACAATGGGATCATCTGCTTAGCGGACCACCCACATAGTGTCACACTCTGGACCATTTTTGAAATGGATGAGAGAGGAACCTAAACAAATGAACCAAGAACAAGAAAACTCATGACGATGTATAAGGCCTTACATTCCAGAGATGATGTAGACTGATTGTATGTGTCAAGAAAAGGAGGAATAAGAGGACTCGCCAGTATTCAAGTGAGAGTCGATGCCTCGATACAAAAACACGAAGATTACGACCCCCCCCCCCAAAAAAAAACACAACAAAACAAAAACTGAGGAAGACTGTTTACAGCAACCAGAAACAATACAGATAACACAAGCATCAACAGAACAAAAATAAAAAAGACAAAAATGAGAAGAAAAACAACTGTATGGATATTTCAAGCGACAAAAAGCGAAATCTCGCACGATAAAACTTTGACATGGTTAAGAAAGGGTAGCCTTAAGAGAGAAACTGAATCACGTTTGATAGCAGCACAAAACAACGCCATAGAGACTAATTATGTCAAAGCAAGAATAGACAAGACGCAACAGAATAGCTGATATAGGTTATGTGGTGATTGAGATGAAACGATCAATCACATAATAAACGAATGCAGTAAGTTAGCGCAAAAAGAGTATAAAACTAGACCCGACTGGGTAGGTAAGGTTAACCACTGGGAATTGTGCAAAAAGTTTCAATTTGAGCCAACGAACAAATAGTATATGCACAACCGTCCTGAAGAATGAGATTTTGAGATACAGACGGATTACCTAATCTCGGCTAGACGATCAGACCTTGTAATAGTCAAAAAAAAAAAAAAAAAAAAAAAACGAAAAAAGAAAAAGAAAACGAGAACGCGATAAATAGAGGAATTTGCCGTTCCGACTGATCACAGGGTAAAACTGAAGGAA
Organism: Sepioteuthis lessoniana; assembly: GCA_963585895.1. Lineage (NCBI taxonomy): Eukaryota > Metazoa > Mollusca > Cephalopoda > Myopsida > Loliginidae > Sepioteuthis > Sepioteuthis lessoniana. Next base: position 65,091,289 of record OY757919.1, read on the forward strand.
AACGAAAAGAGAGATAAGTGCCTAGACCTTGCTAGAGAACTGAAAAAAAAACTGTGGAACATGAAAGTGGCGGTGTTACCAATTGTAATCGATGCACTCATTACAGTCACCAAAGGTGTGGTACTGGGACTTGGAAATATGAGGACGAGTAGAGACTTCCAAACGTCAAAAGACAACATTATTAAGATCGACCAGAATACTGAGAAGAGTCCTGGAGACTTGGTGGGGACTTGCTATTACTCAAACTATCGTGAGAAACCGTTAGCTAACGTTACTGTGAAAAACTCTCAAAAGAGTAAAATAATAGTTATAATAATAATAATAATAAGAGACAAGTACTTAGACCTAGCTGGAGAACTAAGAACGCTGTGGAACATGAGGGTGACGGTGATATCAATTGTAATTAGTGCATTTGGAACGGTCTCCATAGACTTGAAAAGGGGACTGGAAGAATTAGAAAGCGAAGGACGAGCAGAGACCATCCAAACTTCTGAATAGTTGAAATTGGCCTGAATACCGAGAAGAGTCCTGGAGACCTGAGGAGACCTTCTGTCACTCAGACTCCAGAGAAAGACCATCAGCTAACACTGGTGTGAAAAACTCGAAGGAGTGTAATAATGATAATAATAATAATTTGTTTGCTTACAGTTATGTAGTTTCAAGCATTCTTATCGAATATAAATAATTTTTAAACAAATCTATGTGGCCCTAACAGGTACAACCACTCCGAGTCAGAGTGGATATGGGAGTAATGGCAATGAAAGGGTATTCAAAATTCCCCAAATCTCCTCATCATCAGATGCTGTTTTGTATCAGACCAAGAACTTTGGGGGAGAAAGACCCCATAGTGTAGTGGTTAACGTGCTGGACTGCGACATTGTAGTAAGCGAGTTCAAACTCCAGTTGTGCGATTAGGTTTACTTTCGGAATAATATCCTTGGGATAGGTATAAAATCCCTTTCCTCCATTTATTGGTTAAATAGTACTGTGTTCTTCTGTAAGAATGACTTTGACATTAAATAACCCATTATGGTTGATATGTCATAAAACAAACAAACAAAACTAAGAACTTTTTCTTTCAGTAGGATGAAAAAGAAGAAACAATCAAATAAGGGTAATCTTTTAAAAGCACTCTACCCGAAATATCGGTCTTACGGTGTATAGCGCTCAACCCGAAATATCAGGCTTACGGATTCAAAGGTTTACATAAAATTTGATTAGCCAAATTTTTGTATTTCATTCTAGTGCATGAGACAAAGGAGATGATTGATCTCCACAGTTCTGGTGAGTTAACTAAACTTGGCCTAATGAGTAGAGTGTTCGCCAATGGCCCGGGAGATCGGGGTTCAATCCCAGGTCGTAATACCAAAGCCACAAAAAAGGTACTTGACGCCTCCTTGCTTAACACTCAGTATTATAAGGTACGGATCAAGGGTAAAATGGAGCAATCCAGCGAAAGGAGTATTGCCCTCCCCTACATCTCGGTGCAGTAGCTATTGAAAAGGAAGCCTTCGAGTCGCCCTTGACTCCGATCGCTAACTTTACTTACTTTAGTGCTTTGTCGACCGGCCACATTCAATGTATCCCCTGTTGAGCTGTAAGCCCCATCAATAAAGGGGTGCCCTTGGTATAACACTAGACGAATCATATATTTACATAAAAGGAGGAAGATCAAATGAGAGAGGAATTTACGAAAAATAATAATTTTTACTAAAGGTATCTGTAGAGATGGAAGAGAATTAGCGGGAATTGTGTAATAAGCATTTTAGAATGAGGCTGCAATATGCGAAATTGAACATTTATTTTATCTTATATATACTACACTGTCGAGACGTTTGACACTTCACTTTTCCAATACTAGTTCCATCTCTTAACACCTTAAAACGCATTCGTGTCCCAACCCTAAATACAGAAAAATTCTTACTGAAAACGTCTCTATATTACACTAAGAAAAAAAAAAGCCCCCCCCAAGCCCCCTCAAGACCCCCCAAGCCCCCTCCAACCAAACGAAAACAATAAAAACACCAAATTCTTGAAGATCTCTATTTCAAGATAAACAAGGCTATATGCATATATATATATATTAATATATATATATATATGTGTGTGTGTGTGTATGTATGTATATATGTACGTATGCATATATATATATATATATATATATATATATATGTTATTAATTAGAATATTCGGACTATTGACCTAACCTTTATTGTTATACTCACAACGTTTCGGCCGATATGTTCTTCGGCCTTCTTCAGGTGTTTCCTGTCGAACTCTGGACTCCACACAGAATCTCAAACTAAATACATAATTTGAATCACAGGGGTAGATTGTTCCAATTCGATTAATCATGATCAGGTACAAGTGTTAAGTTATAGTAAGTATTCCTTGTAATTTTACCTGTTGTTGGGATTGAACCTGCAACTTCCAGATGAATTCTCTCAGAAGCACTTTCCAATCAAATGCTTTATCCACAGCCCCATGAATATCTCATGAGTTGATGGAGACATTAGGTTTATAAGTCCCCAAAATTCACTCTGACTTGTCCGGCAAGGACACATGGTTTGGAGGTGCTTCTGAGTGAAATCATCAAGAGGTTTTAGGTTCAATTCCAACAATAGGTAAGAATAAGGAATACTTAACACTTGTACCCGACCATAGTTAACAGAAATGAAACAGTTCAAATAAAGGGTTCAGTTCTGTGTGGACTTCTGAGTTCGACATGAAATACCTGAAGAAGCCTGAAGGACATATCGACCGAAACGTTGTGTGTAAAACAGTAAAGATGAGGTCAATTATCAATCTACATCTGTGAGATTTAGACATATATGTGTGTGTGTGTGTGTGTGTGTGTGTAAATATCTATGTGTATCTATTTTTGCGAATACATATGAGTATGGATATACTTATATATATATATATATATATATATATATATATATATGTATGTATCATGTATATATAGATGTAAATATATATATATATTCCAGTATCTCTGTATATATGTGTATGCATGTATATATATATATATATATATATATATATAAAGAAACAGTCTGTCTGTGGTTTACAGTATATATATATATATATATATATATATATATATACGAACTTATCTATATCAGCTATATGCAAACACAGGATGTAGTTTGGAAGGTGTGCTGGAGGCGATAAATGATAGGAACAGGTGGATATATATATATATATATATATATATATAGAGAGAGAGAGAGAGAGAGAGAGTCAGGAAAATACGTGCTATCAGCGCGACACTATGATGATGATAATTTATATTAGAGAATTTGCATAAAAAGTCTTTAAAGGTATAGCTGCGTAACTATAAAACCTAAAAGAATATAATTATAAATACGGACAGTCCGTTTCTCATAGTTTCATTTTGTGTACATAATTATCAAACGGAAATGTGAGAAAACTGGTACATTTTCTATAATTAGGGTTCAGCTTACTTTTTTAAAAATGTGCTTGGCTGCTCAGTCGGCTGGTGCTGTTGAATACACTGACTGTCCCTTTGCAGATGGGTAAGACTCCTTCCCAGTGAGAGTTCAGGGTATAACACTAAAGTATCTGCTGGTGAGACCCCAGTCTTTGAATTGGGGAATGTGTAGTTCCCCTTCATTACCTTTACTTTCAGGTCTACTTTCACCCTGATTGGTCGTACCTTTTAGGGTCCCAAGTATAGGTCATATAGAACGGTTCAGACTTTTACAAGGGATTATTATTATTAGTTATTGGAAACCATACAGCTGTGTGCAAGTTGTTTGTATTAGATAGGAATACTTGATAAATAGATTTATAAATGTTAAATAGCTGTACTTGAAACCATTTAACTATGTGCAAACAAATGATTATTGAATTATTAGTATTAAATAACAATTCTTGAGAATATGAGCCCACGAATGAGCTCAAACTCGTTTAAAAATAAAGTTCAATACAAACTATTCGCAAACAATTCAGATTATATATATATATATATATATAATTATTTACAAAGCCTTGTTTAGATGGCACAAGACCACCCAGGATTATGGGGCACCCAGTTTGACTCGAACTCACTAACAATGGTCTGCTAGTCTAGTTTGTTTATATATATATATATATATATATATATAATTACTAATCCTGTTTATATATACATATATACATATACATATATATATATATATATATATATTGGTAGCGCCAGGAGTGGCAGTACCGCCTTGAGCTACCGAAACTGTGTCATCACCCTGGTTGGCGGCTGATGAGGACAGAGTATCGCACGTGCTTTCACACGTTGTATGATGAATATATATATATATATATATATATATATATATATATATATATATTGTAATTAAATACCCAACAAGGGTTGATATGCCATCAAGCCTAATATTCTTACCTAACCTGAAATGTGCTTAACTAATCAAATAAAACCTATTAATGATAATAATGATAATTATAGAACCTGCCAAATAGTGCACTTTGTCGTCTCGCCAAACCACAGAGTAGAATTAAAAGAAAGAGAAAAAGAGATAAGTATCTAGAGCTTGCTACAGAACTATGAAACATAAAGGTGACGATGATACGAAATGTAATTGGTGAACTTGGAACAATCCCCACAGATTTGATGAAGAGACTAGACGACTTGGAAATAAGAAGACAAGAGGAGACCATCCGGACTATAGCATTATTGAGATCGGCCAGAATACTGAGAAGAGTCCTTTACTCCTGAGGAGACTTGTTGTCACTCAAACTCCAGTGAAAAACCATCAGCTAACGCTGTTGTGAAAAACTCTCAAAAGAGTAAAATAATAATAATAATGATAATAATACACTGGAAAATGTGCAAGAAATGTAAACTTGACCATACGAACAAATGGTATATGCACAACCCAGCATCTGTCCTAGAAAATGACACACATAAACTCCTTTGGGACTTTGATATACACACGGATCACCTAATCTTGGCCAGAAGACCTGACCCTATAATAATCAACAAAAAAAAAAAAAAAAAAAAAAAAAAAGAGAAAAAAAAGAGAGAATTTGCAAAATTGTCGACTTTGTTGTCTCGGCTGACCACAAAATAAAACTGAAAGAATGTGGAAAGAAGGATAAGTACCTCGACCTTGCTAGAGAATTGAAAAAACTATTGAACATGAAGGTGACGATTATACCAATATTGCTTGGTGCTTTTCGCACTGTAACTAAAGGATTATTAAAGGGACTAGATGACTTGGAAATTGGCGGACGAATGGAGACCATCCAAACGACAGCATTATTGAGAACGGCCAGAATACTGAAAAGAGTCCGAGAGACTTGAGGAGACTTGCTGTCACTCAAATTCCAGTGAAAAACCATCAGCTAATGCTGATGTGAAAAACTCTAAAGGGTAATAATAATAATAATAATAATAGAAATACAAATGAGAAAAGTTTGTATAAACAGTGCTCGAGGCCATTTTGGAAGAGCAGATATAGAGTATAAAAAATATTAGAATTATGCACTGTAGAAGTTTGTTACTTGAAATTTCACAATTATTTGACGAAAATATGAGAAAAGTGGTTAACAATATATATATATATATATATATATATATATATATATTAAATCAATGCATTTGTTGAGTGAGTCGGCCACAGGATGTCACCATGTAGTGGGATGATCACTATTTTTAAAGATAACATCCAATCACAAACGCACGATGTTCATCCTTCCACGCTATAATAATAACTAAAATGACGTAGCAGCTGCAGCTCAATAATCACTGCTTTTATCACTGCTTTAAATCAGAGATCATTCTGTTGGGCCCTATCCTCACTTAACACCCTAAATGGATAAATAAAGTAAAATGATTTTCTTCTTTTAAAAAAAATCTGATTTGGAAACACTTTATTTATTTATTGATTTATTTATTTCAGTGAGCGGTATTGTAAATCCAGGATCCCTCGTGGCTATTATGGGAGCCAGGTAAGGCTTAAACATTATTTTTTTAATTGTTTATAAGGGTATTGTAAATATACAAGAATTAGTTCCCTCAGATAATTTACATGTCCGTTAGGGGCTTGTAAGGTGCCACAGGAGAGTCTCAGAAATCCCTTTTTTTACCTGTATTTGATTGTGATTTGAACAGTGTAGACATTTCCTCTGACTCTGCCAAGGTCAGAAGCTTCATGGCCATATTATCCACACTCATCAATCGACCTTTGTAGGTTATTTAATGCCAAATCCATTTTTATACAAATAAACAGTTCTATTTTAAACAATTCCGTTTAGCATAAGTACACAGTTTTATTGTAAAAAACATTTCTATTTCAAGCTTTTCAGTTTAGTCAAACCGTTCTATTTCAAACAATTCAGTTTATCGTAAGAACAGTTTCAACATCCAAACAGTTCTATTTCAAACAGTTCAGTTTAGTTATATTTGACCAATAGATAGGACCCAATCAGGTGCTTCCATTCCGGGTCAGAGTGGACCTGGGAGTGATGGCAATGAAGGGGTGCTCCGGATTTCCCAAAACTCCAACATTACTGGAACCTCACCATCAGATTGTTTAGTGTCATATCAGGACACTCGTTGGAGGAGGGGGTTACCATCTACAGAGAAGCAGTTGGTGTATTCTACAGCCCCAGCCGATTGGGCAATTCTTCCATATATATATATATATATATATATATATATATATAAAACAATATATTCATAATTCTACCCTGGGACATGTTTGCGTAGTTTTTCCAAGTAATTCTGTCGCCGTGTATATTATGTTTATAAAAGGTTAAATGTCTTGTATATATCATTGTATGTTTGTCTTTCTTTCCGTTTTTTAGGGTTATAATACCATGGATATATTAATGCTAATATTAGTACTTGGAAAGTAAAGACTCGAGTAAATATCATCTCTCCCAATTCCAATCAATCTTAATAGTATGAAAATACCTGGCAAACTAAAGGGTATACTCAAATATTGGGTACGCGACATATAGAAACGTTCATAATTAGCAATGTCGTTGCTGGACTGAGAATGTGACTCTACTACCAGCAATTCGGTTAGAATTAAAAAAAAGAAAGATTTGTAATTAAAGCAATATAAAGTAAAAACTAAAATGCACACAACAAGCAAATGCTGTCAATTCAAGTTTCACTTGATGTAATCCAAGATACTCAGTGAATATACACTAGCTGAAGTATGCGATGTTGACAGATTAGAGGGTTAATCAAAAGTCTTATAATATTTTGGTACATGTTAGTTTCCTGCGCATATATCACATGGTAATTTACTAAGCTTTTTGCTTAGATGTGGCACAAGGCTATATGAAAGGGGCACCCAATGAGACTCGAACTCACTTGTGTAGGTTTGTTAGTCGAGCTTGCTAACCATTACACCTCCAGAGGCGCCTCTGCGCATATATCACATGACTGAAATAGTTCAAGCCACGATAAGGTACCCATTATTTTTTTGTAGTATTGTGGTAGCTAGTATGCTAACATGTTGTGCATTGCTTCATTTGATTTATGATTTGATGGCCACGCAGATGAAGGTGCAATATAGTTTAATTCTGGACCTTCTGCTTTATCAGTTCGAACTAGGCCATAATGCCGTGGATGCAATCTACAACATTTGTTCTACAAAAGTGGAAGGTGCAGTTGGTCACTTTACAGTAACCAGATAGTTCAAGAAATTTTGCTTTGGTTGCAAGAACCTCAGTGATCATCAAAGTCAGATTGGCCTAAAACAGTGGATTCCTAACCCTTACTTCAAGCCATAAACGCAAATCCGGTGAGTAGCGCTCGGAGCGTATCAGGCGAGTTAGGCATGTTATAGTCTTATGTGACTCGTCACCTTCACGACATCGTCAAAAACATCTAGAGGTCCCAAATTATACCTTACATTACCAGAATATTGTAAAACATTTGATTCATTCAAGTTTATGGACCATTACCGGTTATTCTACAATTTTGTCAATTAAAAATTTACATCGAGCAGCTATTAAAGATAATGTGGAGGTGCCCGTGGTGTAATGGTTATCGTCGTAGGAATTGGACACGGCGACTCGAGTTCAAATCCCAGACGAGAATGATTGCATTTCACATAGCACTAATACCCTTGGGAAAGGTATGAATCCAATTATTCTCCCTCCAGCTATGGGTAGATAGTAGGACAGACTGGGTTCTTCAGCCTTGGTGAGGCAACTAGTCTAGGAGAAGGAAAACTCTGAATTCGAACCTGTTAAACTCCACGTAAAAACTGACCTTGTGTCATATCCTGCCCAAACGGAGGGGTTGGTAAATAGGATCATAAAAAAGAAATACAAAATAAAAAAAAGTGATTTGCTGACTATATATTTTTCATATTATCTTCTGAAGTTAACACAGTGCTAACTGTCGTACGATGGAGTTAACATGTTATAACTGGACAAGTTCACTTTCGAACTAATACTACTGGGGAAGACATCAACCCTTTATTCCCCTAGCTATGGGTTAAATAGTATTACAACCGTTCTTCTGCAGGGATATCTTTGACATTAAATAACCCACGAAGGCTGATATGCCATTAAAACAGAGTAACTATACCAAAGTCAAATTCTTTTCAATAGAGAAAATTTATCTCCAGAATCCTATTGAACAGGTGAACAATCTCAAACAGATTTATTTGACCAATATTGGACCCCAACAAGTATTATCACTTCGAATGGAGCTGGGAGAAATGGTAATCAAGAGCTGATTCTACACTCTTTAAATTTTCTATATTGGAAGAGGACATGCTTAACATAACGGTTATCGTCATAGGAAATGTAATCGGAGAAATTTGCATTTCTCTTTCTAAAGACCTTAGGAAAGGCATGAATCCATCTGTTCTCCCTCCAGCTAAGAGTGAATTGTAGGGCAAGATGGTTTCTTTACCTTTCGTAAGGCAAACACACTTGGAGAAGGAAACGATTGAATTTAAACCAGCTGTACTCCGCTCAAAAATTGACTTTCGCTTCCTGCTTGTGATGGTAGCGTTAGGTAAATATAAATTTCCCGGACTGGAGCCTTACCAACGGATCCAGTTTAGTGCAAAATGAAACGCAAACAGTCTCCTCAAAGGTTTGAACTTTGATCACCGATTCCATTTCGAATGACGATAACCACTACGCTAAGTACGCCTCCACGCAATAATAAAATGTAATCATTTTACATAACCATCTTAAAGGATTCTTTATAAACATGATGAGTACGCTTTTATAAAAATATCAACTATCATTTCAGTAAAGCAAATAATTCATATTTTTATTTCGTTTTCATTTTAGGTATTTGAATTCGGTATAATTACTTTTGCAGCAACATATTCTCCAACTGCTTGTTGTTTGATATCCCTCGTTAATTAGAGTCTTCCTTTCTTCATAAAGAACATTTTTTGTCTAAATCTTTCCCTGGGACTAGTAAGAATGCATACCAATTTGGTAGGTCTACATCATATCATTTGGCCGTCTATATGCATAATAAGGCGGTCATTGCATAACGAGGTGCTCTCAGCATAAGGATTATCGAATGAACTAGGCGACTCGAGTTCAAATTCTGGATGAGCTTGTTTGCATTTCACATTGTATGTATGTAATATATACACCCCCCCAAAAAAAAACAAAAGAAAAAAAAATGCCCTCTGGGTGTGACTATTTAAGTTTTAATGTAATGATATATTATATTACATTAGAAAGACTGACGAAACTAAATAAGAAGGCACATAAAAAGTCTACACTTGATATTGGGTGAAGCAAAACCAACCACAAAATTGATAAAATAAAAAATAACATTCAATATTCTTTAGAATTAAATTATCGCGTTAAGCTTATTTAAAATGGAGGAGTATAATCGAAAAATGAAATAGCTTGAACGCTAGCTCTTCCCAACACCCTCGACTTTCATTACTAGATTTTCCAATTTTAACTAAATTAGACAGTAAAGAATAAAACTATTGTTATTTTTTTTTATCAATGGATTTCTTTTGAGATATACTGACGGAATCTTTGCTCATATTTATCAAAATAAAGGCAAATACTTAGAAATCAATACAAAGTAAATATCAAAATCAAATCTATAAAATCAATATACAAATTAGCATTCTCGTTCACACTGTAAACCGATATTGGGTTGCATACATAATTATAATCGCATGTTATAAGCTTGTTGATAAGGAAATAGTATAATATAAAACATTTTTCTTGATAATTTAGATGAATATAACATCACGGAGAATGTGACGTAAATAACTAAGGGACGTCGTCAGTGGTGACGTTGTTTCGGTTATAGACAGACAGACAGACATATAATCTCCATTATAATAAGATAAAAGGTTGAACGTTCTTGTATGTACAAATGTGTTTATCTTGTCTTTCATTCCGTTGTGTTCAGCGTTAGTAGATTACGGATATACTAACGCTAATTTTGGTCCTTACTGAGTAAAGAATCGACTAATTCTTGTCCTTAGCATCAAATAAATCAAAATTATTAACAATTGAAGCGCTAATAATAAAAATACACGACCCCCCCAAAAAATAAAAACAAAACAAAACAAAAAAAACACTTTTCATATTTGTATACAATCTAATTTTTCAAGAGTATTTATGTTTTCAAGCTAGTCTAAAAAAAAAAAAAAAAGAAAAGAAAAAGTCTGATTTTATGTGCATTTAAGTATTTAATCAGGAGCTCGTGGCGTGGCGGCTATCGTCGTAGGAAATGGAGACGGTGACCAGAGTTCAAATACTGGTCAAGGCTGTTTACATTTTACATCGTGCTAATACTCTTGGATAAGGTTTGGATCCATTTTTTCTTCTTCTAGCTATAGGTAAATTGTAGGGCAGAGTATGCTTTTTAACTTTGGTATGGCAACTGGTTTAGGAGAAGAAAAACTCTGAATTTAAACCAGTTGGAGACCTGGAGAAAGATGGACTATTTTCGTCCGATATACACTACACGAGTAGCCCCCCCACCTAGAAATCAGGTTATAAGGCCCATGAATGAATGACTGAAAATATTAAGTGAAACTCGAAGTGAAACTTAAAATCCTTATTACAAAATAATGACAAAAAGAGTTTAAATAGATATTTTGATGTTTGTTGATTTGGTTTATATTTCCTCGTTTCGATTTTCTTTTCTTTACCTGTTTCAGTGGAGCTGGCAAAACAACATTGATGAATGTGCTTACGAACAGAAATGATGGCTCAGTGAATGTATCAGGGCTTGTGACTTTAAATGGTATAAAAGTTGGAAATGGAATCAGTAACGTATCTGCTTATATCCAACAAGAGGATGTTTTTATACCAACTTTGACAGTTAAGGAACAACTCATTTTTCGGGTAAGTTAATGAATCACTTCTGAAAAAAGAAAAAAGAAAAAAAAGAAAAATGAAAACTACATAAGCTAAATAACATTTAAAAAAAATGAAAACCCATCATAATATTTCATAAAAATTTTATCGTGATAATTTTGACGGTTATGCGTTTGCGCCGAACGCCATAGTTTAATCGTCAAAAGAAGTTACGGACAATAACTATAGGATGTTAATTAGAATCTTACTTACTAAACAGAGATATCTATCATTTGGGGTTACTGTTATGGGCTTAAGGGTCTTAAGGGTCTGCGATATCATCATCATCATCATCATCAGTCTCGGAATTCCAAGTGGCGGTGGTTGTAAAGGCACAACTTGTGACTCTCTGACAATCACCTGCCATCTATCTTGGTTGTGAGCTGTAACAGCTTTTCGCCTGTTACGCTATTGATGCTAATACACTGTGGGTGAATGGACCCCGACTATTTAATGTTTAGTTTTTTGTATATTGAAAATAAGGGTTTTGTAGTCAGGCTTCTCCACAAGTTTAATGCTTTAGTTTAGAATTAAGGTAGAATAAGCACATAGATAAAACAAATGAATGAATAAGGCCAGTGAAATAAATGAGTGAAGATATGAAACAAATAATGGTTGTAAAACGGCGTGGACAAAATGAACATTTAAAACAAGGCGAACGAACAAAAACAAATTTATATTCTATAATAACAAAACTTACATTAATACATAAAAATATAACTAACCTACTAACAAAATAATAGTGTGTGTATATGTGTGAGCTCGGGCGTGTGTGTGTGTGTGTGTGTGTGTAACACAACTAAGCTACAAAAAGAATTGCAAGTTTAAAATGTCCTTTTTCTATGGTTAGAAACAGGCAGTTTTTCAGAGACGGGAAAGCGTCTCATAGTCCTTGTATATGAATGTCTGCGAGGCATGGTGTTGCTGCTGCGGAGAAATTTGGTCAAAAAGAGTGTTGCCGCTGCGAAGAAAATTGGTCAAAGAGGGTGTTGCCGCTGCGAAGAATTTTGGTCGAAGAGAAAGAAGGTGCTTGAAAACGACGTATTTATAGAAAATACGCGTCTTGTAAGTGGCTTAAAAACGCAGGACTTGAATTTACGCGCACCGACGTAGTTGTAAGTGTTATATTCTGAGTTGTGGGCGAGAAATGCGTATGGTTGCAAAAAAAAAAAGAACGTATAGATACTCACAATAACACAGTAATGATGTTATAGAAAATTTTTATAAATAGATTAAGTACAGAGAGTAGAATGGAGAAATATGTTTACAGTTGAAGAATGAATTCAGTGGTAGTAGTTACAAAGTTCATGTACTGTACTTGTCTCGTGGTGAAGGGATGGGTTTCTCGGAATTAGGACGGCGTTGGTAGCTGCGGCGATCGTTTGATGTATCGGATGACAGGCGCCGGACGGTGCGTAGAATCCTTAACACGGGTCGTGTGAAGGAACAAGTCTCTGGTGTAGGAACGAGTCTGACTGATGATTATTTGGTCCGTCTATTTATACATTTTCTGTAGGCTCAGAAACGGCAATTTTTGTGCCCCGCGGGAAGCGTTCCGATTGGATATTTATTAATGTATTTTTTTTTTTTGTTAATTTATCGCAAACGGAAGTTCTGCGCGGAGCCCATGCGTGAGCGACTAACTTTTCCTTTTAGTTGAGAACTCGAAGTGTTAACTTCCGTTTTTTTTCTTTTCTTTTCTTTCTTTTTGCTTTTTCAAATCAAGGCAAGATCTCGTCTTGTAACATAAGCATATCACGTGGTCCTCCTGGCCAATGGTTTCCCGAGACTGAATATTGAGCGTCCGCCATCTTTGTGGGAACAAGTGGCATACCGCCCAAAATAATTTATAGGAGTGTAAAGTCCTATAATACAGACTTAGTATGTGAGGACATATGGGTTGGTATGCGTACATGTATGCGTGTAGGTATATACGTGCGGGTGTATACATGTGTATGGTTTTGAGTTGACCATTGGTATGTATATGTGTATATGTATATATGTTCATATAGAGGCCGAAATATTTGCGTGGGAATCGCTATTTCAACCCTTGCTGTATAAAAAGCGCAGACGTCAGATAAAAGTGGATCCACAATTTAAAAATTCTTATTATCGCACCATTTAGGATTTCCTGGATTGTTTTGCAATATGTTTTATATTCAGCCTATGGGTGGAACTCCAGTATATCTATTACGTCCACTTTCGGACTGATACTCTTGAGAAAGTTATAAGCCCCCTTATCCCCCAAGCTATAGATTAGATAGTATCACTGCTATTCTTTTACAAGGATGATTTTGGTATTAAATAACCCACAAAGGTTGATATGCCATGTTGTAATGGTTATCGTCGTAGGAAATGGACACGGCGATACGAGTTCAAATCCTGGACGAGACTGACTGCATTTCACATAGCACTAATACCCTTGGGAAAGGTATGAATCCAATTATTCTCTCTCCAGCTATGGGTAAATAGTAGGAGAGACTAGGTTCTTCAGCCTTGGTGAGGCAACTAGTCTAGGAGAAGGAAAACTCTGAATTCAAACCTGTTAAACTTCGCTTAAAAATTGACCCTGTGTCATATCCTGCCCGAGCGGAGGGGTTGGGTAAATATGGATATGCCATTAAACAAAGAAACCAAACCAACCAAAAATTGTAACCTATTCAAGGAAGAACATTGCGTAAACGAACATAAAACCAATCTTTGTATTTTGTCTTTAAAGCTTACTGTGATTTCTTTCCTTCCAATTTTTAATGCAGTTATTTAATAAAATTACTTATATAATGGAATCTGCTTCTAGCTAAGTGTATTATATACTAAGCAAACAGAGAACCAACTTGAACAAAGAACGTGGTGATTTGCGGCTCAAACTCACAAAGCTTCCCCGAATATTTTTGCTTGTTTTTTGCTTTTCAATACCAAAACTTTCAGCCTTTTTAAAACCTCATGTTTTTATTTGATTATATTTTAAAGGCTCTACTGCGAATGGATAAATCAGTCGACAAAGCAATGCGAATGAAGAGAGTAGATGAAGTCATAAAAGAGGTAAGAATTTTTATTTGCAGAATATGAATTTCTTAGTTCGCTATAAAAGAATAGGTGGATGAACACTGGGCAAAACCAGTCAACCATAATTATTAGTCGAGCTGTTTTCATCATACTTAACCTTAACCGAAGGTAATCTCGTATTACCAAATCCTGCTAAAATCAAAATTTAGCAATAACGAAACCAGGATAGTTTATGGGGTATCAGTAATGGTCAAGGGCACAGCTGTGTTGCCGTTTGATATCTGACTCCATTATGAGGTTATTTTATTTTACCCCACGTTGGCTAGTTAGTGTTACTCCTTGAACAAGAAGGCCCCAAAAGAATTATACGATAGAAGACATCAACAGATAGGAGACGAAAAGGTTTCTTTATTTTTCCTTTATTCCTGGGTTCAACAACCATTCAATGGGTGAGGGAATTTTCCCTGAATACAATTGGAATGGTTGAATCCCCCAGTGAAGGTGTTTTAAAAATACGTTAATCGTTTCTTGGTATATGCTTGTCCTCATTTGGTATTTAAGGCTTCCATAAGGGTTAGTTTCTTTGGAAGTTTGTCAGAGTCCAGTTGTTTTAGTTTGTAGTTCCATTTCGTAGCCTTTTATATTTCGGCATACTGTTAACCGAGAGAGAGCTGCTACTAGGTGAAAGGGACTAACCAACGCCTCGTCCAAAGACGTATGCGTGGCGCCAAGACACCAGACAGCAATGGTGTTGTCAATTCGCCCGTCTCTGCCTGAAAGAAATTGAGCCTGCTCTCCCTGTCGGGAGGTCGCTTTTTTCTTTACGCATGCATCGTTCCTTTTTCCTGTCAGGGACCTCTGGGAGGTTCTGCAAATTTAATAGTTTTCTTTTTTTTAATTCAATTTAAATAAAAAAACAACAACATTTTTTTATTCGTTCCCTACAAGTTTACGTCCTCCAAGATTATGTGTTGCTTATTATTAGTACTACTTACCTATATCACATATGGGTTGTAAGATGGGGATTATTAAATATAAATGACGTAGTCACTTTCATTACTCATCATGATTATCATCAAGTCACGCTGACAGCAGGGTTTTCCCTGACTCTCTCTCCATCCGTCCCTATCATCCATCACTTTCGGCAGTTCTTTCAAACTGCATTTTGTGTTCGCACAGAGCTGATGTAAATAAGTTCTTGCTGGTTGGCCAAGGTTGGTATATCCATGTAAAATGGGTTTTTTAAAAGTTGTGGCTGTGTCCATACTACTGTATGGATGGCCACATGAACACTAGCTAAACGCACCGAAAAAAAGCTATATGTGAACTAAACGAGAATGCTACGAGCTATTTTGAATAAATCCTCGAAGCAACACCCAACGAAACAACAGCTGTACGCCCACTTACCACCCACCCATTTCAAAAACCATCCAAGACAAACAAGACATACGGGACACTGCTGGAGAAGTAAGGACGAACTCATTCGTGACGTTGTTTTATGGACTCCTATACTTTTATTAAAGTTTAGGATAATTCTTCAGAAGAACGGTTCGGTTTCTTTTGGTTTCTTTATTTAATGGCATAAAAATCTTCATGTATTACTTAATGCCAAAACCATCCTTGAAGAAGAACAGTTCTAGCACTATCTAACCCATAGCTGGGGGTATTAGTGAGTTTTTTTTCAAATTTTCTCTATATTGTCGGATTCATTTCCATTATTTACTTCCATAGATCCGTTTGCAAATTTCAAATTAAGAGCAATTAATTTCAAAGTGCATTTATCTTTTTTTTTCTCCTTTTACAATAAGCATCCTTGTACATGGTCTTACTCCGATACACGACCACAACCGATAACTACTTTACTAGATTTATCCCGGGTTCGATTCTCACCAGCTCTGATCATGATTTCAATTAAGAATTTTTAATTATTATTTCTGAACAGTTCTTTTATTCAATTCTAATAAAATCAACATTTCTTCGTTGGCCTTTTTGCTAATAAAGATCAAATCATTTGACGTCAAAAACCACTCAAAGGTATTCTCATGCTTTTCTTACAAGGGTAGTGTAAATCTAGTAAATTGTACGTAACAAGTATGCAACAAAATGTAGTTCAATATTGTCGCTGAAGAATCTTCCGAGTATTGTGATAAAAGGTTAATGTTGAAATGAATCATAAATAAAAAAGTAAGCCATAAAACAAGTAAGTAAGTAAAGTTGGCGACCATAGTTGAGGGTAACCAGAAGGCTCCTTTTTCAATAGTTAAGCGTAAGAGTAATGACAGCCAAAAAGAACAATGAAGGAAACAAAGGCGAGATAATATAACACAAATAAAGATGTGAGTTCGTTGTTGTAGTAGTCAGCTGGATGAGTGATGTTGGTTGCTGATATCTTGCAGAATCTTAGCGCTGCACAGACGGGGAACTGAATGTTAAGGCTAACCCGTGCCTTAGCGCCGCGTAGCCAAGCGAACGAACGGACTGGGAACCGACCGAATGGTTAAGACCGGGTGGTTTTAGAGTCCTCTTTGTGTTTGCCTCCAGGCCGTCTGCTTCGATGAGTTCGTAAGAACCGTCAAAGACACTCCAACCCGCAGGAGACCTCCTGTAGTCCTTAAAAGGACCGTTTGGCATATCTGAGGAAAGTAAGGCGAATGCGACCACGAGATGTAGGATTCGGCCTTGAAAGAGCTTCGCTTTGAAAGCGTACCGTTTATTTCCCAAAAAATGAAAAATACAATATTTAACAATTTTTAGGTGAGCACAAGGCCCAAGGGTTTTTGGGGGAGAGGAGAGAAGAAAAAAAGATTTTGTTGTTCTGGGAGCCCTAGCTAGCCTCTTTCACGACCAGTCACACTATAATTTATTCTCATTCATCTCTGACGCGCCACAATCATCAGTATGATTTGAAAGCGTGCCGTCGGGCTGTCAAAAAGGGCTTATTGATATCAAGCAGGAATTGTGACACACTAACAGGGCCGCCTTGTCGTAAAGTTCGTTTTTTAAAAAAATAGAAGTGGAAATACAGTTCTTCTTTAGCCTGGGATAAGCTTCAGAAGATAATCCACTTTATTTTAATCGAATTACTTTTGAAAGACGAGCCCTATTAATGATGTAAATGACATTTATTCCCTTTTTCTTTTAACTGTAACGGCTGGTCATGGTTACATAAGGTTTCATATCCGGTCGTAGCCGGATGTAATGTTTTTAAGGTTTGAGTGATCCGGTTTGTTAACGTTTTTAGGCGGGTCAGGACAATTCCACACCGGGCGAACAAACTATTTAATTTTCCAATTACAGTATTACTTGTTAGTGGACTTAGTTTCCCTATTTCCAAGTAACGGGAGAAATAGTCTGTCTTGACTAAGTAGTACTATTTACCAACCCCTCCGCTCGGGCAGGATATGACACAAGGTCAATTTTTAAGCGGAGTTTAACAGGTTTGAATTCAGAGTTTTCCTTCTCCTAGACTAGTTGCCTCACCAAGGCTGAAGAACCTAGTCCTTCCTACTATTTACCCATAGCTGGAGGGAGAATAAGGGGGTTCATACCTTTCCCAAGGGTATTTGCCCGAAAGTGAACGTAATAGCGCGACTGGAGTACGAACTCGCGTACTACGATTCCGCAGTTCATCGCTTTAACCATTACACCACGAGGACTAAGTAGTACTCCCCATCCAATTTCAATTCGTTCGTTCCTACTTTCTGCCATTGTGTATCTGGCAAAGGGGTTGGTTTCAAACTTTCATTGTGATTTGCAGCGCGATGACAATTGCAGAATTCACATCATTTGATGAAATCACCTATTTCCTGGGATATTTTCGGTCACCATACTGACATTTTTGCACGTTCTTGGCATTTGTTTAATCCATGATATCCAGTGTGTATTGATCGTAGCATTTCTGCTCTGAGATTTTGTAGAATTACAATCCGATCATGGAAATATAGAATTTTTTTGCGCACTGATAGATCATTCCTGTGTGTAAAAAAGGTTTAACTCTCCTATTTAATCTATCTTCCTAGGCCAACCATTTAATGTAAGATGGATAGTCCATAGATGTAGCATTACTTATTTAAAAAAATTTCTATTAGTAGCTGATCTAGTTTTATCTATACTATTTATATACACTTCTACATCTTCCTCAGTAGTGCTATGAGTTTGCTGCATTGAATTTCTGGACATTGTATCTGAAACTAGTAAGAGTTTTCCAGGGATATACTCGGCTACCGGGTTATATCTCCAAAGTCTTATCAAAAGTCTTTGGCGTCTCAAAGGAGTATTATTTAAGTCCTGTGTATTTATTAACGGTACCAACGATTTATGGTCGATACTGATCTAGTCCAGCGATATATCGGTCAAACTTCTCGCAGGCCCAAACACTCGCAAAACATTCTTTTTCTATTTGTGCGTAGTTTCTCTCGGTTTGGGTAAGAGACTCTCAGTGTCTTATTTTCTTCTTGAAAAATAGCATTCCCAAGTCCCTAGCTGCTCGCACCAGCGCTAATTATAATGGGCTTACTAGGATCATAGTAAGTTAATATGGGTGTCTGTGTCAACAATTCCTTGACTCTCTGGAATGTCTTTTCTAGTGGTTCATTGCAGACCGAAATTGTATCTTTTTTCAAAAGTTATAACATTGGCTGTTGTAATTCTGCTAAATTCGGCACATATTTGCCTAAATATTGTGTCATTTCGAGAAATCTTTTCAGTTCTGGGATTGAAGAAAGCGGGGGAAACTTTAGTATCGCCTCGATTTTGTCTTTACTAGGTTGTATCCCTTTCTATGATATAATGTACCCAAAATATCGGATAATACTTTTTCTAAACTCACAGTTTCCCGGGTTTAATTTTATTCCCGATTCTTCCATTAATTTCAATATTTCTTCCAGTCTTTTATCGAGTCCTTCCATCGTCCTACCGTGTATTAAGATGTCTATTATTACTTGAACTCCTTCTATGTCTCCTAGTAATTCCGTCATCCAACGTTGAAAAATTTCAGGAGCTGAGGACATTCCGAACGGTAATCTTTTAAAGCAAAATCTCCCGAATGGTGTAATAAAAGTCGTCAGCAACTGACTTTCTTTGTCTAACCGTATTTGATGGAATCCACTAGTGCATATAATTTTGAGAATATTTTCGAACCCCTTAATTTGGGTGATGTATCCTCCAAATTTGGTAGCATGAAATGTTCCTTTTTTACTGCTAAATTTAATTTTTAAAATATCTTCGCATATCCTGACATCTCTGTTTTTTTTCTTACTGGAACAATGGGTGAGCATCAATCCGTTGGTTCGGTGACTTTTTCGACAATGTCATCTTCCTCTAAGCGTTGAAACTCTTTTTTTTACCTTGAGTAAAAGTGGGAAGGGTATTCGCTGGGCAGTTGTTGTGCTGTATGGCACCACATTTTCGCGTAGCGTAATTTTCACAGGGTCCCCTTTCATATACCCATTTACGTTAGCTACCACAGCAATCCGTTCCATTTCGTACGCTGTATCTCTAGATAATAAATTGTCTGTATTATTATCTATAACATGTATCTTAAAGTGAAACGTCTTATTTTTATGCGTCGTATTCACCCAAA
Organism: Sepioteuthis lessoniana; assembly: GCA_963585895.1. Classification (NCBI taxonomy): domain Eukaryota; kingdom Metazoa; phylum Mollusca; class Cephalopoda; order Myopsida; family Loliginidae; genus Sepioteuthis; species Sepioteuthis lessoniana. Next base: position 65,111,228 of record OY757919.1, read on the forward strand.
ATTTCCCTTTACAGGTTAATGTGCCTCCGGGACTTTTATAGATGGCATGTGCTAGTTTTAGCATTGGTATTTTTCTTAGTTTTCGAAAGGTTTTAGTACTGATAACATTTATATCAGCCCCGGTATCAGTTTTAAAAATAATAGGTATCTCACCTATCTTTAATTTTACATGCCAAGAATCTATTTTTCTCTCGAAGTTCATTCTTGCATATAGATCCAAGGAAATATCTATTCGTAGGTTGTTTCCTTATTTCGCGAAATATTCTGTGTCCGCGACCAACAACATATTTCGAAGTGATTCATTTTATCACAGTTTCTGCAATTTTTTTCTTTTGCTGGGCTGTTATCAAATTTGTGATATTTGTTGCACTTTTTACATTACAACGTATTCGCTGCCTTTTGTGGATACTTTTTCCATCCTGAGTGTTTTGTGGGTCGTTTCCTTTCCCCTGTTACCGCATCCTCTGAGCTATCTTACATTTTCCTCCATTTCCGTTTTGACTTGTTCGTAGCTACGAGCTATTTCCAATCTGAGGTTTTCTCTAAGTTTGAGTTTTCCCGATAATTCCTTGCTTTTCAGACCAATGACTAAACGGTCTCGGCAGGGTTAGTTTTTCTGGGGGAAATCACAGTTTTCTGCCAGTTCATACAATCCTCTGACAAATTTCTCTATCGGTTCTTCGTCCCTTTGCGTTCTTAGGTAAAATTTAGCACGCTCGTTGATGACATTTTTTCGGCACGAAATATGCATTAAATTTACTTAATATAACGTCAAAATTTTTCTCATTTTCCTTCTTCTTAAAGGATAGTGACTTGTAAATTGGCTCGGCTTCTATTCCCATACAATAAATCAGTGTACTTACTTGGGTTTCTGCTGATTCTTCACTTAGCTTTGAAGCTATTCTGAACCGTTGGAATCTCTGACGCCATGTTTGCCAGTTCCATGTGGCTGTAAAGTCAAACTTCTGTGGGGGTTGAAGTCTGAACATTTTTTTCTTCGCTGGTTTAATGTCTTTTTAAAATATTGGTATTATGTTTTTTTAAAATCCCATTGCTGCTACCATGCATCATATACGAGTTTGGTTGTTCTTAGTGGGCTGCCAGTAATGTCTGAAAATGGAAAGATGTCGGACTAACCACAGACACGTGTTGATACCTTAACAACTTTATTCAACAGTCCCTAATGACATTCCCTAGGGCTCATAACAACTTCAGGACAAGGGGATAAGCCTTGAGCCTTTATTATCATCAGTAATTACTTACTGATGAAACATCAAATATTTCTATCTATTACCAGTAACTTCCAAGCAATTATGCATGATTTCAAGCATCTAATTACAATAACCGACAAAATTCTACACGTACATTCGTTCAAGCTCACAGGGAAAGATTTTCTGGTAGTTTTTTTTGTAATTTGAATGAATTAAACCCTCAAACTCACCAATATTTTTTTTTTAATTTTTAGAAAAGGAAAAAATTCATTTTATAAGGTGGGGTTTACTTTCACATCTTGATTCAATGTAGAATAATCCCCTATTTACGGAAGAATTAGCATTGGAAAAGACAAATAACCAGACAGATCGAATTAATTTAATTTATTTTTTTACTTCCTGAGATGGTAGGAGAGACTTTAAAAAAAAAAATACTTGTTCCAGAAATGGATGATCATTCTTCATTGAATGAAAATATGAAAGTGACCCCCGCCTTATAAAATGTAAAACGATAATTTTTTTCGAAAAAATGTCGTGAGTTTGAGAGTCATATTAGTTCAAATCACACACACACACACACACACACACACACACACACACACACACACACACACACACACACACACACACACACACAATTAATATAATTTTTTTCCGGTGAACTTGAACGAGTGCATCTGTAGACTAATACCCTATAATCTTTAGTAAACAATTATAGCTTCAAGTAACTATTCGTAGTGTCAATGGTTTGCGTATAGTTAAACGATTTCAACAATTCCTATCTCACACTTATAAAATTCTCTCTGTTTATTTGTTTGCACAGTTCCATGGTTTCACGTATAATAATAATAATAATAATAATAATAATAATAATAATAATAATAATAATAATAATAAATATTGGTCATTAGTTAGCAAGTCTTCATTTAAATTCAAATGTTAAGCAAACGATTATTGGACTTTGATATACAAACGGATCACCTAATCCCGGCCAGGAGACCAGACTTAATAATAATCAACAAAAAAAAAAAAAGAAAAAAAGAGAACTTGCAAAATAGTCGACTTTGCTGTCCCGGTAGACCACAGGATAAAACAGAAAGAAAGTGAAAAGAAGGATAAATACCTCGACCTTGCTAGGGAACGGAAAAAAACTGTGGAACATGCAGGTGAAAATTATACCAATTGTAATAGGTGCGTTTGGAACAGTAATTAAGGGATTACTAAAGGGACTAGAGGACTTGGAGGTTGGCGGACGAGTGGAGACCATCCAAACGACAGCATTGTTAAGAACTGCCAGAATACTAAGAAGAGTCCTGGAGACTTGAGGAGACTTGCTGTCACTCAGACTTCAGTAAAAAACCATCGGCTTTCGTTGATGTGAAAAGCTCTAATGAGTGAATAATAATAATAATTTTTTTTAGATCTATTTGACCCATAGATGAGACCCTGACAGGTTTTACCCTTCAGGGTCTTTAGAATTTTCAGGGGTAAAAAGTTAAAGAAAAAACTTGTTCCAAAATTAATAATGATGACAACGTTGCAACGAAGAAATTAATTTTATTTAGTTTCGCGTTGATTATTTCAATTGATTGAACTTGATAAACAGGTATCTCGGAGGAGACTTACAATCAAGTCACACTGAGAGTACTAGTTCCCGTCTGATTAGATTATAGCAGCGATTACCCAGTTTAGTATTTAGATCAGTGACCACTTAGAAAAAGCAGCTACTGTATGTGCGTGTGTGCCACACACACAAAAAAAAAAAACTTAGTAAATAACAAGCCTCAGTAACTTATAAGTTATCTCCCTTGGATTTAAATCATTTTTGTCATCGAGATAAATTAAACCTAATTTTATCTATTTTTTCCAATATTTGTCCAGATAATCGAATTAATTGTGTTGCTAATGTTCTCACCATAAAATATCCTTTTTTAATCCTCCAGTATTCTTTAAGTGGGCCATTTATGTAGAAAAAGGGAGTGAGTGTTTTGAACCCTTATAACAAACAAGTAAAACAAAGAATTGTCCAAACAGCTTTTGAAATGATTATGATTCTTCTTAAACTTTCTCCTTTATTGGATACGGATTCTATGGAGAAGAAAATCCGGGAGCAATACGTAACCAATAATAATAATAATAATAATAATAATAATAATAATAATAATAATAAATGACTTGCATATACTCCAATGGGACTTCAACATACCTAATCCCGGACAGAAGACCAGACCTCATAATAATCAACAAAAAAAAAAAAAAAAGAGGTTTTGTAAAATTCTCAACTTTGCTGTCCCGGCGGACCACAGAATAAATCTGAAGGAAAGTGAAAAGAAAGATAAGTACCTCGACCTTGCTAGAGAATTGAAAATCCTGTGGAGCATGCCAATTGTGATTGGTGTGTTAGGCACAATAACTAAAGGATTATTAAAAGGCATGGAAGAGACTATCCAAACGACAGCATTGCTAAGAACGGCAAGAATCCCGAGACGAGTCCTGGAGACTTGAGGAGACTTGCTGTCACTCAAACTCCAGTGAAAAACCATCAGCTAACACTGATGTGAAAAACTCTAAAGGAGTAAATAATAATAGACAGCATTATTGAGTACGGTCAGAATACCGAGAAGAGCCCTTGAAACTTGAGGAGATTTGCTGTCACTTAAACTCCAGTGGAAGACCATCAGCTGGCGCTGATGTGAAAAACTCAAAAGGAGTAAATAATAATAATAATGGATTGCTTAAAGTAGTGATTTGAGCATCTACAGATCTATAATCATTTCATATCATTGTCCTTATAAATAAGAAGTTATATCCCTTCCTACTAACATTCCCCATGTATCTGCTTTCACCTGGATGTTGCGTTACAAAGCAATAAATAAATAGATGAATAAATAAAATGGAGAGAAAAAAAAATTACAGATAACATTTGTAAAAGAAAATACAAAAACAAAAACAAAAATAAAACACAAAGGACAATGATTGTTTTTGTTTGATGGAAAATTTTGTTTTATGTAAATAAGCTCAAATAGCCCAGTGTTTGGGCAGATCAAGTAGACTGTTTTTTTTTTTTTTCACTTAGAAAAAATATTTAAGCAAATACAACCGTCTGATAAAAAAGATCTTTCATCTAACGATTGTATTTTTAATACATAAAACCTTAAGCAAAGAAGTCGACATGAAGAGGTGAGAAAACAGTTTCTTTATATATATATATATATATATATATATATATATATATATATATATATATATATTGTTTCGTTGTACCACAGCTCCTCAGTGTGGCTTGGCCCGTGAGATACTTCAAACTAGAATCGAATCCTGGCTGATTTTACATCAATCGGACATCTTTATATATATATATATATATATATATATATATATATATATATATATATATATATATATATGAAAAGATTGTTGTTGGTTCAACGAGAGAAAAGTAAATATCTTGAACTGAAACGGTCTGCAATTGATTTAAAATTTGGTATTTAGGTTATTTTTATTTCTATTTTCTTTTTTAATTATCTTGATTCAGCCACCACCTTCCAGCACTCATAAGATAAAAAAAGGGCTGGGTGTTTGGTTGGCTCCTGAGCAATAAATATGAAGAAAATGGTCTGAACATAAATGCTAGGGCTTAATAGACAGGGTAAGTGACGTCACATGAAAATATATATATATATATATATATATATATATATATATATATTATATATATAGAGAGAGAGAGAGAGAGAGAGAGAGAGAGAGAGAGGGGGAATTGAGAATTTGAGCAGTCTAAGTAAAAGAGACTGAACATAGAATTTGTCAGGTGGTAAATAACACATGTTTATAGTTAAATATCAATTCGATTCTTTTTTTCTGCAATTTGTTTTTTTTTTGTTCAGAAGCAATCTGTAGCCGTTGTCACCTTTATAAACTTGAGCTTTTTTTTTACAATGTCCTTTGTACTGCTTACCTATAGATAATAACTGTTGAACTCAATATATATATATATATATATATATATATATATATATATATATATATATATATATATATATATATATATATTGAGTTAAACAGTTATTATCCAAAAGTATCTAACAGCATATCTTTAAAAGAAATCCCGAAAATTTTTTAATTTAAGAAAAATATTCTTTTAATATTTCAGTTGAATTTAGTCAAATGCCAAGACACACTCATTGGTGACATCCGTATTCGTGGGATTTCGGGAGGAGAGAGAAAAAGACTTTCTTTTGCTTCAGAGGTAAGTTTTACTTTCCATTTATCTGTTTTTACAAGAAAATAATTTTCTTCATAAAAATATTGAAATTTTTATCTAACCTTTTTTTAAAATATCAAAATTTAAAACAAATATGAATTTTTTGTATTTTTTCTGTATTTTTTCTCAAACTTTTAGAACGTCAATTTCGCAGTAGTAAAATGAAAGAAATTAAAAAAAAAAAAAACTACCTTAACAAAATAAAATAAAATAAAATAAAAATAGTTTTAAAAAAATCGTTCGACCGTGTAAGATGTGCAGGTAATTATGAAAATGGATTTAGTCAATGTGAAGAAAGAGAATATTTGGTTGAGTATTGATTGAGACAATGTGAGGAAAGAGTATTTTTGGTTGAGAATTGATTTAGTTAACGGGAAGAAAGAATGTTTAGTTGAGAATCGATTTAGTTAATGTGAAAAAAAAAAAGAGAATATTTGGCTGAGAATTAATTTAGCTAACGTTTTATTTTATGCATAGGGATTAGTTAATCTCGTTCCTTGTATTTACATCTTTTGTGTTTTTGTTTCTGAAGAGGTTTTTTTTTTTTTTTACACAGTTACGATATCAAATATTCTTATAACAAATAATTTGTACACATTTGCATAGTTCAAGTATTTTGCTTTCTTTTATTTTAATTCTATGGTTCGCTGAGATGGCAAAATCTAATGGACAACAAGTTCTTTTCTTATTAATTACTATTAGGTCTGGTCTTTTGGTTGAGATTTAGAGATCCATGAGTATCTCAAAGTCCTAGAGAATATTATGCGTCTCATTTTCTGCAATAGTTTCTGGTTCATGCATAAATCATTTGTCAGCATGGTCAAGTTTACTGTTTTGCACAATTATCAGTGAATCACTGTTCCCACCCAGTTGGGCCTAGTTTTGTATTATTTTGTGCCAGTTTATTGCATTCACTTATGGTTATAGTTACTCCTTGAGAGTTTTTTAACTGATGGTATTTTATTGACAACAAATCTCAATTCTCCCGGACTCTTCTCAGTATTCTAGCCAATCCTAATAATGCTGTAGTCTGGATTGCTTAAAGTAGTGATTTGAGCATCTACAGATCTATAATCATTTCATATCATTGTCCTTATAAATAAGAAGTTATCTCCCTTCCTAGTAACATTCCCCATGTATCTGCTTTCACCTGAATGTTGCGATACAAAGCAATAGATAAATCGATGAATAAATAAAATGGAGAAAAAAAATTACAAATAAATTACAAATGTCCTCTGATTTCTAAGTTTTTTTGTACCAAACCTTTGGGGATTGTTTCAAACGCACCTATTACAATTGGTATCACCGTCACCATCATGTTCCATAGTTTTCTTTGTTCTCTTGCAAGGTCTTAGTACTTATCTCTCTTATTATTATTACTACTCATTAGAGTTTTTCACATCAGCGTAAGCTGATGGTCTTTCACTGGAGATTGAGTGACAGCAAGTCTCCCCAAGTCTCCAGGACTCTTCTCAGTATTCTGGCAGTTTTCAGTAATGTTGTTGTTTGGATGGTCTGCACTCGGCCGCCAACTTCTGAATCTTCCACGCCCTTTAATAATCCTTTAGTTACCGTGCCAAAAGCACCAATCACAATTGGTATAATTGTCACCTTCATGTTTCATAGTTTTTTTTTAATTCTCTAGCAAGGTCAAGGTACTTATCTCTCTTTTCAGATTCTTTCAGTTTTATTCTGTGGTCTGCCGGGACAGCAAAGTCGACAATTTTGCAGATTTTCTTTTTTTTTTTTGTCGATAATTATGAGATCTGGTCTTCGGGCCGAGATTAGGTGATCCGTTTGTATATCAAAGTCCCACAGGAGTTTATTATTATTATTATTATTATTATTATTATTTGAGCTGACAAGGTCTCTAATTCGAAGTTAAAATAGATTAAGATTAAAATTACGTATGTGATTTAAGAATTTATCTTATTTGATAAAAACGGAGAAAGTATGGGAATGACTGAATTTCTAAAATGTCAAATAATTTGAGGGCATCTCTATTTTACGAGTTCGGTCTAGAAAGCAACAGGACTAATTTCGAATCAAGTTTTCCTCAAAGAATTCATGTTCAGTTGAGTATTCCTAGATTATTACCTGTGTATTTGATTTAGTGGGTCACAAAAACTGAACACAAGATCAAATTCTGTGTCATGGATCAAGACAATGCGACAGAAATATTTAACAAGTTAACGTAGGTGTAGTTGGAGAGTATCAGGCGAGCTTGGAATCTTACTGTCCAGAGTAGTTAATCACCTTTAAGACCTCGGCAAAAGTATCCAGTGTTGCCGAATTCTGTCTCACATTATCGAAATACTGCCAAACTTTTGACTTACCCAAATATTTAAACTGTGAAAACAGTACAACCGAACGATGTGTGTTCGAATGTTTTGGGCGAAAATCATATGCATTTAAAAAAAAAAAAAAGAAGAAAAGTTGATTTGTTATTAGATTGATAAAAGAAAATGACGTATTTTCATTCGACTGACCTTGTAATTACACACGTATGTATTTATATACATAAATATATTTGCAGATTTTGACTGATCCACCACTGGTTTTTTTGGATGAGCCCACATCTGGCCTGGATTCATTTTTAGCGAGAAATTTGGTATCCACATTGAAGGATCTTACAATGCGAGGTCGAACAATTATCGCTACTATTCATCAACCATCTTCTGAAGTCTTTGCTATGTTTGATCAGTAAGTAAGAAAAAGATGTTATTGATAAGTGTAAAGCAGTGGTGTTGTACTATTTCTTGTACAAAAGCAATGAAAATGGTGGACCGGACATTGGCAAGATGGTTAGAGTGTTTGCCAATGGCCCGGGAGACCAGGGTTCAATCCCAGGTCGAGTCATACCAAAGACTTAATACTCAGCATTATAAAGTACGTATCAAGGGTAAAGTGGAGCAATCCAGGAAAAGGAGTAGCGCCCTCCCCTTGGTGTAGTAGCTATTGAAAAGGGAGCCTTCAGGTCACCCTCGACTACGATATATAATTATGATAAAAATTTTATGGTAAAAACGGTTTTAATCCATAAATCTTTTCAATACTCTATGTACGACAATGAAGAGCAATATCTCAGTATATTTCAAGAATGAAATAAAATGATCATGATAAAGCAGGATGAAAACTTATGATTCGCAGTTTCAGGCTGACGATCCTCGGGTGAGCTTTTGTTTGGTTTGGTTTCTTTGTTTAATGGCATATCAACTCCTTTTAGGTTATTTAATACCAAAGCCATTATCCTAGAAGAACAGTAGTGATACTATTTAACCCATAGCTGGGAGGATAAGAGGGTTCATACCTTTCCCAAGGGTATTTGCCCGAAAGTGAACGTAATAGCGCGACTGGAGTACGAACTCACTTACTACGATTCCGCAGTCCATCGCTTTAACCATGACACCACGAGGACACCCCTCAACACGTTTGTGTTGTTAGACATGTTGAATACTAGCTTATCCGAGGATTGTCAGCGTGAAACTGAATCGTGAGTTGGGTTCAATCCCAGGTCCCGTCATACCAAAGACTTTAAAAATGGTACTTGATACCTCATTGCTTAACACTCAGCAATATAAGGTACGTATAAAGGGTAAAGTGGGAAAGGAGTAGCGCTCTATCCTACACCTTGGTGTAGTAGCTATTGAAAAGGGAGCCTTCTGGTCGCCCTCGACTACAGTCGCCAACTTTACTTACTTTACTTATTATTATTATTTCACTCCTTGCGAGTTTTTCACAACAGCATAAGTAAATTATCTTTCATTGAAATCTGAGCGACATCAAGTGTCCTCAGGTCTCCCGGACTCTTCTCAGTATTCTTTGCAATGATATTTGCAATGCAGTGGTCTGGACAGTTTTGATGCTTTCACTAATTTCCACTTCGTCCAGCCCCTTTTCCAAGCCTTTGGGGACCATTCCGAGCGCTCTGACTACCATTGGTATTACCTCTGTTCTACAGCTTTCCCAGCTCTCTGGCAAGGTTCAGGTGTTTGTCTATCTTTTCACTTTTTTTTTACTCCGTGGTCCACCGGAACGGTAAAATCCTCAAGACAGCAAATTCTTTTTTTGCTAATTAAAACTAGGTCTGATCTTCTGGCCAGGATTAGGTGATCTGTTTGTATCTCAAAATCCCAGAGGAATTTGTGGGTCTCATTCCCCAGGACGGATTCTGGTTTGTGCATATAGCATTTGGTAGTTTAGTGAAATTCATTATTTACATTATTATTATTATTATTGTTAACTGTCTGCGAGATATTCATATCAGCTGAGTGACAGCAAGTCTTCTTGCGCCTCCTAGACGCTTCTGCGTATTCTAGCCGATATTGACAATGCTGTGGTCTGGATGGTCTCAATTCTTCCTTTGATTTCCAAACCTTCCAGTATTTTTTTACAAGTTTTTGGGGACAGTTCCAAGTTCATCAATTGTTTTACGAATTGTTTGTTGTTTGTTTCCTGGCCTCTGAGGCGCCCCCTTGGAGGGGCGGGCGACGGGGTCGAAGGTATTTTGGGATTTTGCCGGACGCGTGTGGGCTGCAGCCCTGCGTTCGGACCCACTTTAAAAAAGGCCTTGTGCCGTACTTGTCCGGTGTTGGGACGGAGAATAAATAAAGTTCCAAGTGCTCCCCTTACTAAGTCACCCTCATATTTCACAGTTTTTTTTGCTCTTTAGCAAGATCGAAGTATTTTTCTATCTTTTCGCTTTCTTTTATTTTCACTTTGTGGTCCACTTGTGCGGCAAAATCCACAAGAGAGCATATTCTTTTTTTCTTTTTAATTAACTCAAGGTCTAGTCTTCTGACCAGGATTAGGTGATCTATTTGTATCTCAAAATTCCAGAGAATTTAATGGGTCTCATTCTCTTGGACTGATTCTTGTTGGTGCATATACCATTTGTTAGTGTGGTTAAATTTCAATCTTTTGTAATTTAACAATTGGATCCCCTTTTCCACCCAGTCGTACTAGTATTATTGATTTTTCATTGCTATCTTATTTTATACTTGAAATTATACATATATATATACATATGAAGAAATGGTAGATTTTGTTAAATTTGACAAAATGATAAAAATAAGGGGAAAAATGGATAAACCGACACTGAAAATGGATTCAACAATAATATTTTGTTCTTTATTTAAGTTCTTTTTAAAATAAAGAACAAACTATCATTGTTGAATCCGTTGTCAGTGTTGGCTTATCCACTTTTCCACATTTATCAACCGGGACATTGGTCTAATGAGTAGAGTGTTCGCCAGTGGTCCGGGAGACCGGGGTTCAATCCCAGGTCGAGTCATACTGAAGACTCAAAAAATGGTACTTGATCCCGCCTTGCTTAACACTCAGCATTATAAGGTAAGGATCAAGGTTAAAGTGGAGCAATCCAGGGAATGGAGTAGCGCCCTTCCATACACCTCAGTGTAATAGCTATTGAAAAGGGACCCTTCGGGTCACCCTAGGCTTTACTTTACTATTTATATATGTGTGTATGTGTGTTTGTGTGTTTGGGGTTACGTGGTGCGAATTAATCATTCATTAAAAACCCATCAGCCAAAAGAGAAACGAGTTGACAAAGTTCAACATCTCATCTTGTAGGCTAAAAGTAATAAGATATGCTTTATCTGGTACCTCGAAATGAAAACAGAAAATTAACCAAAAGTTGCCAAAATCACCCGACTCCATCAGCGATCTAAGTATTCACGAGAGCTCCTCAAACATGCCATCCATGCAGGTGCTTGTGAGGTTCAAGCTTCTGAGAACTCCAATAAAAGAAGCTGGGCTTTTCAATTCGTTCTGTTTATGTGGCTGCGGACACGAGTGAGATAAATTGTAGCGTAGACTGAGAGAGAAAGAACTTATTCTCACAAGAAGTAAGAAAGAACCGTGAAATATACTCCGCATATTGGGTCCTTTATCCGTTTTCACGTATTTCCACAGCCTCAGTAAAAACAAAGGGAATAAAACTACACAAGGTCCTATATGGGAGGCGGATTGTATGAACCCCTTCTTCCAGCAGGTGATTGCCATCAATTGCAGTCGCCGATCACTACGTCACTTTAATGCCAGAGATGGCATGTATTTCTTGTAGGAACACAATTCAAGTATAAAAAAAAAATAACGTTCCAGATAAAGTATTTATTATTACATTTATCTCACAGAATGAGATTTTTGGGAACTCATTTCTATGTGACTGTTAAAAAATTACATGTTTGATTATTTGGGTTTTTATTTTACTATTAAAATAGGTTCCATTTTTTTCTTGAGGTTTTTTTCTTCTTATCCATGTCGAATTCATCTTGTGAGCAATTTCCTTAGTTTGTCTCTTGAGATATCCATACAGTTCTTCCTCTTCTTCTTGCGAACTTTTCACACCTGTGTGAGCTAATAGTCTTCACTAGAGTCTGAGTGACAGCAAGTTTCCTTTGTTACATAGCCATATACACGAATATGGCCATGTGCGAAATAGACATATAATGAACATAGGAATCTCGGAATTCGAAAACACGTAACGACTTCTTGCTCAGGTACGAAACCATTTTATTAACTTTGAGTTAAAGGTTTCGACGTAAGGAGGAGAGACACAATCTTCTATGCTGTCCCATTCATTTGGCCCCCATCTCGTGCGGGCCCCATAGGGCGCAAGTTCGCCTCGCGTCTACGAGCTCCAAAAGTCGATCCTCCTCGTTTGGCGTCTAATTCTCAACTCTCTGACTTTCTTCAGATTCTCACACAAACCTCCGCGCGCTTCCGGTGCGTGACATCACCCGCACCCTGTCACCGCATTTCGTCTCGGACTATTATGACATTTGAGTGAAACCTCCATCCGCCCGCGCGCGCCCGCGTTAGCACCTGCCTCAATGTTGCACCTAACTAACCCATGTGCTGAGCCGAAAGGTTCTCAGCCTAACTAAACTCAAAAGCATGAACCGAAATCCCTCGGCTATTATATAACACCTCAGGTCTTCAGGACTTTTCTAAGTATTTTAGCTGATCCGAACGATGCTGTGGTCTGCATGGTTTTTCCTTCTTTCTCTCATTTCTAATTTCTCCAGTCTTTTTTCTAGGCGCACCAAATACAATTGATATCTCCATTCCTTTCATAATCCACAGTTTTTTTTTGTTATTGTTTTGTATTTTAGTTTCCTGTCAGTCGTTTTTTTTTTTCTTTTATGTTTACTCTGTGGTCCACTGAACAACAAAATCCACTGGATAGCAAATTCTTTTTTTCTTGTTAATTAACATGAGGGCAGGGCTTCTGGCTGGGATTAAGTAATCCGTTTATATCACAAAATCCTATTGCTCAGTCGGCTGGGACTGTAGAATATACCGACTGCTTCTCTGCAGAGGGGTAAGACCCCTCAACCATGAGTGTCCTGGATATTACACAAAACAATCTGATGGTGAGGTTCAAGCTATGCTGGAGTTTTAGGGAATGCGGAGTACCCTTTCACTGCCATCGCTCCCAGGTCTACTCTGTCCCGAAGTGGTAGTACCTGAGAAGGCCCTCTCTATGGGTGAAATAGAAGTAAACTGTTTACTTAAGCAAAACTGAATCGTTTGAAATAGAAATGTTTTTGACATGTAAACTGCGTACTTATGCTAAACTGAACTGTTCGAAACAGAACAGTTTTTAAATAGAACTAAACTGTGTACTTATGCTTAACTGAAATGATTGAAATAGAACCGTTTCGACATTTAATTGTTTGTAAACAAAAACAGTACTTATACTAAACTGAATTGTTTGAAATTTAATTCGGTGTTAAATGGCCCGAAAAGAGTTAATACGCTGTAAAAACAAAACAACCAGCCATTCAAAATCCCAGTGAATTCTATGAGTTTTATTCATTAGGACTGTTTCTGGTTTGTAGTATGGTAAAATATGAATCTCTTGTACAATTCACAGTGGATCACCTTTCCCGCCCAGTCATGCCTAGTCTGGAACTCCTTTTGTGCAAGTTTGCTATATTCACTTATGCGATTAATCGTTTCATTATTATTATTATTATTATTGCGAGTTTTTTCACACCAGCGTTAGCAGAAGTTTTTTTTAGGGGGGTCAGAGTGACAGCAAGTCTCCTCAGGTATCCAGGACTCTTTTCAGGATTCTGGACGATCTCAACAATGTAGTAACTCGGATAGTCTTAGCTCGTCCTCTGATTTCCAACTTTTCCAGCTCTCTTTTCAAGCCTTTAGGAACCATTCCAAGCACACCTACTACAACTGGTATCCCTGTGACCCTCATGTTATTTAGCTTGTTTTTTTTTTAGTCCTCTGGCAAGGTCCTAGTACTTGTCTCTCTTTTCGCTTTCTTTGATTTTCCCTCTGCGGTCCGCCGGGACGGCAAGGTCCACTATACGACAAGTTCTCTTTTTTAAAGCTATTTCTTAGGTCTGGTTTTCTGGCCGGGAGTAGGTGATCTCTTTTTATCTCAAAATCCCAGAGAATTGTATGCATCTCATTTTCCAGGACAGATTCTGATTTGTGCCTATTAGTGTGGTCATATTTCAATGTTATTATAATTATTATTGTTTTCCCTTAAAGTGATCAATATTCGAGTTGCATTAATTTTACGGTTTTTCGGCAAGATAACATTAAACGTCTTGTCGTGTGGTACAGAAAAAGCAGGGAGATAAATGCATATCTTAAGATGAGTAGAATTTGGTAGACTTTTAGGGGACACTAATTGGCATTTTTTGTTCAAGGAAATGATTTCGTTATCTTTACCCATATATGTACAAAGAATGTTGTGTCGTTGTTTGACAAAAACCTTTTTTTTCTTGTGTTTTTGCGAGCTCTTCATTTTTTTTTTTTTTTACTTTTCAGTCTTATCCTTCTGGCTGAAGGCCAGATCGCTTTCATGGGACCGACCAACGAAGCATTAACTCTTTTTCAGAAGTAAGTATAGTTCCACCATTTTTATTAATCTATAATTAGTCAACTTATAAAATACAACCTCTCTCTCTCTCTCACACACAATATATATATATATATATATATATATATATATATATATATAAACTGAGAGAAAATAAAATTGCAACACCTTGAAAATATAATATTTGTTGTGGCTTGAATACTGTTTACATACATTTAATTTTGGAACCTATATATATATATATATATATATATATATGTATGTATTTAATATATATTGATCTTTGTAACTTCATCTACTATCATCATCATCATCATCATCACCATCAAGGTTTCAACACTGAGGACTGGAAGTCCCAGAGGCACGTGTCTAAACGTTAGGCCATTGAAATCAAAATTCTTCGTCAGGACCCGAATTGCTTTTAGAATCTAAATCCCCGACTAAATCCTACTTGTCATGTGACAATCTTTCAACCAATCCACGTCTTGCCTTTCATTTCTCATATAATTTTTATTCCTAAACTGGAAAGACTTCCTCTGACTCTCACAGCTTTCACTATCCTTGCGAGTCTAAGAAAATGTTGGCCTAAGGGTCAGATCTGATATAAAATTCCGCATTCGGATATATATATTACATCATATCTTGTTCATCCAGTCATGTTCTGGGTATGACACTAAACAGTATTTAAGGGTGAGGCTCCAGTTTTGGAGATCCGGAGAGTATGGAGTACCCCTTCATTGCCATTACTCTCAGGTTCACTCTAGTCTGGAGAGGTAGTATTTGTTAGGGTCTCATCAAAAGGTCAAATTGATCTGATTGAAAATTATTTGTGTTTGATAGGAGTACTTGAATTTCATATAACCGGGAAAACCCCTTAAGAAACTACACAAAAATACAAATGTACAATGAATGCAATACCCTATACCTTTAGGCATGATACTATTTACCGACCCCTCCGCTCGGGCAGGATATGACACAAGGTCAATTTTTAAGCGGAGTTTAACAGGTTTGAATTCAGAGTTTTCCTTCTCCTAGACTAGTTGCCTCACCAAGGCTGAAGAACCTAGTCTGTCCTACTATTTACCCATAGCTGGAGGGAGAATAATTGGATTCATACCTTTCCCAAGGGTATTAGTGCTATGTGAAATGCAATCTGTCTCGTCCAGGATTTGAACTCGTGTCGCCGTGTTCATTTCCTACGACGATAACGACTACACCACGGGCATGATGCCGTTAGAATCAATCAATCAATGAATCAATTAATTTTTGTTTAACTAAGAATATAATTCTGTTTCAGTTGTGGATTAACTTGTCCATCTAACTACAATCCTGCTGACTTTTATTTGGATAAACTTTCCATAATTCCAGGTTATGAAGAGGAGTGTTTCAGAAGAGTGAATGTAAGTAAGAAAAAAAATACTTTCCTAGGATTTTCACTTTCTCTCCTTTTTAAATGTTTTACGGTCACTAAATTTTAAAAGAATTCATTTATTCTTAAAAAGAAAATGTAAAAGAATTACCACCATAAAAACGTGTAGCATTGTAGAAAAAGTGTTTTCTTGAAATAAAGGTAGTCGAGACGAAGAAGTTATTAAGGGATCATTGACGAAAGAAACGGACAAATACTAATTTGCTGTTGATTTTCCCCTTTTATTAATGTAGTAATGATTCAAGCTGATCATCTCTGTGAGTTTCCAAACTGTCTTTCATAACAAGCGGGGATATCGGCGCTCCTTAAAAGAAGCCTCTAAAACCTTAAACCCCAAAATACGGGTCCGTCCTGAAGTACTGCAGGAATGTAACTGCTAAAACTGAAAACTCAAACTTTCTAATTGCTCGCTTCCATTGAAAATTACCACTAATCCAACCTGTCTGTCAAATCTCTACATTACCCCTTGTGGTGGTAGGACATTTCGTGACAAATGTTTTACTAGGTTTCATTATAATCCAAACTCTAATTATTAAAATTTGATTATGGGTGTGGTAAATATTATTGTTTTACGAGGTTATATTCAAAAGTTCAATTTGTCCAATCAGAAGGGCTTAGAATAAACTAACTTTATTTCATACAGAGGGTAAGACTCCCCACAAAACGGGGATCTTTGATATGACATGAAACTGCATCTGATGGTGAAGATCTAGTTCTAGAGATCTGGGGAGTGTGGAGTAACCCTTTATTATCATTACTCCCTGTTCCACTCTGGCCGGAGCGATAGTAACTGTTAGGATCCCATCTATGGGTCAAATAGATCTTTTTAAAACTTATCCATGTTGAGAGGGTGTCTTACTTCTCTGCAGGGAATATAGTCAGCGTATTCTAAGTCTCACGGATAGGGCTCATTATTTGTTATCTGTTTCAGCCCAAACTTGGGTTGGAGAAGGATTTTGTTTTCTTTGTATTTGCCAAGTACGTAAACTTTATTTCATATTAAATATTCTTGTGTACATAGTAGGCTCTCTAACGGAATCTCAATGACACATCGCGTGGTGTAATGGTTAGCATACCGTTCCATGAGTTCTATTTTATTTGGAGGTGCCCGTGGTGTAATGGTTATCGTCGTAGGAAATGGACACGGCGACCCGAGTTCAAATCCTGGACGAGACTGATTGCATTTCACATAGCACTAATACCCTTGGGAAAGGTATGAATCCTATGGGTAAATAGTAGGACAGACTGGGTTCTTCAGCCTTGGTGAGACAACTAGTCTAGGAGAAGGAAAACTCTGAATTTAAACCTGTTAAACTCCGCTTAAAAATTGACCTTGTGTCATATCCTGCCCGAGCGGAGGGGTTAGTAAATAGCATGAGTTCTATTCTCACTGGGGGCAACATGGTTATATTATACATACTTGTTGAATAAACTTTTAGATAATTTTGTACCCTTTTCACATACTACTTGTTCATGGAAAAACATGTGTATAATTATACCATGGGCCATGTTTGCGTATTTCGTCTTTGTAATGCCACATGCATGTATATTTTACGTATAGGATATTAAATGTTCTTCGATGTGTAATTGAGTTTTGGTATTTCTTTCCATTGTGTTCAGTGTTAGTATTTCATGGATATGCTAATGCTAATATTGGTTTTTAGTGAGTGGGCGATCGACTAAATATCTTCCCTACCACCAAGCTTTTTAAATACCAAGTAAAAGTCAAATGAGCTGAATGAAGTAAAACTGTATCCGATACTAAGCTGCATTAGGCTTAATATCTGACAATATATTCTCGTTGGACTTATAGTCAAATCACGTTAAATCATTGTTTCCCACTAGATCGCCGAAGTTAAGCAGCGATATACCTGATAGGTATATAGATTAAAGACCTCTTAGTCACAGTAGTGTTAGCAATTTGAGGCCTCTGGACAGACATATCAAAGCTTCGTAAGTAACACTATCTACTATATACAAAAAAGTACCAAAATCCAAATTCATTCTATATTTCTTTTCCTATTTCAGACAATATGCCAAAGTTTTTCGAAAAGCGAAAGGTGCAAGTCACTCACTTCTGCCATAAAAGCTGTTAGCGACCAAGTTTCCACCTCAAAAAAATTAGTAAGTTCGTTTATACAAGTCACCGTTTGTTTATATAATGATTTTAGCTGTCATAACAGGTAAAAACATTGTAAAAATACATTAATTCATTTATCTGGAAGGTACGGGTAATCAGACGATTAACAGTACGGAAATTGTGATACTATGAATCCTTGGCATGGTGGTATATAGTTAAACATATGTGGGTGCATACATGTGTGCATATGTTCGTGTCACGGTGGACGTATAAGCGGGTGTAGGTACATATATACATGTGTATCTGTGTGCATATATATGTAGACGTATCCATGTGGTATAAAAAACGAGGAAAGAGGAAGCCGTTCAACCATCACCGCTTGCCTGGCAAGCCAGTAGATCAACCATGGGTTTGAACGAAGCGACCTAACGTCATTGAATAAGCATGGGGCTAAAAATGTGCGGGAAAAGCGAACAAAAAGCAGAAAATGACCAAGCACTTCTTGTTTTTCTAGAAAGTAGTCAGAGCCCGTGGTGAAGGTCAGAGGAATCCGTTGTTGCGAGTTAGTCAGAGAAAGCAGTCGAAGTTGGAGATACACTTAGAATCTGGTGGTGTCCTGAGAGCTGGGGTGATCTGTTAGGGTGTGGCAAGGTAGAATTCACGTCGGACGTACGGGTGGGGAGAAAGAGCCAAAGTAAGATCCGAGGTAACGCACACTCCTTCGCATGTGAGCGAGTTCAGTCCTTCGAACTAAGAGTTGAGCTTTTCTTTTTTCCTTTGTCTTTTGTAACACCGTCTTAGGCTCTGAGCAATAAACATAGTGTGGGGTCACACAATGCAGGGAGCAGGCAGATGCACTGCAGAGCCGGGGAGTGCTGTCCCACAATGGAACTGGTGAGACGAGTTCAAATTCCGTCTGAGATAGTTTGCGTTCTTCGCGTTGGACTTCGAAGATGCATAAATTTATCTCTATGAGCTCTTTAGCCTCGGTTGTCAACCAGCATAGAAGAATGATAGCTCTGAATAAAAAAAAAAATCGGTAGGCGCGGTACAAGCAACTATATCATATGAAACATACTAGTAACTGAAAACACAATTATCATAATTAACGGGGTGATGCTGCACAAGAAGTCTGCAGGTTGTAGTATTTTTCATTTATTTACTAACAGTCACCCTGAAGGAAGACCTGGCCATTTCTCAGTAAAAGGCAACAGAAAAGGGCTCAATGATACTGCAAAACTTTGTCCTTACCCATAAAACCTATAAAGAAATATTAGAATCCGTTTGATGAAGACAACGGAAGGTAGTTTGCATTCAATAAAATTTCCCACAAATACCGAATAATTATGAACAATGGAAAAGACAATTTTTCACATTTTGGAACGTATCTCAGTTTTGGCCAAATTTCTGCGACTCTGAGACAAAATCAGATAAATTTTAGCAAGAATGTTCTTGATTGAAAATTATAAAAATAGATATTTGCTGTTTTTTTTTCTCTTCATTCCAGGACCTCTTAAATCACGGAAGGTAGGTGTGACGTAGTGGTTCGTGTCATAGGAAATGTACCGGATGAGTCGAATTCAAAACATGAGGAGGCTGTTTACACTTCATTTCGTCTTAATACCCTTGGGAAAGACATGAATCCATTTCTTTTACCTCCAGCTATGGGTAAATAGTAGGGAAGAGTGGAAAAAATTACTTACTCCCATAAGTACTTTTCACCGTCTTTCTTCGAAGTAGTCTCTTTGGAAATGTATACAATGATCACTTAAAGTATACCGCTTACAAAAAATAGCAACAAAAACTCTGTATTTTATTTAGTTCACCTGTGCTTTTCAGATTTACGGAACTTTTTTGATAGAACGTTATATAATGTCTCAGACTATTTTCTTATTTTTTTTCTAGGAGTCGTTACCAGATTACGGTGAAGGGTAAATATCATTTCGATTTAATTTTCTCTGAAATTTGATTTACAATGAAGTGTAATTTTGTTCCTTTTGAGATGAGTGTGGAACGTAACAGTTATTGGTGCGAAAAATGAAATCAAAGAGCCGAATTCATCCAGTCTAGGAGAAGGACATGTTTAAATTAAAAAAAAAATTGGTGGGTGAATCATGGCATTCTATTCTACAGGCCAACCCATGGCGCAACTGTGAGCCAGAACTGGAGACCTATTGAAAAATATATGATTTTCAGAAATTTTTGAAGAAAATTAAGTCAACTACTTTTGAAAATACTTAGAATAACATTTTGATTCATACCTGAGGATAATAGGATGTGTTAAAAGTTAAATAAATGAAAATGAAAATGTGTATTTTTGCTATGGACACTGATAATTATTAAACACTACAAAAGGGGTAATTATGACATCTGGTAAAAGATATAATACCCATAATATTGAATCAGAGATATTTATATGATTTATAGGTGTCACTGAACCCTTTATTTAATCTATTTAATCTATTCTCTGCGAACAAATAAAGAGTTTGGTTTAAATTTACTTTACAGTAACTGGGTTTGACAAACAGAACCCGAGAAGGCTGGAAGACATCAGCAGAAGTGTCTATATAACAATCAATCATCTCAGAAATATAGATAAATAAGACAAAATCATTCTAAAAAAAGTTTCAAAAATTTTAGAGCTGGTTCTTTTTCTGATCTGGATGAGCCATGTTTGCCAAAAAATTTCAAAACTATATTTGCAAAAATAGAAGCATGCTTTTTCTCCATGTTGAAAAAATGAAACTCAGAAACAAGCATAAAAATATTACTCAATGATTTATAGCAAACCGTTTCCTTTTTTGTATGGAAAAGGATGAAACAAAAAAAAAAAAATAACCATTGGTAAGTGTGGTCAATACTTTTTATAATAAAAATGGTTTTCACATTCACTGGGTTGATTATAATTTTTGTAATATATCTAGCTACGTACACAAGAGCCATTTTATTTCACTAGAAAGAGATGGTTCAAAATTTTCTAGATTGTCAAATATTTCCGAACCTTCCCCACAAAGTTTATAATCACAGGATGTATTTTGAGGACCTGGATTAACATCAAATTCATCAATATTTTTATTTTAATTTAAAAGTAAAGATGTCTGCTTAATATGCAGCTTTTCAATACACTGTTGAAAATTGATAAAATAGGTGCCACTTGATCCTAGGCGAAGTTTACCAAATTCTTTTTCTTATGGATCAGTTGAAAATTGCCCAAGTAGTACATACTTATGACTTGTAGCTAAAAGGTGTTGACATAGCCTAACAATTCCATTGCAAGTATAATGTATGGATAATTGTTTTTTTACGATTACCTTAGTTGTCAGCCATATTAAAAGCCATTTTACGAAATTCAATGATCAAACCAAGTCGGGTGTCATTTGAAGATCTGATTTTAGCTTGTAGAGGATCATTTCGTAATTTATAAATTTGATGAGATTTAACATTTAAAATTTGCCACCATGTCAAAACCTTGTATATGAAGAGGGCAGTATCATTATTATTTACACTTATTCCAGTCTGAGTGAGAAAAGTGCATCATATGTTTTTCAGAAAACACTCTGAGGCAAGTAGAAACCAATTGTCTTTCAATTGACTTTGGAGCAACGGAAATTTCATTTAAATCTGATAGTTTGACTAGTCTTTCAGATTCAAAACTATATAACTTTAACTTTTAATAGAAAAATGTTGATTTAAGCTAATTTTTATCATGGTTAAAAACTTGAGAAAATTAAACTTTAATTTCGTTGATGTTACGTTTGCACCCACATTAACAATGTTTTTGTTTTTTTTAACGACATCGAAAATAAATATCAAATTAAGTAATGACATTAAATCTATGAAAAAAACAACAACATTTTAGATTCATTTTATAATAAGAATAGTTTGCTTTACGTCTTTGAAGAACTAAATTCTGTTCAAATTTGTTCAATGTTTTATTGTTTTGCTTCTTAAAATAACACAAAATTGCTAAAAAAGAATGGCATTTTATCAATAAATAATTCTTTAAAATTTAATAAAAACATGCTAAACAAACTTTAATGTCAAAAATGAATTAAACTTTAATTTCAAAATGTTAAAGCTTTAAACTTAAGTAAATCTTTTTGTGCGAGTGAATTTAAGCCCCAAAGTTTCCTTTTTACAATTTAAATTAAAATAATGTATCAACTCAAACTGAAATAATCAAATATACTTACTTTAACTAAATAAGTTAAATGATATTCCAACCAAAGGTAAAACTAAAAGGTTCCTTTGAATACAAGGGTATATACACAGTACACAGCAGTTAGCTCAAACTGAAACAAAAAATGACCTAAATCTCTGCCTTCATTAAAACCGGCCTCCATTCTAATGACTTGTTTGCGCTATGAAGTGGCCTGTAGCATAGAACGCCATGGGGTGAATCCATCTATTCTCATATCGCCAGGTTTGGGTAAATACTACAGCAGACTGGGTTATTTGGCCTTGGTTCGACAACCATCTGAGAGAAGGAAAATTCTGAATTCAATCTAGTCTACTCCGCCTAAAAACTGATCTTGTGTCACATTCTGCCTGTGGCGGGCGAGTTGGGTAAATACAAACAACCCAGATGTTTATCAATTGACTTTGCTTTTTCTAAGTCGTTATCCAGAGTTTCAAACCCAGCAGTGCGCATTGAGTTCTCTCAGTTAGATCCTTAGTCATTAAAAATCAAATTTTACATCCTCCTTGCTGGGTTATGTTGCTTCGTCACCGGTGATTGGTATGTCGCTGATGGATAATGGCCAGCTTGGGGAAAAAACACAACTTATTCTAACGTTTAAGACCTTCATTATTTTATTCTCTCTCTGTTCAGTTTCTGAGGCCATGGAAGCCGGGAGAAATGGCCAACGGACACCCCGTGGTAGCATCTTTGTTCTTCAAGTAGTCTGACTCTTCTCGTATCTTTGATTTATTACTCGTTCTTCGTTCACCGCGAACGTTTGTCTCTTCACACTCCAACCACCCCAAAAAAAAAAAGAGAAAAAAAAAAAAGAAAAGAAAAAGGGAACGATTTACGAAACCCCAATCCATCTATCTATCTATCTATCTATCTATCTGGGGTTTTCAGAACACCCCATCCCTACTACCGTCTCGAGTGGGTAACACTCTAGATGGTAACCTCAGCAAGACCGGTCTGGAGTGCTAGATAAAACATATCTTGTTACACCTAGTCCAATGGAAGAGATGTTGAAATCTATCATTTTGTCTTTCTTCCGGCTGCTGACTTTTGATAACTTATCTATTGGCTCTTCCGTGGCGTTTGCTTACACTGCTACAGTTACTTGGTTGCGCATTTCAAACTAGAACTCAAAGTCGATGCTCGAACAGAGGTAAAGATTTTAAATGAGGACTTGAGTTATTTTACAGACCTGCTGTGAATAGAGCTTTCTTATTACATATTGTATTATATTTATCTTGAAATAACTAAAAAATGGATCTTTTTTAGGTACCAAGCAAGCATAATACAACAGTTCTGTGTCGTTTTGTGGCGATCTTGGATGAGTGTAATTCGTGATCCTACAAGTCTAAAACTTCGCTTCATACAAACCATCGTAAGTACCATATACACTTAAGTATCATCTAATTTGGCATATCGTGCAATCTCTTAAATTTGATTTCCAAAAGATGATTTCCTCATATATCCCGTCTTTCACGCGAGTTTCGTTTTCAGTAGGCTAGTGTAAGGCTCATATATTTTTGTGAAAATATATTTTCTCTTCAACTTCCTTGGTTTTCCGTAATTTTTTGAGTGTTTTGTTTTGGTTTGGTTTTATGTCATATCAACCATTGTAGGCTATTTAATGCCAAATCCATTATATATATATATAAACAGTCCTATTTTAAACAATTCAGTTTAGCATAAGTATTTTTTTGTTTACACACGTAAAAAACAGTTCTATTTCAAACAAGTATAGAGTTTAAATGTCAAAAACAGTTCTATTTCAAACAATTCAGTTTAGCATTATTGAAGTTTAAATGTTAAATACTTGACCCATAGAAAGGGCCCGATAAGTTGTTACCACTCCGGGCAAGAGTGGACCTGGGAGCGATGATAATGAAAGGGTACTCCGCAATCCCTAAAGCTCCAGCATTATTGGAACCTCACCATCAGATTGTTTAGGGTCATATCCAGGACACTTGTTGGGGAGGGGGGTCTTACCCCTCTGATGAGATGCAGTCGGCGTATTCTGCCGCCCCAGCCGACTGGACCATTATTTGAGTGATTTTAACGAAAATACCGCATCATGGCAATAAGAACACTGCTGACTTGATACCGATACATGAGCAGTCTGTTGGCACAAAAGTAAATAATTGGCTAAGCTAAGCGGTGATAGTAAAAAAAAAAAAAACTATTGTAATGAAAGGTAATTTGTCAACACAATTCTAATTACAATACTTCGTTATTATCATTTTAATCAGAAATGACTTTTTGAAACCTTTAAAAGTTACCGTACAGTTGTAGTTAGATTTACAGAAGACCTAACGCCATGAGTGTCAATTTGATCGTAGGTGAAAAAATCCCTTAGAATTAGGTCCGTTGAGTTAAAAGAGTGTTGCACTTGCACAATCCTGAGTTTCACAAAAAACTTTTTCTTTAATAAAGTATCAAGATTGGCTTCATATTTTTTCCAAATTGACCCTGATTCGTTTAGACGACGTTTGTATGTCTAGAAAGCAGTGTAAACCTTCAGATTAATTGACTCAATCACTTTATTATATAAGAGACTCGGGTGTGCCCACGAATTCATTTAGAGTCTTAAGTTTGTAATTGAAAATATTTCAAACTTCAATCTCCCCCTATATTCCGTTTACGACATAACTCGGTATGTATTCTTTTAATTAATTACGAACTTTAAATCTTCAAGTGTTATCATTATTTCTTTCTGGAAATATTAAAAAATGACATTCAATTGGTCAGAAAAATGTATCATCAGAAAAATACAAAAATAGAAAAAAAGAAGAAAGGAAACCGTCAACATTCGTGAGTACACAAAGAAAACATCCCATGATTAACAACAAAATCTATCTATCTATCTATCTATCTATCTATCTATCTATCTATCTATCTATCTATCTATGTGACTGGCACATTCACATCAGCCTTACTATGACAGGGTCCGTATATATATCCTATTTTATACATTTTATACTTGAACAATTTTATGATATTGCTCTGCAATTTCGTGTATAGATCAGTGTTAACATCGTAGTGATTAAAAATGCTTTTAACAGTAAGTTTTAATCCTAGTTATAAAGATTTATATACATGAGTTTTTTTTTTCATTTTTAGGTTATTAGTTTAGTATTTGGCTTAATTTACCTGCGCCAGGATGTGGATCAAGAAGGTGTGATGAACATCAATGGGTTTCTCTTCATTCTAGTAACGAATATGTCTTTTGCAAGTCAGTTTGTCGTCATAAACGTAAGTAAGAGTATACTATTATTAAGTTAGTAATCCAGAACCGTAATTTGTGAGGACTAATATTTTAATAAAAGTCGTCGAGATATCAACATGAGATATCCCCTGGTAGTTTTTATTCATACCAAAAAGCAGACAATAATATTTTTGAGTTTTAATTTTCCGTTGCAAGTGAAATCGGTAAGAATGGGTTGCGAGAATATCTGGGTCACAGTCAAGATTTCGTTTGCATAAAACAATCAAAGGCGTTTATTTATCTTGAATCACACACACACACACACACACACACACACACACACACACACACACAGAGAGAGAGAGAGGTTGTGATGAGTAAATTGTCACCATTTTGAATAATTAATTTCGCGCATGCACTCTATTTGTTTCAGCTTTTGTCTACTGTACAGTAAACTAAAGTCAGTTCGGCACAGTCTGTGAGGAAAGCAGTACTATGATGGAATTGACCCCGTCAGAAATTTAGAAATTGCATGCTCTACTACATGCCATTCATGCCGGAAGTGCCGATACGAAGATTTCCGAGTGTTTGGGTATCAACCTTAGGACATATTCATATTTATATTGATGAAAACCAAACACCTAGTATACATCATGTTTGGAGTGGTCACTTGTTGATGGTGCCATTATGACTCCATTCATATTCCTCTATGGCCTCAGACTCAGCGGGGAGGTCAACATCAAGTGGTGGATCGAGAGGGTGACTGCTGGAAGATCCTACGTCTTGCAACTGAACCCTGTGCTATGCCATACAACCAGGAGAACCCAGAATTGGTTTTTACCATTCAGGGTTTTCGAACTATTGTCTTCATCTTTATGTAATATTCATAACGTTTCGTCTGATATGTCCTCCGGCCTTCTTCAGATGTTTCTTGTCGAACTCAGTTGCGATCACAGAACTTCGAATCACGTCCTTTATTTAATCCACGGGGCCGCTTGCTGTGATTCCGTTAACCATAATCGAATACAAGTGTTAAATATTCCTGTATTGTTACTTGCCTGCAGTCGGGATTGAACCTGCAACCTCCTGATGATTGTCTCTTAGAAGCTTAGGGAACTAACAATAAAGATGAAGATCGTAGTCCGAAAACCCTGAATAATAAAAATCATCAAGTATTGTCTCAGAAATTCTGACAACTAATAATCAGAGTTGGTTGTCAGGAAATTTCTGCTATCACATTACCCAAACTTCTAACTGCCTAACACCCAAGATTGCGATCCCTTTGATTAGTATGTATGGGATGCGGTTGAGAGAGATACTAAAAAACTCTGTGCCACACCAAAGATGAACTGAAGGCTAAGATTACGGCAGCATTTGCCAATTGAAACAAGAAGATCATCGGGAAGAGTTGCAGGAGATTCCGAAGTCGTCTGGCGACCGTGATTGAAGCCAATGGCGATTTCTTTGAATAAATCTAATCTATAGTATTTCAAGATATTTTCATGTAATTTTGGTAAATATATCTGATAAATTGAGATGTCAGTGTTATTCTCATTTCTGCGCAGTTTAGATGAGAATTTACCCATCGCACCCTGAATATCCTCTTAGTATTCACCATGGTTATTCCATATAAGGAGGCGCGTTTAGCGTATCGGTGATCCGAGATCAAATCCTGGATGAGGCTGCTTGCGTTCCACTTCGCCCTAATGCCTTTGGAAAAAGCATGAATCCATCTATTCTCCACAAGCTATGGATAAATAGTGTTGGGTATCACCTACCTTTTCAGCATAATGAGCTGTTCCATCTGCCATATATGGCAGTAGCAGAGATCAGTCTGGGAATAATCCTACGAGTCAGACCAGAAGAGCCGTTCCTATTGTTGAAGTATATCATTACTCTATCACTAATCCTATGTTCTTATTACTAACAGTCTCTCTCTTGTAAATACTTTTTCCTGTAAATATAACTATTTTCCTCACATATCGTGGTTTGTCTAATTATTACTACTACTTGTGTTCACTAACCAGAACATAACAAATAGTAAGACAAATTAGGTTCTTTAGCGTTGGTTAGGCAACCTATCAAAGAGAAGGAAAACTATAAATTCAAGTTAGTTGAACTCCGCTTAAAATGACCTCGTGCAATATTCTTTCTCTGACGGAAGAGTTGTGTTGATTTATGCTTCTTCCGGCGAGTTATTGATTCGTCGACGCATAGTATTAAGCTTCGCTGTCGTATTTCTTTTTATGTATTCTCCAAACCCAGAATTGAATTCAGAGTTTTCATTATCTTAGAGCGATTGCCATACCAAGGTAAAAGATTCCAGTTTATACAATTATTTACCCATAACAAGAGGGAAAATAGTAGGATTCATACTTTTCCCAAGCGTATCAGCGCTAAGAGAAAAGCAAACAACCTCGTCTAGGCTAAGAACTCGGGTCACCGTGTCCATTTTCAACGATGATAACCATTACATTACAAGCCTCGTATTTCTTTTTAATATTCTCCATATCCTCAAATCTTAGAGCTGAGATAAATTTTTAGTTTAAGAAAAAAGTCGCACGGAGGAGCTTGGGAATCTGGTGAGCACAGAAGGTGCTTCACTTGCAGAATTGTTTAAACCTTTTTGGGGGAATAATTTCGTTTTTATCAATGAGTTGGAATTTTTCGACAAGGACGTCATCATATCTACTGCAGTAACACGTTCATAAAATGGAATTATTTTTATTTGAAGATATTTCCAATGGAACTTCCTGTATTTCAAAGAGAATATGACAGCAAACTCTACTCGATTGAAGTGTATTTCCTGAGCAAAACCCTTGCTGAGGTAAGTATTTTTATTCATTTATTTATTTTTGTTAGAATCTAAAACTCACTTTGACCCCAAAGAATTACTGAATTTTATGAGAAGAGAAAGCAGAAAATCTTATAAATACTGAAAGCAAAGCACAGAGTTTCTGGACTTAGAACAGGAAAATCATGATATGGCAATGATGCTCTTTGAATAAATCAACGCATTATCTGTGACTGAAGTAGTTGCATACAACCGGTAAAAAATAAACAAACAAAAAAACAAACTAACAAAAAGAATCAGGCTTTCGATGGTTTATCAAGGCAATCAGAACTTTTTAACTTGGAGGATTGACGCTAGAAGATATTTTTTTCAGATTAATTGACTCAATCACTTTATTATACAAGAGACTCGGGTGTGCCCACGAATTCATTTAGAGACTTAAGTTTGTAATTGAAAATATTTCAAACTTCAATCTCCCCCTATATTCCGTTTACGACATAACTCGGTATGTATTCTTTTAATTAATTACGAACTTTAAATCTTCAAGTGTTATCATTATTCCTTTCTGGAAATATCAAAAAATGACATTCAATTGGTCAGAAAAATGTATCGTCAGAAAAATACAAAAATAGAAAAAAAGAAGAAAGGAAACCGTCAACATTTGTGAGTACACAAAGAAAAACAAATTATTTATATATGTAATAGGAATACTTGAAATTACATAGTTGATAAACCGTTAAAATCAATTAATCAATCTACTTATGATTCTTCATCTCTCTCTCTCTCTCTCTCTCTCTCTCACACACACACATATATATATTGAGAGAGTGCCGCAAAAGCATTTGTATTACAATTTTTTCCCTAATGTAATTTCATTTACAATAATCAAGAAGAAATCGTCATCATTTTATCAATTTTCATTTTACCATTTTCAGATTCCATTTCAAATAATCTTTCCGTTTTTGTTTACAACCATCGACTACTGGATGATTGGTAAGCATATATAATTCTTTGCTCCCACTTAGACCTGGAGGTGTTGATGGCGTAACGGTCATAATCGTAGGAAATAATCTCGGTGACCCGAGTTCAAATCCTAGACGAGATTGTTCGCGTTTCATTTCATCCTAATGCTCTTAGGAAAGGAATGAAACCAAATTTTCTGCCCGAAGTATTGGTAAATAGTCGGGCAGACTGGCCAATTTAGCCTTGGTTAGGCAACCAATCTAAGAAAAGGAAAACTCTGAATTCAAACCAGCTGTATTCTAATGACTTAAGCACAAATCTGAGACAAAAAACCTACTTTATTTGATAGGCAAACTATCTGGCTTTATGGAACAAATCTCAAATTGATTAAAATAATTTAACTTAATTTAGTTAATAATCAATATTTGTTTCTTTACCTGATGTTGAAAAAATCTCGATTATCAATCAAAATAAATTATTTTAATTAACTGAAGTATGTTCCATGACGCCAGAATATTTGAGTATCAAAAGAAATTGGTTTTGTCTCAGATTTGGTCTTATTTATCTTTTATGAATCAAAAATAACTAGAGAAATGTCTTCTACGAGTGATTGGTCCATATTTTTGATAGGGGGTTTACATACACATATATGTATTGTCATTCACACAGACTGTTTCGTTATATCACAACTCTTCTGAGTGTCTAAACACGCAGGACGCTTCAAGCTGGGATCGGAACCCGTCTAAATTTACGCCAGACTTGGTAGCTAACCGCTCTACTATTTCGACGACAAACGTCAGCTCTGGAATTATAACGCATTAATATTAGTTTTCGTTTGTTTACATTTTGCGCTATCAGATACCAGAGTCCTAAATTCGTTACAAGAGTTTTGCATTACGCGGGTGGCAGCTGTTAATTCCTTCCCCAGAGTGCTCATGTATATATATATAACAGGGAAAATGATTATGTCAACTTCTTTAGCTCAAAGTTTCATGTTTTTTATAAAACGAAAAAAAAAAAAAAAAAAAAAAAGAAAGAAGAAAAATGGATATCGATTGAATACCGATATTACTCAGTATATGCAGCAACATCATGAGAGACACATCGTCATGGGGAGCATATCATAAACAAATCATTTTGTGATACACTATCATCCAAGGGCACATAATCGTTTCACTTATCATCGCTTGGGATATTGTGGAGGCTCTACATTTAACGTCAGGTAAACATTACTGTGAGTGACGTTTCGCTTTCTTTTAATTTTACTTGGTGGTCTCGTGAGAATACCCACCTCTGCAGCTCGTTGCACAAGTTATCAACTCCACGTCGAGAACTCATGTGTGGCCGGATCGAGCGAGAGGTAGGTTCACAGGGGAAAGAAAAAAAAAAACACAACAACAACTTTGTGGTTAGAACGCTATGGGAGGATGGGGAGCGTTTAACACTTTGTGGAGAATTAGTTCTTGGCTGAGTTTCAGCTGGGAAAAGATTATCTTAACTAACTAGGTCCGGCTGGTAATGTCGCTGTTCGTTGTTCTTTGTTTCGGCCTAATCAACTTTCCTTGAACCCGAACTAAGTCTAACTGCTAGGACCTAAAACGCACCTGTATATATACAGAATGTTTCATTATTATTTCCAGCCAAGGGACACCCACGAATAAACCCATAACTTTTTGGGGGGCCATTTCTCTCTTTAAAAATCTGGACATAAAATTATTTTCTAGCCTGGCCGTCTCCGATACAGGGACATTAAATTCAGACCCTTTTAAGTTTTTGACCAGTACCAGAAGAGTACTTACCACCTACCCACGTCCGTGGCCATATGTATAAACATTTTCTTATCAAGATTTTCTTAATCTGGTTAATGGGTTTTCCTAAAATTTGAAATTTGATACCCAGGCCGAATCTTACTCATCTTGTCACATATATATGTGTGTATATGTGTGTGTGTGTGTCTGTGTAGGTGTGTGCGTGTGCACACACATGTACATGGGTGTATATATATACACACACACGCACACATGTATGGGTGCACACACAAACGTGTGTATACATGTATGTGCATATATCCAACTCATAGTGTCACAGTCTGCCGGGACGGCAAAGTCGACTCTTCGGCGGGTTCTCTTTTTTTTGTTGTTGTCTATCACATGGTCTGGTCTTCTGGTCGAGATTAGGTGATCTATTTGTATCTGAAAATCCCTGCGAACCTTTTACGTCTAATTCTCCATAACGGATTCTGGTTTTTGCATATACCATTTGGTAGTATGGTGAAATTTTAGTTTCTTCACAATTCTTCTTCGTCTTCTTCTTCTTTGAAAGTTTTTCTCACTAGCGTCAGCTGATGGCTTTTCACTGGAGTTTGAGTGACAGCAAGTCTTCTCAAGTCTCTTGAACTCTTCTCAGTATTCTGACCGATCATCGTAATGCAGTAGTTTGGATAGTCTCTACTTGTCCTCTAATTTTTAAGTCTTCCAGTCCCTTTACCAGTCCTTTTGGGATCGTCCCAAGTGCATCAACAATAATTGGTATCACCGTCACCTTCTGATTTCATAGCTTCTTCAGCTCTCAAGCAAGGTCCAGATATTTATCCCTCGTTTCTTTAAAATTTAATCTGTAGTCTTTAGCAATGGGATATTATTATTAGGTTATGTTGGTGTTACGTTGGTTATGTTGGTATTACGTTGGTTATGTTGGTGTTTCGTTGGTTATGTTGGTGTTACGTTGGTTGTTATTCCCTCGCTAAATGTTGATGGAAAATAGAAGGTAGTGGAGAAGAACGAAGATGCCGTTAGGTTTTATATGAAGGTTTTAATGGCAGCATGAAATAAAGGGTTTACGCTGATATGCTGCAAGTCTCGTAGGAAGGAAAGAAGGTAGGAAGTTGTTATAGAGTATCATCTAATTCATATTCAGCTAGGAACCCTTGGTCGAGAAGAATAGACGCAAGGGGTCCATAAATTAGATGGCTCTCCTCATAGTGGTGTGATGCTGCTGCCGCTATTGAAGAGCAGACAGTAAGACGTCTGTTCTTATTGAAGAGTTCTGAGCAAGAGAAAGGGTTTTGGCGGCTTTCCCCAATTTTTGGTGCTGCTCAGAAAGATGGTCCGGGCTGAATAGGATAAGTCATCCTGATTGGGTGAAAATATTCGGCGACCTTAACGGTCAAATTAAATTACGCGCCAAACAAAAATACGAAGTCCTTTCAGCTACAAGTCTGCTGAGATGGCTAAGTCTACTATTCGACAGGTTCTCTTTTTTTTTTGTTAATTATCACCAGGTCTGGTCGAGATTCTTCTTATTTGAAAATTTTTCTCACCAGCGTCAGCCTATGGTTTCTCACTGGAGTTTGAGTGACAGCAAGTCTCCTCAAGTCTCTTGGACTCTTCTCAGTATTCTGACAGATCTTAATAATGCTTTAATCAGAAAGGTCTCCAATTGTCATCATTTTCAAGTCTTCCTGTCTTTTTGCCATTCCTTTTTTGATTGATCCAAGAGCACCCATTACTATTGGTATCACCGTTACCTTCATGTTCCATAATTCTTTTTTAGTTCTCTAGCAAAATCTAGATTTCTATGTTTCTTTTCATTTCTGTGGCCTGCCGAGTCGGCAGAGTCGGCAGATTTTCTCTTTTTTGTTGACTGTCACTAGGCCTGGTCTTCGGGCCAACATTAGGTGTCTCAAAATCCCAGTGAAATTTGTGTGTCTCATTCTGCCGGACGGATTCTGGATAGTGCATTTATCATTTGTTCGTATGGTCAAATCTGAATTTCTTGCACAATTCCCTGTGAATCACCTTCCCAACCTAGTCGTGTCTTGTCTTATACTCTATTATTATTATTATTATTATTAACGTATCTATATTTTTTTTATAATTTTCATGTATTTTCAGGTCTATACGATGACACGGGAACATACTTAATAGCTTGTTGTATCGTAATTTTGGTCGGCAATGTGGCTGCATCTTTTGGTGAGTATTGATAAAGGAAACATGAATGCAAAAATATTCTTCCATTCAACTCATAACTGAATCGAATTCGGTGAATTGTATAACATATTCCATTTACTAAATTACCATATTTGCGGCATATTGGACGCAAAAAGAAAAGAGAACACACGAATATAACATAGGGTCCTGTGTATCGGTATAATGACAAACAGGTAGGTAGCTTGGATAGGTTGATTAGATAAGTAAGTGATATTCAAATGAATTCAATTGTAATACAAGCGTCTTATTCACATACAAATACGGTATCTCTACAAAAAAACAAAAACAAAAAACAACACACACACACACATACACACACAGCGCAATAGTTATCTTGGTAGGAAATGGACTTAGCGACCCGAGTTCAATATCTGGGCAAGGTTGATTGCGTTTCTTTTCGCGCTAATTTGGAGAAGGGATGGATCCATTTATTTTCTCTTCAGATATGGATAGATAGTAGGGTAACCTCTATAGAATTGGTACGGGAACCAGTCTCGGATAAGCTCAAGCTGAATTTAAACACTCTGTAGGCCGCTTAAAAAGTGTCGCATTCTGCCTGTGGCAAACGAGTAGAATAAATATACATGCGCACAAAATAATTGTTAAAATGAAATTACTGAAATGGTTACGTTTTTTGTTTTGTGTCATAGAGCAGTGGAAATTTTTTTATTCTAGGTCACAACTTCTAGTGTAGTAATCATAATTAGAATCTTAGTCATTTGAATCATTATCCCCTTATCCCTCAGATAACTTGTATATGGGACTAAAAATTCATACAAATGGACAAAACATTCAAATTTCGCTTCAAGGAGCAGATATTTTCGCTTAAAGCTATCTCATCCTTCCATTAAAAGAAAAACTGTGAATGAAAATTTGAATGTAGAAATGTCCCGAAATATTAGGTTTACGGTGAATGCCAAAATAACACACTGACCAAAATATTTATGGATATAATAGAGATAACTATGAAATTCTCAATATAATGGAGATAACTACGAAATTCTGAATATAATCGAGATAACTACGAAATTTTCAATATAATCGAGATAACTACGAAGTTCTCAATATAATAGAGATAACTACGAAATTCTCAATATAATGGAGATAACTATGAAATTCTCAATATAATGGAGATGACTACAAAATGCAAATTAGAATCTTTAATGCAGGAATTTTCGTTAATAATCATCTAATTTTAATTAAATAAAAAAATGTTACCATTGATAGGAATGAAAATTTCAGGCATTGTATCTTAATTTTACTTTTTCATTTTCTTTCTTTTTTAGATATATATTTTTTCTTATTATTAAATCATCTTTTTCTTTTCTAAAGACATCTTATAATCTATCATAAAAAGTGATATTTTAGAATTGATTATTTTTATAAAATAATTCATTTAATGTTATTAAACTTTTTCTTTCGGGAAAATAGAATTGTTAATGACACCGAAAATATCCGAATCTTTTCGGTCATTTAAATGAACCGTATGTTTTGAATGGGTCATATGTGAATGACCAATCAGTTAGGGCCACCGCTCTCAATCAAGAATTCACTTAGGTGTACGATATATGCCAACTCGTCTATATGATCCAGTGATTTTTGTTCTATTTAAATTGGGTTTATAAATACAAACTAGTAAATTTGTTCCCTGTGGACCATTATGCATTTAATTATCCTGCCAAAGATTTATTCAATCCTAGGAAGTCTATATAGTCTACTTCGAGAAGAACTGTGTTAAAAAGTACATAAAGTAAGAATAAGAATTTCATTCTATCAACCATAGACAGTACCATGTTAAACAAATTAAAATTTGATTAGTTAATTATAAATTAATTTACCGATCATTTTTATAAAACAGACACGAAATGATTTGTATTACTTTTGATAATTAATAATTATATTAAAACAGCTTTTAGCGAAGGAGATTGTTAAATTATTGTATTAGTTCCTCGCTATGTTGTTGTAAATAAAGGAGATGGAACGAGATATCGAACAATTTTTATGAAGGTTTAATGACAGCCAGAATAAAGGGTACCTTTATGCTGCAAGTCTCGTCGGAAGGAAGGAAGGAAGGAAGGAAGGAAGGAAGGAAGGAAGGAAGGAAATAATTATTGAGTTGAGAAGAAATCATAGCAGCTAAATGCCTGAGCGAATGTACGTCGCTACAGTTAAGGCATTGTTGAATGTCTGAGCGGAATTACGTCGCTGTAGGTGTGGCCAGAGTCGTGTTTGCTGGTTAAGGACAGGAATGATGTAGTTACCCATAAATGTGTGGTTCTGGTTGTTGTAGGAGAGAGGCATGAAAGTCTCCGGAAAATGTTGCCAAGGAATGTGGTAGCTGAGCGGAATTGTGCGTCGCTGTAGACATAACAAAAGTTAGAGGCGACATGAAGGTGTTCCTGTGTGTGGCAGATTAAATGCATCTAATTCATGTTCAACTGGGAACCCTTGGTCTAAGAGAGTAGACTCAAGAAGTTCATAAATTAGAAGGCTTTCTTCATGGTGTTGTGCTTCTGCTGCTTTGAAGGGAGCGGACAGAAGTACGTCCGTCCTTCTCGAAAGGTTCTGAGGAAGAGGGAGTTTGGCGGGCTTTCATCATTTTGATGCTGCCCGGAAAAATGGTCCGGGTTGAATAGGATAAGTCATCCTCATTGGGTGAAAATATGCGACGACCATAACAGTCAAATTAATTTACGCTCCAAACAAAAATACGAAGTTCTTTCTGCTACAAGTTTTTCTAATCTTAGTAGTAACTATTCTTAATTCGCTAAAATGCTTGTCCGTCCGCCCAGCTAAGGCTCAGCCATTTCTGTCCTAATTCCAGCCAAACATTGTAGGAATTAGTTATGGCCATCGTTAGAAAAGTTTTAAACGACATTTAAAGATTTGACTCAGACTTGTTATTAGGCTGAGTCTGTCTCTTTCTCTTTCTTTGTGTCTTTCTTGTTGTAAAAATATTGTCTGTCCCATGTATTCCTAGTGTTCTCAGTGATAAACTATTTCTCTTTGGCATTCAGCGGAGACAGTAACCAGTTCGAATCTTTTTTGGAATGACTGCAAATAAAGCACAAACCCTTTCCCCAGACAAGCATCCATCTAAAAAGTAATTTCTCATAAAGTCAGCTCTGTGTATTTATTTGCAGAGCTAGCAATCACTTAGAGCTTTTGAATCCTCTCAAAAAGAACAAAGAATACATATATCATAAACAATATGGTCTATCTAGAGATTCTTTTGTAATGAAAATATTTATATAGCGAGCGATAGCAATCTTGTTGCTCTTAATATTAATTGAAGAATGTTAAAAATTATTTGATGAAAAACAAATTTCTGATATTTCAGTAATTTTTTCCATCCTCATTTTTTATTTTGTAGGGTACCTGGTTTCCTGTATGGCACGTACAGTATCATCGGCTCTTGCTTTGGCGCCACCTCTGATGATACCCCTAATGCTTTTTGGAGGTTTCTTTGTGAATTCTAAGTAAGTTACATCTTATCTTTTTAAAACAATTTTGAAACGATGTTCTTAAAATAGAAACTCATTTCTCCTTTTGACAGGATGATACCAAATAGTTTTCTCTGAAGATTAACGTACTGCAGACTATTGAAGAGTGTCATTAAAACTGTTTTGAAACAATGTTCTTAAAATAGAAACTCATTACTCTTTTTGACGGGATGACACCTAATAGTTTCCCCTGAAGATTAACGTACTGCAGACTATTGAAGAGTGTCATTAAAACTGTTTTGAAACGATGTTCTTAAAATAGAAACTCCTAACTCTTTTTGACGGGATGACACCTAATAGTTTCCCCTGAAGATTAACGTACTTCAGACTGTTGAAGAGTGTCATTAAAACTGTTTTGAAACAATGTTCTTAAAATAGAAACTCATTACTCTTTTTGACGGGATGACACCTAACAGTTTCCCCTGAAGATTAACGTACTGCGGACTAATGAAGAGTGTCATAAAAATAAAATACGTCACTGATAAATTCACCGGGAAAATTAAAGAAAAACGTCAAATATGATCGCGATCTTTATCAGGGAGAAAACATTAAGCAACATCTTCATTTACTGCGAATTCTTTTTTTATGGAACGCTTGTTCTGGTTTTCTAGACAAAGCAACCTGATATTTCTATGGATAAGCTGCACAGTCAGAATTCTGGATCAAATGACGTATCTATTGAAAGAAACGTCTGCTCAACAGGCAATTAATTTTATTGGGCTTACGGTGATGTCACACTAAAAGCACCGGTTCCCGCGAGATCACTCAAGTTAAGCAGCGACGAGCTTGTTTAGTAGATAGATGAGTGACAATTTGGGAAGAGAAGGTACTGTAGGAAACCTGATACCTTTGTACAAGACTGAGCAAAGTTTAGTAAATAACGATTTTGACGGTACATTTACGAAAGTGTAATGCCGATTTTAAATTGCAGTCAGTGGACTACTTGTATGACTTTATAGAAACGTATACCGTACATATTCGTCTGAAAGTCGATCTCGTGTATAAGTCGACCTTTGAATTCATTAATTTATAGAATTACTTGTGAAAGCCAAGGGTTGTTCCGGATACTTTTCATTATTTATCCCGAACTTACAAAATTATTAAAGGTCAACACTTGCTTTTATTTTTTGCCAAAAAATTTAGTCGTCAACGTTTGACCAATTCATCTGTATATACCGTATATATTTGTCTATTGAATGACTTTTTATGAGCAAAGGGTTGTTCAGTACACGAGATATGCTTTTAAAACGTCGAAGTTGACCTTGTTTCTGAGTCAAAGTGTATCTGCATTGCCTATTCTTACACAAAGGCTAAAAAATTAAATAATGCCTCACAAGCGTACTTAATCAATTATCAGATAATCAATGCTATTGTGTATCAGTTGTAGGATTTTAGAATGTTCAGAATATTCAAGTAAACACAGTTGGCTACATCAAGGTGTAGACTACATTGTTTATTTACGGTATTGCATTGATTTTAATTGTATTACAGTAGTTTTAAAAGTACAAATAAGTGTTTGAATGTTTTCTCTTTGTGACGTTAGATATTGAAGAAATATTTTTGTAGGCAAGCAAAAGCCAAATTTTAGGGATTAAGTCATTGAACACACTATAAGATAAAATTACCTTTTTGTGGTTTAGAGTCGTCCATTACACGAGTATATCTGGTAAGGTACATTTTTCATTCATTTCATTGTTGTTATTACTCAAACTTTAGATAAATTGTAAATTAAATTTTTTTTTATTGCAGATCTGTTCCATCTTATTTTGTGTGGTTAAAATATCTATCCTGGTTTAAATACTCAACAGAAATGTTAACAATTGATCAGTGGACTAACATCAAGAATATAAGTAAGTATTCGGAACAAATGAAAATGAAAGCACCTATTTTTTTATGGAACTAATTCTTTAATTTTTCGTTTAAAGAATCTGGGGTTTTGGAAGAAAAGATCTGATCCTATTTACCTAACCCCTCTGCTCAGGCAGGATATGATACAAGGTCAATTTTTAAGCGGAGTTTAACAGGTTTGAATTCAGAGTTTTCCTTCTCCTAGACTAGTTTACCTCACCAAGACTGAAGAAACCAGTCTGCCCTACTATTTACCCATAGCTGGCGGGAGAATAATTGGATTCATACCTTTCCCAAGGGTATTAGTGCTATGTGAAATGCAATCAGTCTCGTCCAGGATTTGAACTCGTGTCGCCGTGTCCATTTTCTACGGCGATAACCATTACACCACTGATAGAACTAAATTGATTCTCGTTCTTATTTTAAAGTTTTTGCCATTAAGAATAAATTTCATTCATCTATCCTATTCACTATCCTATTCACTTGTATGCAACCCTAATCAAATTCCTAAAGCCGTGTCATGCGCAAATATCGTCGAATTTCTTATTACATTTCATATACTGGTTCGTATTTTTTGATCCGTTAAGGATTTTGCAGAAGAGTTAATCGTTAATTTGATACCAAATTCGACTATTCTAGCCATACTTTTTAATTAAGATTGTAACCATTATAAGTTTTAATGAGGTGTTAATTCGTAGGTAACACCTCATTTCTAATAACGAATTAGGTTATCCCAAAGAGAATAACCTAACAGAATATTCAGTAAGAAACATAAGTCAATTAATGTAATAAGACATAATTTTACACAATACGAGTAGGAAACTCAGTTCCCTTCCAAAGCCA
Source organism: Sepioteuthis lessoniana (assembly GCA_963585895.1). NCBI lineage: Eukaryota > Metazoa > Mollusca > Cephalopoda > Myopsida > Loliginidae > Sepioteuthis > Sepioteuthis lessoniana. The sequence continues at coordinate 65,150,418 of OY757919.1, forward strand.
TACAAGGTATCACAAGCGTTCCAAGAACAAACAGAAATGTCCATACAGCAAAAAGGTGGAAACCCCTTACTCTTCTCAGGTCTGGAATATAAAGGAGAGGGAGCCTCTGTGCTCGCCGCTGAGAAGCGAAGCACTACGTCTGCTCTTCTCAAGCCCTGATTCCTCGTTTCACTTTTTCACGTGACCAAAAAGGACTTGTGAAATGAAAAATAGTTGGGATGAACAATATCAGTTACTTTCCTATTATGTTTCCAGACCCAAAATACAAACTTAACTATATTGTGTGCAGTAACAACCTGCCTTATCAGAGTAGGGAGTTTGAGATTATGGTATCGTTCCTCCCACGGCCGCTCTGTTGTTACTATATATATCATTTCCTTTCTTCTATCATCTCTTATTTGTAAACTACATTTTTAGTTTGGCATTTGCTTACCAATAGACACTCACTTATCTTACATTAATAGTTCACGTTTGTTCTTATAATTTTCTGGCTGTGTTTTTAAATTATTTTACGCATGTCGTCCGTATAACTATAGCTAATCTTTTGAATATTTTTTATTGAATAGTATAATAACTTTATTGGTTTAAAATGCTTCTCAATTAAGATGAAAAAAAATCATTTTCTTGTTTTAATTGCTTTATTGAATAAGGGAAGTTAAAGCAGATTAATTTCCCTACTTAAAAATAAAAAAAAATAACTTAAATTTTATTGGTGTTATCATTCTTAAGGGTAAATTTAGCTTCCTTGTAATTACTATTCTCCAACACTGCTTTGTATACACACTTAGTCGAATATATATATATATATATATATATATATATATATATATATATAATATATATATATATATATATATATATATATGTGTGTGTGTGTGTGTGTGTGTGTGTGTGTGTGTGTGTGTGTGTGTGTGTGGGCGGCAGTCTTTCATTTAAGCATGTTTGATTAAATAATAAAGACACATTTTTCAGGGTTTTTTTTAAATAACATTACCAAATTAAGGAAACACAGAGTTGGATAAAACTGAGATACTGATGAATTAAAAAAACAGAACTCTCTCAACGGAAATAGAATATAATCAAAATATATATATCTAAAACAAAACAACCCCCCTAAAAAACAAAACAAAAGGTATTTCAAAACATTGTCGCTATTTTCAAAATTAATTCTATTGATTCTAGTTTTTTTCTTTGTTTTCATATGTTGGGCTTCTAGAATTTGTAGTCGTAGCTTATTAATTTCGTGTGGTATTATAGTGGTGTTTTTAACTAGAATTTTTCGAAATTTGGATTTGAGAATTGAATAAAAACTCTTAAAAAACTCTTAGAAAAACACTCTTTATACATAGAAGCAACCCTTCACGATGGCCTATGAAAGGTCCCAAAACGCTCGGAACAATTTCGGTAAATTCATCTGCCAATTCCAACCTGAAAACAAGACACTTATCAGGAAACTTGAAAAGTTCTTAATAAAAAATTATATAGACAAATGTGTCTGTATTATTTAACCAAATATGCTTATATATATATATATATATATATATATATATATATATATATATATATATATAGTCTATCTACGGTAATTGTTTTCAGGGTGACAAAGAAAGTAAAATAGTTGAAATACTAGTGAAAAAGACGGTTATGTTTTTGTTTATTTTTTGTTTGTTTGGGTTTTATGGCATACCAACCTTTGTAGGTTATTTAATGCCAAATCCATTTTTGTACCCATAAACAGTTCTATTTCAAGCAATTCAGTTTAGCATAAGTACACGATTTAATTGTCAAAAACATTTCTAATTCAAGCACTTCAGTTTGGTCAAGCAGTTCTAATTCAAACAATTTAGTTTAGTATAAGTATATTTTTTGTTTATACTCAGTAAATGTCAAAACATCTCTATTTCGAATAACAGTTTAGCGTAGAACTCTTTCAATGTCAAAAACAGTTTTATTTCAAACAATTCACTTTTGCATAAGTATGCAGTTTATATGTCAAAACAGTTCTATTTCAAGTAATTCAGTTTAGCATAGGCTCAAAGTTTAGTTCTATTTGACTCATAGATCGGGTCTTATCAGGTGCTACCATTCCGGGCCAGAGTGGACCTGGGAGCGATAGCAATGAAGGGGTGCTCTGCATTCCCCAAAACCCCAGCATCACTGGAACCTCACCATCAGATTGTTTCATGTCATATCCAGGGTACTCGTTGGGTGTGGGGTCTTACCCCTCTGCAGAGGTGATGTCGGTGTATTCTCCAGCCCCAGCAGACAGGGCAAGGTTGTGTTTTTGAACAACAGTAACAACAAGAACTGTATATACGGAGGGTTACTGAAAATTTCTCAGCACAACCAAAAAAAAAAAAAAAGTAATGACTTGATCATGAAACTATACTCTATTCTACACATTCATTTCCACAAGCGCCAGTGGGAGCTCGGCGAATACTCGGCGGATGGCAGCGATCAGGCTGGCTTTGGTGTTGTGGGAGGTCATATTGATGTTCTCGACGTATGACCAAACGAAGTAGTCCAGTGGGTTCAGGTCGGGGGCGGAGGGGGTCCAGTGAGAGAAGAGTACAAAGTCGTAGCACTCCTTCTGAAGCCATGCCTGGGTCTCTTTGGACTTGTGGGCCGGGGTTGAGTACTGCTGCCACACCCAGGGTATGTCACCGACCACCTGATTGAACCAGGGGATCACCACGCTCTTTAGCACATCCAGGTACACTTTGGTGTTGACTTTCTAGCTGACTTCGAAGATGTGAGGTGGCATGATGTGGCCCTCACTTGAAACCACACCAAAGACCATAACCGTAGCCGGAAACTTTGTTTTCATCACCGTGGCAATCCAGCGATGGTTCTGGCAATGATCCTGTTGTCATAACTTGGATCGGTAGAGAGCATGAGTTGTACAGCGGCGCATTTCCGATATCGCTCGTTGAACAATGTGTCACTTTCAGACATGATAGAAGGCTCCTATCACTCTTGGGATCTGTACACAACTTGCCAACAATTAGATGGTCTGCAACAAAAAAAAAAAAAAAAAAGAAAAAAAAAAAAGAAAACCGGTTTTCATTAAACGGAAATAGAATCATGTCGTCTTTTCTAGGGTGACAATTTTATCGTTCCACCCTCTATATATATATATATATATATATATATGGATATTCACTGCGTTTTCTCTATGCATATGTGTTCCTTTAGTTTTTTTGAAATACAATTTAAATTCTTATCAATGTTATATCTTTATTAGCTTGCAATCAAGTACCGTGTATCCATACTGGAGAGCAGGTTCTGAAAAGGCTGGGATTTGAAATAGTAAGTTTTCATTTTCTTTGTCTTTTTTCTTTCTTTCGTTTAAAATTCATATCAGTTATTATTTATATGTTAAAGGCATCGTCTATTTTCTTTACTTCGTGTAAGGAAGTAAAATAAAATTAATTTGAATCAGATCTTCTTTTTTAGATTAAAGTTACCGTAATGAATCTTATGCGAAATCTACCTACTTTGACCTTCAGAAGTAAAAGAAGATATATTTTCTAAGCTTACTGAATGATCTGAATATATAGGAATGATCTTAAAAAATCAACATGCACTCATGAACTTAAAGTAGAAATATATCCAGAAAATGGTATTTGAAAATTATTTTTTCCAGCTACCAAAATATGGAACACTCTGAATAATGAAACCGTGACAGCGTAAAATATTAAAATTTTTTTAGCTTCATAAAGAAATCTTAAATAATGATACGTTGAACCACAACTGCAGTTACTGGGTCGTGTATCTATCTATCTATCTATCTATATATATATATATATATACGGAAAAATACGACGGTTTCTTGAATTTGGGAAGAATACAGCGCCTTCTTGAATTTATTCCATCCAGAAGTTAAATGACTCATACAAAGCCTTGAACTAGTCAATGATAAAATATGCAGAAAAGAAGTGTCTATTCTATTTAATCAAAGAGGTTTAAAAGAGAATGCACACACACACACACACACACACACACACACACACACACACACACACACACACACACACATACATATATATATATATATATATATATATAATTTTGGGGAGAAAAGAGAAGAGAGGGTAATAGTTGTGAGGAGAAAAACAAAGTAGAGAAAACAAGAGATAGGCGAGAGAAGAAGAGAAGAGAGAGATAGTTAAGAGGAGAAAAAGGAAGTTAAGGAGACGAGAGAGAGAGAGAGAGAGAGAGAGAGAGAGAGAGAGAGAGAGCGGAGCAAGAGGAGAAAAAGGAATTAGAGAAGACAGAAGAGAGAGTTATAAGCAAGAGGAGAAAAGGGAAATAGATAGCTGAAGTAGTTGAATATTTTTAACTATTTGTCAGTGCAGCCAGGTAAAAGCTAGGATTAAAAAAAAGACCCAACAAACTTTTCATCTTTAGTACTTGGAGAAATGGCACCATACACTCATTCTATCTGGCACGTATTACTGAGTTTATTTCATCCTTGCTTCTCCAGCAGTGCCCCACATATCTTGTTTGTCTTGGTTGCTTTGTGAGATGAGAGGTAAGTGGCTATACAGCCGCTTTTTCGTGGGATAGTGCTTCCAGGATTTGTCTACGACTGCGTGCAGCTTTCTTGTGTAGTTACCATCTAGCTTTTTCTCTATACGTTTTATTAGCGTCCGTGTGGTGCATCTATATAGTAGTATGGATACTGCTACAGCTTAGAAGAAATTCCGTTTTATTCTATCGGAAAGATCAGACTTCCATATGATCGATAACCTATCAATAGCATTCCATACCTTTGCTAGGGGTATTATGACATCAATTTCATTAGTTGAGATGTTGCTGCCGAGGTATGTGAACTAGTCCACTAATTTTAGAGACTTATACGGGCCCTTACACAAAACATAAGACATGCTAGACATTGCTGGAGAAGTAAAGACGAACCCAAAAGCGAAGTTCTCCAATGTATTCCTACACATGCATACATCAGTGCTAGCTAACCAGCAAAGACTGCGCGGTGCAGTCTCCAAGACCAGCCAGAAGCGATGAATGATCGGTTTCGATGAAGAGAGTCAAGGGACTCCGCGCGAACAGCAAAACTTGATGATATATGTAGCCCTCTCCTCTACACCTCGATGGTTCCTTTTTAATAGCTACTACATCGAGGTGTAGAGGAGAGGGCTACTCCTTACTCTAGATTTTTCCACTTTACCCTTGATTGGTACCTTATAGTGCTGAGTGTTAAACAAGGAAGTATCAAGAACCATTTTTGGAGTTTTTGGCATGACTCGACCTGGGATCGAACCCCGATCTCCCGGACCATTGGCGAACACTCTATCCAATAGACCCTTGAAGTTCTTACTTGAGATTAAAAATGTTAGGCATAATTATAGCAATCATATCCTGTTTTCTTTAGACCGGTACCTGGATCATAGTTTCCGACCGAAATATTTTTATATATTGATTATTTACATCGATATGGGTATCTCACGTGATTTAATGGTTAGCAAGGTCGATTGGCTGACTATTATTAGTGAATTCGATTATCACTGGGCTCTTCATACATCTGCCCTTGTGTCACATCAAAACTGAGCAAATAACAATTTGTTCGGTTAATATTTTAACAGCAATAAAAAACTCATTATTGAATTTCACAGTTCTTTTATAAGAGTTTATTTTTCTCTCATTCAGCTAATTAAATATACAAAAGTTTTTCTTTGAAATAAAAGTCTGATTTATAAACCACAATGTATATTTATCTTAAATGCTTTGAAATTTTCTTACCTGTGTCTCACATTTTAATTATTTTTCCTTTTTTTTACAGGAGGATTATTTTTTTGATCTTTACATGTTATTCGTGCTGTTGGTGGGCTTTCGACTCTTTGCTTACATATTTCTTGTTATCCGAACCAGAAAATGTTCCAGGAATTGCTGTTGATAAATGGGAACCTTGCTGCACATTTCAGTCATCATATAGGCTTATGTAAAAAAAAATGAATTCCGTTTAACATTAGCAAAAATGACGTTACGAAACACAAGTATTGACTTGTAGAAATATATTTCTAATTGAGTTTGAATGATATTAGACTTCATTTCTTGACTTATGTGTTTTGTATTCGAAGCATGGAACAATGAAGTTGATTTACGTTTTCATTGGGTCTGTATACATTCAGGTATTACTAATATATTTTTGTATGTGGGTCATTCAATAAGAAAGAGTTGACAATAAGAAGCACTATTTTCAGTTGTATTTTTTCAAGGAAACCTGTAGTGAAAGACCTTTTCATATTCAAGATGATAGACAGCATTAATTTTTTTTCTGATTGTTAGGACCAGAACTTTTTCTTCACTGGAGAGACAGTGCATTTTCACTTCATTTTTGACTCAGAAGTGACAAACCAATGTTTAACCCATTTGTAAACATTTTTCTATTGAAACATGCTTTTCTGTATACATCTCACATTTTGTAAATTTCACATGGTTCGCAGCCAAAAATTTTATAGCACACCTCTGTTCAAATCTTGAGCACTGTTCGATTTTCGACCATTTTGAATAGCTTCAAAACAAATATTTTCAGAGATTAAAATAATTTTTGCAATAAACTAATTCTAAACACTACAGAGCTTGTATTAATGGAAAAAGTATTTTCTTTTCGAAATAATTGAATGATCTTCATAAATCATCATTCAGTTATCGTAAGTTTTTTCCTACTTTTCTTGTCGGAGTTTTCCTTGAAAATTAACACAATAAATGTATCAAAATTAATCAAGTGTTCCGTTTATTATACAAATAAAGGATTCTGAATGTATCAGATTTATTTTATATTTTATCCAAGTAATCAAACGAGATAAAAATGAATTGAAATAAAAATAGATGAAAATGTTTCAAATGTTAGTCATGGTTTCTAGTTGTTCGAGAATGGTGTGGGGTGAACAAAATTGGAAATAGAACTGTACTTAGAGAGATAGATAGATAGATAGATAGATAGATAGATAAATAGAGAGAGAGAGAGAGAGAGAGAGAGAGAGAGAGAGAGAGAGAGAGAGAGAGAGAGAGAGAGAGAGAGAGAGAGAGCGGTGGTGAAAGAATTGGCGAAAAAGAAATAGTAACAGAATTGTTAAATGAGAGAGATGGTGAAAAAATGCGATAGAGAAAGGTGGTGAAAGAGTTGGTGAACGAGAGGGATGGTGAAAGAGTTGGTGAATGAGAGAGTTGGTGAAAAAGAGAGATGATAAAAGATTTGGTGGAGATGATGAAAGAAATGTGAATAAGTGAGGTAGTGAAAGAATTGATGAAAGCGAGAGATGGTGTAAGAGTTACTGAATGAGAGAAATGGTGAAAAAAAAGATATGGGGAGAGAATTGGTGAGAGAGGTGGTGAAAGAGTTGGTGAAAGAGAGAGATGGTGAAAGAGAGATATGGAGAAAGAGTAGTGGATTGAGTTAGGGGTAGAGAGATGTGGTGAAAGAGTTAGTGAATGAGAGAGATAGTTTAAGAGTTGGTGAAAGAGTTGTTGAGAGAGAGAGAGAGAGAGAGAGAGAGAGAGAGAGATGGTGAAAGACTTGGTGAAAGAGAGAGGTTTTGAAAGAGTTGGTAAAAGAGAGAGAGAGAGATGGTAAAAGAATTGGTGAAAGAGAGAGGTAGTGTAAGAATGGTGAAAGAGAGAGATGCTAAAAGTGTTAGTAAAAGAGAGATATGGTGAAGAGTTTGTGAAAGAGAGAGAAAATTCATGTGTGTATTAAATGACATTTTAACTATTAGAATCTTTTGGTATACTGGAATCTGTTATTTGACTATTCATCAAACAAGTCTCGCATTTATTTACTGGGAAGCCTTACTATAGTAACTAACTGAGGGGTCTCCAAGCGTAAGTGCAGAAAATAAGGGAATGTAATCCAACACTTTTTTTCAAATTTTTTTTACCTATTTTTCTTTGGAGGTTTATTGAAGATTTGAGCATTAAACACTTTGATTGGTTTGGTTTAGTTCTATGGCATTTCAACCATATCCGGTTTATGCATATGTATTAGATACATATGATTTGTAAACATAAGTCAACAAAGTTAGATAGTTCCAAGTATTGCTAGTTCTCACTAACAATTCAATTAAACATCAGTCATTTGTTTACACACAATTAAATGACCAAACAGTTCTATTTCAAGCAATTCAGTTTAGCATTAGTCATTTGTTTGCACGCAATTTAAATGTCAAACAGTTCTATTTGACTCATTGATAGGACCCAACCAGGTCATACAACTCTAGGCCAGAGTAGACCTAAGAGTAATGGCAATGAAGAGGTACTTCTCATTCCCCAAAGTTCCATCAGTACTGGATCCTCACCATCAGATTGTTAAGTGTCATATCTAGGACGCTTTTTGTGGAGGGGGGGGGGTCTTACCCTTCTGCAGAGGTGCAGTCAGTGCATTTTATAGTCCAAGATGAATGTGCTGTATAAACTTTGAGTACTATATAAGATAAATAGTATTTTTCTTATTTTGTCATTTCTTTTGTTTTTTGGAGGGTATTTGGAAAAGGCTTGAGAAAACAATGCTGTCAGCGTGACTTGAAGATGATGAAGATGATGATGATGAAGATATTTTTCAAATTTACATTACAGTGAGAATAATTATCTGCTGGCTACAAATGGGCTTTTATAATTTTCTTTTTTTATAACTTTAAAAATAATTTTCGGTCAGATTAGGAATATTTCTTCGCTACTGGTACCGTGTAACCTAAAGTAACCAGTCACATACTACTTGGAGAAGAGATGGGCACCGCCAAGATGAGAGATGCCCTAAAGGGGAATTACTCGACATGACACCTCAACAGCGTGCAATATGAAAATTATATTATTCTGTTCTTGCAGTACGTATTTACCTAAACCCTTCTAGGAAAGAGTCCTCCGTAGGAAAGACATCGAAACCCCTTATCCCTCATAGCTATGTATTAAATAGTACCACTAGTGTTCTTCTCCAAGAAGATCATTGTCATTTAATAACCCACAAAGGTTGATATACGATTAAACAAAGAAACCAAACCAAACCAAACTCTCTGCCACGGGTTGAATGCGAAGTACCACTGGATTCAGATTTTTATTCACCAAGACCGATTACCTTCATTATTATTATTATTATTATTATTATTATTATTATCATCATCATCATCATCATTATCTGTATCAAGGTGTACTGATAGCACTTGTTAAGTCCTCTGGACGGCACCCAGATGATTGTCAGTTTTTGCTGGTCTGCTCACACTGGTGTGTCCATATATTCGAGGACGTCGCTTACCTGAATTTGGGGTGGAGAGAGAAGAGATGGGTTCATGCCTTCATTAACGATATCAGCGCTAAATGAAACACAAACAGCTTCATCAAGGATTTGAACTTGGCCCGCTGAGTCCATTTTCTTAAGACAATAACCGTTATTGGAACACAACTGACGTCTGTTATCTTTGGCGAACTTTGCTCGCGTTATCATAGCAATGAAATTTAATCTAGTAGATGATAATACACCATGAAAACATTCACGATCATCAGCCATTATCGTCGTGATCAACACCTTCAACCATCAGCAGTCCCACTGTAAGCATTCACTTCAATTTTATGACATTGTAGTCATGCTAATACTTTTGTATATATTTACTGTACCACACCGCCACGAGCCGGATGCGATACGAGATCAATTTCTAAGTGGTGTACACCTGGTTTGAAATCAGAATTTATTTTTTCGCTTAGACTGGTTGCCTTACCACGGCTAAAGAACTCAATCTGCTCTACTATATGCCCGTATCTGTGAGAAGAACAGATTGATTCATGACTTTGTCAAGGGAATCAGCGCGAAGTGAAACGTAAACAGCTTCGTCTAAAATTTGAATTCCGGTTACCGATCACATTTCCAATGACAACCATTAAGTTAAGCGCGACTAATCAAGACAACTATGTAGTAATTTAGTAAGCTTTTGTTTTGTTTAGATGTGACTCAAGGCCTTATGAATAGGGCATCCAATAAGACTCGAACTCACTTGTGTAGGTTTGCTAGTCTATGTAACTCATCTCATCTGTGGCCCCGTCCCCAAAGCAACAGACATGTATTTAGTTGAGTGAGCATTCCATATATGATGCATAACTTTTGACGTGCTTAGCGTAATGGTTATCGTTATAGGAAATGGAATCGGTGACCTGAGTTCAATTCCTGGATGAAGTTCTTTGCGTTTCCCTACGCAATGAAGAAAGTCATGATTCCATTTCCCCTTCGACGAGGAAATAGTTGGGAAGATTGGGCTCTTTAACCTTGGTTAGCCTATCAGTCTGGGAGAAGAAAATCTCTGAATCCAAACCTGTTTAAAAGTTGAACTTGTGTCACATCCTGCTTGTAGTGGAGGGATTAGATAAATACAAAGGGTTTGACGTAAAATTTTGGTCACAGAGGAAAATTGCATTGAAAGGAGGCCTCTTGCAATGAATGGTAATATTCTCCTTTAAAATGCTTCTATGTAGTTTTCCAAGCTGGAAATGTTAAATCTATAAATCTCCCTTATATGTATTTATACAACTCCTCCGCCATGAGCACGGTCTGACACAAGGTCAGTTTTTAAACTGAATACAACTAGTCTGAATTCAGAGATTTCTTTCTCCTAGACTGGTTGACATACCAAGGTAAGTAGTCCAGTCTACCTTACTAGGCATATAAGAGAAAACATGAATTTATACTTTTCTCAAGGGTGAAGTGAAATGCAAGCAACCTAGTCCAGGATTTGTTAGTACATAGTGCATTCAATAAGTTTCCATACTTTTTTTGTACAAGCATTTAAAATTGTCGTAGACTCTTGAAAATTCACTATGTTATTGCTATACATCTTATAAGATGACTGACCAATCTTTATGATTTCAGGTTCAAATGAACAGCTACAGCAGCAATTGGAATACACCCTACTAAAGCCTCATTGTCACAGCTGGTGAATTTCAAAAATGCCATCTGGACGTGAAGACACTTTAGAAGAGTGATATACAATAAAATTCTGTTTTAAACTTGGAAAAAATGCTACAGAAACATATGGAATGATTCAGACTGCTTTTGGAGCATCTTGCATGAATCGAGCATCAATGTTTGAGTGGCATAAGAGAGTCAAGGAAGGCAGGGAGTCTGTGAGGGATGATGAGAGGTGTGGGAGGAGTAAGGAAGTCAATACACCAGAGTTGATTGGCCAAAGGGTTAGGGATAGGGTTACTATGTTGAGGTGTTAAGGGGGTTCAGGAAGAGATTCCGTCGGAAGAGGCCAGCACTCTTCAAATCGGGTCAGTGGCATTTCCAGCAGGACAATGCACCAATCCACAACTCCATCCTTGTTACAGACTATTTGACCAAGATGGGCATCAAGACAGTTCCTTACCCTCCCAATAGTCCAGACCTTGCTCCCTGTGACTTTTGGTTATTCCCTAGGCTCAGAGGCTGTCGTTATGAGACAATTGAGGAGATGAAAGAGGCTGTGACGAAGGTCATTGACACGCTCACACAAGAGGAGTTCCATGGGGCCTTCCAGAAGTTGTTGGAACGCTGCAACAAGTGCATTACAGCCGGAGGAGATTACTTCGAAGGAAACTAGAGTTTCTTGCGTGTACTACAAATAAAAGTGCCCATACGAAAAAAGTCTGGAAACTTATTTAATGATCCTAGTATATGGTATATAACATTGTAGGACAGTTGTACTATGAACTGGTGAGCAATTTCTTATTATATGGTGTATAACATTGTGGGAGAGTTGCATTATAAACTGATGAGCCATCTTTTATAATATGTATAACACTCTGGGAGAGTTGCATAACGAATTGGTGAGGCATATGTTATATGATGTATGTATTTACCCAATCCTCCGCTCTGGACTCAATGTCAATTTTAAAACTGATTATAACTAGTTTAAATTCATTCTTTTAGAACAGTTGCCATACCAAAGTTAAAGAGTTGAGTTTGCCCTATTTAGCTGGGGTGGTGTAAAGAGATGAATTCATATTTTTCCACAAGATTATTAGCTCTGTGGAATACAAACAGCTTCCTTTAGGAATTGAGCTCAGGTCGCCTGGTCCATTTCCTACGACGATAACCGTTACGCTACAAGCACCCCCATACATAGCTCTTACGTATCACTACAAACAAAAAAAAATAATTGAAAAGAAAATGACCAAAAACAAAAATAAATCTTTTCTGCTAAACTATGAAAATGTTCACGGAACAATATTAACTTTTTGAATTATATATATATATATATATCACTTAACGTTAATACGCTTGGGAAGGACATGAAAAGGAGCCCATAAGAAAACGCCGCTTATGAGTTCGTTCCTATGTCTCCAGCACTATTCTGCATGTCTTGCTCGTCTTGGTTTGTGAGATGGGAGGTAAGAGGCTATAAAGCTGCTGTTTTGTGGGGTGCCGTTTTCAGGATAAATTCGAAGCAGCACTTAGCATTATTGTGTAGTTCAGGTCTAGCTTTTTCTTCACACATTTTGTAAGAGTGCAAGTAGTGCAGCCATACAACAGTATTGACATGTCTACAATTTGGAAGAATTCACGATTTATTTCATAATAGAGATTTGATTTTCATACTGCTGAAAACCTGTTAACAGTGGCCCATGCTTTTCCTATGCGTAAGTCGACATCACTTTCAGTCGATGAGATATTGCTACTGAGGAATGTGAAATGGTATTCTAATTTCAGAGGCTTGCAATTTAATATCGAGATAGGTTCATCTTTTAAAAAACAAATGAACTGTTTTATTTGAGTTCACGTTTAGGCCAATGCACTTGTTGCCTGTTTGAGGCTATGAAGCAGAAATTCGGTTTGTGCAGTTGTATTTACGGGAAGCACTAGCTCATCTATGAAACTGATAGTTTCCGTCTGATATCGTCTGCTTCTTGCCTTTTTTTTTTTTTTTTTAGCGTGAAACCATTTTCTTTCATTAGATCTACTGACAATCTGACGACGTAATGTAGCCAGATTGTAACTAGAAATAATGTAAATGTATTTCCTTACAGGATCCCAACAAGCAATGTCAAAGAAATCTGTGTCACCATCGGTTGGAGGTGCCCGTGGTGTAGTCGTTATCGCCGTAGGAAATGAACACGGCGATACGAGTTCAAATCCTGGACGAGACTGATTGCATTTCACATAGCACTAATACCCTTGGGAAAGGTATGAATCCAATAATTCTCCCTCCAGCTATGGGTAAATAGTAGGACAGACTAGGTTCTTCAGCCATGGTTAGGCAACTAGTCTAGGAGAAGGAAAAACTCTGAATTCAAACCTGTTAAACTCCGCTTAAAAATTGACCTTGTGTCATATCCTGCCCGAGCGGAGGGGTTGGTAAATAGTACCATCGGTTGAGTGAATCATAACTCTCGTGTTTTTGTAGAGCATCATTATGACGGTTACAGTTTTTTTTAGAGAAACCTTATGCTAGAAGTATTTGCTCTCTCTCTCTCTCTATATATATATATATATATATATATATCACCATCATCACCATGCCGCGCCATCAGCACGGATATCCCTGACACTCTCTCACCACGTCCTCCCTATCGTCCATTGCTTCTGGCCGGTCTTCGGGGATACACCCTGTATTGGAACAGAGCTGTTGTATGTAGGTTCGGGCTGGTTGTCCTGCTTTTGCTTGTTCATGTGAAGGAGTACACAGAAGTTCATCACTTATGAGCTCGTTCCAACTTTTCCAGCAGGGTCCCGCATGTCTGGTTCCTCTAACTTGGATAGTTTTCGTGGTGGGTGGTAGGTGGCCGTACAGCTGCTGCTTTGTGTGGTGCTGCCTCCTGGTTTTGTTCAATATTACTCGCAGCATTCTTGTGTAGTTGCCGTCAAGCTTTTTCTCCGTGCGTTTAGTTAATGTCTATGTCGTGCATCCATACAGCATTATCTACACGACCGCTGTTTGGAAAAAACTACGTTTCAGTTTATACACACACACACACACACACACACACACACACATATATATATATATATATATATAATGAGGGAAAATAGAATTGCAGCATGCTGAATAAGTGCATCATTTTAATACAGCAGAGTTCCAGTAAAGGATCACATATACAAATAGATCTGGTTCAATTATCCAAATAAGGGATGTATTGTCCAACTGTACAATCGTATACATGCGAAGGTACAGGTCTGTGTTAATAACCAAGGTGGATATGAACAATTTACTAAGCCATGTTCCTTATA
>OY757919.1:65172123-65547123 GCA_963585895.1 Sepioteuthis lessoniana
TATAGATTACTTATATTAAGAATAATTACTGGAAGCTATAATTATTTACAAATGATTATCGTTATTAATAACTTAAAACCATCTGTGTACAAACAAATGATTATTATTATTGAAGAATAGTTTCTTAAAACTATATAATTGCAAATAAATAAATAGATAAATTGAGAAAGAAAGAAAAAGACTGAACTCAGTAGAAAATAACCCTACAAGTGTTGTTATGTTGTAAAACCAACCAACCAACCAACATTATAAGAATTAGATAAGAATACAAAAACATATAATTGTATGCAAACACATTATTATTATTAGAAACCATATAATTGAAAAAAAAAAAGACTCTCGTCAGCATTAAATAACCCAGGAAAGATTGATATGCTATAAAATCAACCAACCAAATTTCTATTCTAAGTAATTTATATTGTTAGGAAAATTATTTATATTAGATAGGAATACTTGAAACCATATAACTGTGTGCAAATTATTTGTATAAAATTTCGGCATTGAATAAACCATTAAGGGTTGATATGCCTTTTAGCAACGAAATCAAACTAAAAAAAATTGCATTAGTATATAAAAAAAGCTATACTTGTTTTCTTGATCCATACATATGTTCTCGTGTAAGAAATCAAATCTATTTCTTTCGACCATTTTCCGACCATTATTAAGAATTAGATAAAACATGAAACATTGGTGTCGTTGTCATTAGATAAAACTAGGATGCTGAATTGTTTTCGACATTTATCTTTTGGGATACAAGCAATTGAATTACATTGTTAGGTGTTGGAAAACCAATGAAATCTTTTGTAGTCCTGATTAAAAGGGTGGTAAGGGTAACCCGAAAACGAACTTTTTAGACCTTATTTTTCCAATTAAGGTATAATTTGGAAAAGAAAAAAGTTTTAGTAAAATACAATTTGATTTCTTAAATTAGATTTCTATTCCCTAGTTCCCCAATGATATCTGAGTCGGAAAAATAAGGTTTAAAAATGTTTGGCTTCATATTACCCTTACAGCACATTTAACCTAGACTGTTACGTAAAAAGTTTGACTGCAATTGCACTAGAATGCTGCGAGCTGTATTGAACAAATCCTGGAGTCAACATCCAACAAAACAGCAGCTGTAAGACCACATGCCACCCATCTCTAAAACCGTCCAAGTCCGACGAACAAGACGTGTGGGACACTGCTGGAGAAGTAAGGACGAACTCATAAAAGACGTTCTCCACTGGACCCTATCACACGGACGAGCAAGTGTTGGACGACCAGTTAGAACTTACCTACAGCAACTCTGAGCGGACACAGGAAGTAGTCTAGAAGACCGACCGGAAGCGATAGACGATTGAGACAAGAGGCAAGAGAGAGTCAGGGAAATTCGTGCTAGAGGTACGACATGATGATAATGATGTTGATATATCACAACGTTTCACGTTAGGGACATTGTAATTTGGACATCTTGTGGTTTAAAGATGTCTAGTGGTGATCAGTGTTATATTATTAACGAATATAAATATTTAGAACAACATTTCCTTGGTTGAAATATATCTTATTTCATGAAGGTTTCCTTGTAAGAAAGCAAAAGAAATATATCTTATTTAATGAAGGTTTCCTTGTACGAAAACAAGAGAAATATATCTTATTCCATAAAGGCTTCCTTATAAAAAAACAAAAGAAATATATCTTATTTCATAAAGGATTCCTTGTACGAAAACAAGAGAAATATATCTTATTTCATAAAGGCTTCCTTGTAAAAAAAAGCAAGAGAAATATATTTTATTTCATAAAGGTTTCCTTGTAAGAAGGCAAGAGTACTTCAATAAAATTTTATCGAGTATTCCTTATCTGTGGCTTTCAATAAGACATATAAAAAACTGCTGCTAATATATATATATATATATATATATATGTGTGTGTGTGTGTGTGTGTGTGATCTACAGACTGTTTAATTGTATCACAACTCTTCAGTGTGGTTAGACACACGAGATACTTCAAGCTGGAATTGAAACCCGGCTGATTTTGCGTCAGTTGGATATCTTACCCTCAGCTATTGTCATCTCAGCGTAAGCAAAGGAATTTTTAAGGTATATTTATATACGTTTATCGGCTACGAGAATGGTCATTTTATGAGAAGAGATTTGTATTTACGCGTGGGTGGCAGTCGGCTAATTATCACTCGAGTGCTCAAGCCACAATGAGGAACACACACACACACACACACACACACACACACACACACATATATATATATATATATATATATATATATTATCGACTATTTGTAAAATAAATACTACCTTGCCCCAACAGATGGCCTTAGAATACATTGACTGTATCCCCTGTAGAGTGGAAACCTCCCAAACAAAAGGGGGGCCCTGACTCTAACATGAAACTGCATCTAATGGAGAGGCTGCTGTTTCAGAGACCTGTGGAGTGAGGGGTACCCTTTCATTGCCATTACTCCGAAGTTTACTCTGCCACAGTGTAGTAATACCTGTTAGGGTCCCATCTATAGGTCAAATAAATCTATTTGATAGTGATTAAAAATTCAATAGCAACCTGTTAAAAATCTCTTACAAAAATTGCACAAAAAAATGTAAATATAATCATATGATGAATACGATTCCTTAATGTCTAGGAATAGAGTGACCGTAAACGAATTTAGATGCCGTAAAAATCAACCAATCAATCATGTATCAATCTTTAAATAAATTTTCTTGGTTAATCACTGAAACTAACAAAAAATATGAATGAAGCAGCCCAAAAAGTAAATATTCATCCGATACATATAAATGCAATACTATTTATTATATAGATTCAGTACAGTAGAGTTTAATTATAGATGATAGCTAATAATATCTGTTTTGATTGTATAATTTTCCACTCGAAACATTAAAGTCCTTGTATCTTTAGATTAGATGAAAATTAAATTTTTATAAAAAGTTCTTTGGGTTGTACTTAAAGATTAATATTTAGATCTAGATTTATACTCATAGATCAATTACTTATAATTACTGTATTTAATACAAACTGGGTGTCCCAAACTTCTGGGCTTGCGTCGCAAGTAAGTTGAATATCGTAAATAACTCTCTCTTTCTCTGTTTCTCTCACTCTTTCCCAATATATACATGTAGTCAGATACATAAAAATGTATATAGCCTTCCCTTCGCCTGAATTATAATGGCATTGAATCTCCAAGATGCTGAACTCATTGTGTGAGTATATCTATCTAGGTATATTCCCAGTAACCATAACTTGTGTCGTGTTTGTTGGGTGAAGCCACCATAAATTTAGTGAGGTATGCAATTTGTCCCCGATATGTCCCCTACATGTTTAAGTCCGGAGAGCGAGGGTGGAAAAGGGAGACGCAATGGAGTACCTGGATGTCAGAACATAAAGAGGAAAACATCACAAGCATAAAAGGGGTTCAACTGGTCTGCACCAATATGTCACACGTGAAAGATAGATTCCAGTTTTAATAAAGATCTTTGCAAATTGCAATAAAACACATCCAATACCATTAGAGAGTCTCCACTAATAGCTTGCTCAGCATTCTGCTAAGATGTTTAAATCCATTACCTCACACCGTCTGTTTCATATATGAACTCGGTCGTTGGCCCAAAGGAGCTGAAAAAATGGGACTTGTATGACCAAACAACATTGGGGCTCGTCTTTTACAATCAAATGGACATATTCTCTGGTTGTGGCGGTAGATTTCAGGCCTTTTTTCATAAGTGAATCTTAAAACGGAATTAAGTTCGAAGAGATTGATTTTAACAGCATGTTAACCCATCTAAGGTTATTTCATGACTAGAGGTCCGGGAATCACGTTCATCGTACGTTCATATTTACATTTTTTGCATCGCTGTTTCCTAAGAATTTTTTTCTTGTAAACGGTCCAATCGAACACGAATAATTTTTAACAGATCTATTTGACCTAATGATGGGATTCAAACAAATACGACCACTCCGGGTCAGAGTTGACCAGTCAATAATGACAATGAAGGGTTACTTCTCATCCTTCCAGATCTCCAGAACTGGAGCTTAACCATCAGAAAGTATATGCAAAATGCTACTTTTTAGTGAGGGTCTAAAACCTTTGCGGGTAATACAGTCAGCATATTCTAAGCCTCACCAACAGGACTGTAGCCAGATTTACAATTAAGAAATCAAATAACGTAGAATATAAAAAATCATAAATTTGCATTCGTTTTTAATTTCGTTTTAAAATCCACTTATAAGCTAAATACTAACTATTAACTAACTTTCATTTATATCCTCGTCGACAATAAGGAAAAATCTTTCACCACTTCTCAATATAAAAATGTGAAATGTTGCTTTTAAAATATTGTATTAAATGTTCGGATCACTATATAACCACTGGCATATATATATATATATATATATATATATATATATATATATATATATATATATATATATATATATATATATATATATATATATATATTCCTAAAAAGATTTTCTGTCCTGTCGGTAAGGCTTTTCATACGCTGACAGTATCCCTTGAAGAGAAGTTGGACCACCCCACAAAGAGATCCTAGGTATTTTTAGTGAAACTGCATATGATAGTGAGATTAGTGGAGTACCCTTTCATTGTCATTACTTCCAGGTTCACTCTGACTTGTAGTAAGTACCTATTAAGTTCCCATCTATCAGTTAAAGGGATCTGCTGGCAAGTTATTTGAATTTGATAGGAATACCCTATATCATATAATCCTGGGAAAAATATAAATGTAAATGATAATGTAACACCCAATTCCTAATCCTCGAGGCATAAAATAACCGCAGACAAGTCAAAATCAAACAATCGATCAATCAAATAACTTTCTAATATTAGTCAAATATTAATAAGTAATGGCTTCACTAATTTTGTTGTTGACCACCAAAAATGTAAAAAGTCCTTAAAAACATAGGAATATACAGCCTTGGTCACCATTATGGGTAACCTTTCATTTTTTTACTATATATTCAGAAATAAACAGAAAATAACCAAATTTATATAAACTTGTTTTATAATTTGCTGTTCTTTATCAACCATGAGTTGTTAATTGACCAAAGCTGTTTCGCAAGATTGTTTTTTTTAAATTTTTTTTATGAGATATGTACTGAAATTTCATGGGTAGTAGTAATCATGACCAGGACTGTAAATAGCAACAATCATGATAATAAGATCATTAATCGATTTAATTGTAAAGAGATGCATATTAACTGCTAGCATGACGAACGTATGTTAAAACTTATTACACGTCATAACACTTCTTCAGTCGACTTTGAAAAACATATAAAACTGATTACTTACCGCAAAATTAAAACCATTTGATCGAGTAATTAGCTACAACTCGCTTCGACAAATTTAAAAAAAAAAAAACACAGCAAAGAAAAAACCTATTCGCGAAACGGATGCTGTATATGAATTCACTTACTTTTTGTGTGGATATCTCTCTTATCTTAAACAACAACTGAATTCCTATATTGGACAAACCACTTCCATCTTACTTAGACGCATCACTTGCAACCTCTCGGGTCAGAGTGTAACAATCACATCCTACTTGAAATAACAATACGCCAAACTCTTGTCGAAAATACCCGGATATTATACAAGACCAACAATAAAAAAAAGTCACGTAATACTCGCAGCCTTAACTTTAAAATTTAAAAAAAAAACTTTCAATAAGATCTTCTTTGGACAATGAAAGGGAATTTTTAATGAATTCAACAATGATAATTCCACCCTTTTTCATACTCTTGTGTGACGTCATTTGGTGTGCCTCATAAGGATAGGTTTGATTTCTTTGTTTAGTGGCATATCAACCTTTAATGCCAGAGCCAGCTTTGAAGAAAAATAGCAGTAATGCTATTTAACACGTAGCTGGGAGAATAAGAGGGTTTATACCTTTCACAACGGTATTAGTTCGAAAGTGAACATAATAGCACGACTGGAGTTCGAACTCACTTATTTCGAGGCCGCAGTCCAGTCAATTAGCCATTAAGCCTGGGGACACCCCTGCCTCATTTAGTACCTGACTAGGCAGCCATAATTTTGTCCATAACATTCGTAAGAAAATAAGATTGAAAATGAATAACGGTTATTCGTTTTCAATCCTATTTTTAAAAAGCGATTCTATTGTTGGTAGATTTTATAATTCTTTTAGAGTGTTGAACTTGTTGCAAACTTGAAACATTTGCCTTATTGTAAATTAATTATTTTCCCCTAAAATGTAACTAAAATTTCTCAAAACTACAATAAATATATTAATCAACAAAAGTGAGCTAATTATCAAAAAATCGAAGCACAGATATTTCCATTCAAATTTATTTTTATTTATTTTTGTTATCATTAGGTTATATTTCGTTTATTTTTGTTATCGTCAGGTTATATCTAATTTATTTTTTTAGGTGTTTGTATTGACACTAGCTCATCAGATTTTAAAATAGAAACACAAGTCGACAACGATTTATCTCATAATGTTATTGATATTTTATTCATTATTAAATTGCTTAAATTCTTGCAGTTATTATGTATGCATTTTGTGGAATCTCCACGGAAAACGGGAATTCTTCAAAGTTGTAGCCGTGTAAGTACTGCCGTATAGTTGCATCACTCTAATGAAACGTTTGGACATTATTTTCCCAACAACTAAATATTTTTCTGCATCGTTCTAAATCCAGTTGCTTTTTATCGCTACTTACACCGGTCATTACTTCTACGACAGCGAAGAACATCGTACATTAGAAACAAGAGTAAAGAATAGGTTCTCCAACGATTAGTGCTTGAAACAATAACAAAATGGCGGCATCAATCGGAGACGGAAGTATTGAGTGGCTTTGAGTGGTATTGTTTGGACCTTTCTGATATCGTCAATATTCTTGAATGTATTTACTCAACCTCTTGCCTCAGGTCATGGATTTCTCACGACGATAAACGTTATTCTATAATATAGTTAGGGAAATTTGAATGGTAAGATAGATTTGTTGTTATCGAAATTTTCGAATTCTGAAAATTCTCGGAAAAGCACGTTGCCCTCGTAATATGACGAGTGTTTGTTTTAAGTCCTGCCAATAATTTATCTTTCATATATAACACTAATATACTTTTAAAGTTAAGGAAGAGTGTTCCTTATCCACTGTGAAATAAGGATTATACCTATTTAATAACGTGATGGGCTTTGAAAATGTTTTCATTAATAATTAAAATGAATTATGGCGATTATTTTTGTTTTTCTTTCACTAAACAAGATAATTGCAGGAATATTATCATTTTTTTATTAGATTATGCATTGTCCAACATTATTACCATTTTTTTTTTACTCGTACTTTCTTTTATTTTAATTTTTTCTGTTGCTCTTTATTATAACTTTATTTTGGCCATCAAATTGTGAGTTCTAATCTGAACGAGGTGTTTATACTTATTTCTAATTTCCATTGATCGATTATTGCCGTAGATTGACAGTCTCTGTAAGATTGCGATGAAAGAAATGAAATGAAAGAAAATACTATTAAAAATTGATTAGATAAAAGTAATTCTTTTCCAATGAAATAAACTGTTATTTACAAAGCATTTTCCTGGCCTGACACAGTTTGTTTACCGTAACTTCTGTCATGGCGTATATTGTGTAATGATTATCGTCGTTTGGTTTGGTTTCTTTGTTTAATGGTATATCAACTTTCATGGGTTATTTAATGTCAACATCGCCCTTATGGAAGAACAGCAATGATACCATTTATCTTATATAGCTAGGTGGGGTATAAAGGAGTTCATACCTTTCCCTAGGGTATTAGTCCGAAAGTGAACATAATTGCGCGACTAGAATTCGAACTTGCTTACTTCTACGGCATGGTCTTGCACGTTAGTCACTATACCACTGGGATTTCCCATAAAAATATTGCAGTGTGTTTCCCATGAAACAAGTACGAATTTACCCAACCCCTTCGTCACGAACAAGGTGCGAAGCAAGTTCAATTTTTTTACCGGATGACAAGTAAATGTTCCCTTTGTGGTGAGCAATACTTTTTGTTAGCTAATACTTGTGAAGTACTCTCATGGGTGCCCCATTCATTTGGTCTTGTGTCACATCTAAGCAAAACGCTTAGTAAATTACTACTACTTGTGAACTACTACATTCTAATTATGAGTAAATAGTGGGACAGACTGTGTTCTTTAGCCGTGGTAAGGTAACCAGGAAAAAGCCTGGTCGACTGAAGTTGTAAATTATGCCTGCAGCATTCCTGAAGCGTAGTAAGACCCTTTCCAAACGAGTGTCCTGGATATGATACTAAAACATTTGATGGCAAGGATCTTTGGGGAATGTGGAGAACTCCTTCATTGCTATTATCCCTCGGTTCACTCTGCCTTGGAGTGGTAGTACTTGTTAGGGTCCCATCTATGGTTCAAGTAGAATTGTTTAATTATCTACAATACTTGAAACCATTTAACTGTAAGCAAATAAATGATTAATAGAATTATTTGTGTTAAATAGCAATGCTTGAAAATACTTAACTGTATGTCAACAAATGATTATACAATTGTTAGTGTTAAATAGAAATACCTGAAACCATTTAACTGTGTGCTAACAAATGAGTTTAAAAATAATGTTACCCACAAACTATTTGCTTACAATATATATATATATATATATATATTGTAATCCACAGACAGACTGTTTCGTTCTATCAGAAGTCTTCAGTGTGGCTAGACACGCAGCACGCTCGAAGCCGGGAACGAAACCCGTCCAATTTTACGTTAGACTAAGTCTCAGACCTCTCGGCCAACAAGCGGACAACTATATATATGTAAAAGAAAAACCTTTCGAAATTATTCATATTTTTTGTAATAATATTCCAATTTATTTCAGCAGACCCTATATTTTTGAAATGTTAGATCTGCATCTCCAAAGAAATAATGAGAAATTTCTCATGAAAATTTAGAAAAACCCACAAAATTCGGTCACATTATCTTCTTAACCCAAATTGCATTTGCTTTTTTAATTTTAAATTTAAAATTTTTAATTCTAAATTTTTATTGTAATTTTTATTTATTCATTTATTTATTTTTTTCAAGTATATAGCAAGGTCTGACATTAAATAACCAACAAGTGTTGATATGCCATAAAACACAACCAAACAAAAAAAAAAAAAGCAACCATGACCCCCTCCCCCAAAAGCAAAAAACAAATTCAAACCAGTTGTAACATTTTAAAAGAAGAATGAACCTGTGATGCATTCTGCTCATAGCAAAGGGGTTGTGTAAATGTATACATTATATATATTCTTTATAATTTAAAATTAATCTCTTTCCAACCGATCAAGAGTACACTCGTTTCCACTCATTGGTAAAAAAAAGCCTTATTTCTAAATCGAAGCACCATTATTTCAAACTTTTTGGTATGTAAAGGATGTAGAGTATGGTTTACAACCTTCACATCTAGCTGTGGGTGAGTGTATTTAGTATTTGTGTATCTGGTTGGTAAGGGGTTAATAATTTTTCTTCCATTGACGTATTTGGCTTGTTTGATTGATTAACTGATTTTATCGGCATGTCAATCAGTGTTGGGTTTGACATACTTTGTAAATATTATTAGTTAAATGAAATAATATGATTGGGTATAAATAATTAATATTAGATAGGAATACTTAAAACTACATAACTACGTACAAACAAATGATTATCATTAAATAAGAATGATTAAGAATTATTAAATAGCTTGAAAAGACTGACTTCGACATTAAATAGCCCAACAAGAGTTGATGTGCCGTAAAACCAACGAACCAACCGATCAACTAAGTATGTGTGTGTGTGGGGGGGAGGGTAAATCTGAAATACAAGAATTGAATTACCGGTTTTAATTTGCGGAATTATGGTAGAGAAAAAAAACATATATAAATATAATAACAATAAAATTAAAAGATTGATTAGTTGTTTCTTAAGAGTTTTAACGATATGTCAAAATCCTATCGGATCGGGGGTGTCCTCGTGGTGTAATGGTTAAAGCGATAGACTGCGAAATCGTAGTACGCGAGTTCGTACTCTAGTCGCGCTATTACGTTCACTTTCGGGCAAATATCCTCCCAGCTATGGGTTAAATAGTACCACTACTGTTCTTCTAGAATAGCTTTGGCATTAAATAACCTACAAAGGTTGATATGCCATTAAGCAAAGAAACCAAATCAAACCTATCGGATCATTTTCTAAAGATTACTTTGAATGGTATTGATGACTTGATTTTGGTTGCATGTCAACCCGTTAAATACTGAAATCGGACTTTTCTGGAGTCTTGGATAGTTATTTATATCATCGGTACCAGTAGACTGTGTTCGAGCTCAGTTTTTTTAAAGGGAGCTTTCGGGCCGCCCTCGACTAAGATCACCAACTTTACTTCACTTTTTAGATAGTAATACTCGAAATCTCCTAACTGTGTGCAAACTATTTGTATTTGCTGGGAATATTTGATATTTTAAAAAGACAGAAGAAAACTGAGCTCGAACACAGCCAACTGGCACCGATGATATAAATAACTATCCAAGATACCAAGTAGAAGTATTTTGAATGCTGATTATCAATTCAAATAACCTTCTTCTATAATGGTTCACTCCCAGGTTCACTCCAAACTGAAGTAATAGTACCCGTTAGGATCCCATCTACGGAATAAAGTTGCATTTGTAAATCCCTTTATGGCAGGAGTTCAGGTTGATCTACAATCACTTTTGAGATATTCGGCTGCATTTTTTTTCATTCATCCATTAATATCTAGTTCCTTCAAATATGTACAAGGACTTTGCTTCAAGCTCAAAAGTCATTTCAAATTCTTTTTCAAGAAATGTGACTAAATTTTCACTTCCCACTTCAACATCACATGGAGAAATAATCCATTCAGGAATTTCTATGTTCAGAAGATCTTTGAAACGAGCTTTTAAGTCTTTCGAATTCCTAGTGTGATTTATAGAGATAAATATGGAAGTTCATATAGTGAAACAATTAGCGTCGTAGGAAATGAAATCAAGAAGCTAAATTCAAATCCTAGATGAGGCTGTTTGTGTTTCACTTTGTACTAATACTCTTGGAAAAAAGGATGGATCCACTCTTTCTTCCTCCAGCTATGCACAAATAGTTGGGCATACTGAATTCTATTGCTTTGGTTATGAAACTAGACTAGGAGAAGGGAAACTCTGAATTCAAACCAGCATTATTCCACTGAAAAATTGACCTCGTGTCGCATCCTGCTTGTGGTGAAAAGGTTGGATAATTACATACTTACATTCACTATCCAGATAAGAGTAAGTTTCAGTCATTTGAATCTTCTCAAAATTACAAATCCGTCATCAACCATAACTTATCCCCTTAGTGGTTGGGCCCAACAGTTGCACAAAGCCTAGGATATTTTGCTACCATTTTTTTCATTCATCCAGTAATATTTAATTCTTTTAAATGTGTACGTGGACTTTGCTTCAAGCTCAAAAATCATTTTAAATTCTTCAAGAAATGTGTCTAAATTTGTGCTTTCCACTTCAACACCGTTTGTTCATTTGTTTGAAAATTATTTATATGTGATCGGAATACGTGATACTGTATAACTGTTCAAACAAATTATTATTATTTTTTATTAGACAATAGTTACTTAAAGCTATAAGTGTTTACTAAGGATTATTATTATTCGTTACTTGAAACAATATGACTGTTTACAAACAAATGATTATCATCAAATTGAAAAAGTTAATTTAAACCATGTAATTGTGTATAATATATAATTGGTCTTGTGGGTAGAATGGGGTTCAATCGTAGGTTGAGTCATACCGAAGACTTCTTGCTGAACGCTCTGTATTATAAGGTACATATCAAGGGTAAAGTGGAGCAATATATGGAAATGTGCAGCGCCCTTCCTTATATCTCGGTCAGGTAGTTCTAGCAAAGGGAGCCTTCGGGTCACCCTCGACTAAGGTCGCCAAATTTACATCACTTTTTAGATAGTAATACTTGAAATCATTTAACTGTGTGCAAACTATTTGTATTATCTAGGAATACCTGATATATAACTGTATGCAAATTTTTTGTATTAGATAGGAATACCTGATATCATATGACTGTGTGCAAATTATTTGTATTAGATAGGAATACTTGATATCATATGACTGTGTGCAAAAAAGAAAAAAAACTGCACAAAAATGTACATTGAACATTTATTCTACATTTTGGTGTAGTTGTTTCTTAAGAGTATTTCACACGAAATCAAGTATTCCTATTAAATACAAATAATCTGCACAATGTTATGTGGTATCAAGTATTCCTATCTAACACTACTAATTTATACACAAATTTATAGTTTTAAGTAATTATTATATTAGTAATAATCCTTTGTTTGCACACTGTTATACGGTTTCAAGTACGGCGTAATGGGTCGTTCATTATACGAGAAATGCTTTTGAACTCGTCGAAGCTTACCGTCGTTGATAAAAACACCTTTTTGAGGCCAAAAATCAGGAGTCATTCATTACCAAATGTTGTTCATTACTTGAGCATATACGGTAGCTTATAATACTTCTTAGTTAACAGTTATATCTTCAAGTAACTATTCCGAATACAAATAATTTGCACACTGTTATATGGTATTAAGTATTCTTACCTAATACAATCAATTTGCTCAATGATATAGTTTAGCGTATTTTTATCTAATACAAATAATTTTAAACAGTTCTATTTGACTCATTGATGAGACCCTGAAAAGGTCAGAGTAGACCACGGAGTAATGGCAGTGAAGGGGTACTTTACACTCCCTAGAACTCCAGAACTCCAGTTTCACCACCAAATGGAGTTTCACCACCAAATGCAATTTAGTAGCATACTCAGGACTTCCCCATTTTTTTTTGTGGGTAGGTTTTCTCCTCAGCAGAGGATACAGTCGGCCTATTCTGATCCCTGTCGACAGCGAATATCGTTATCGTTTACTCGGCGAAAACAAGTACTTCATCTCATTTATATACACTCCTGGGTATCATTATTGTTACCCTTTCATTCTTTTGTGATATCTTTTGAAATAAACGGAAAATAACCAAATTCACACAATTCTTTTATTTCATCGCTTGTTGTTCTTTATTAACTATGATTTGTGAATAGATCAATGTTATTTCACTAGATTCTTTCTTTTTTTCAGGTGATATTTTACAGTATGTACGGAAATTTCTTGGGTACCAATAATTGTGACCAGGATATATTAATGTAATACATAAATACGAGAAGAGATTTGATTGATTTGAACCAAAATAACAAACATAGAAAAAAACTGAAGAAATTATTGATATAATATTTACTTACGTATTCTTCGCCATGGTTCGGTATGTTCGGCGTCCAGATCCGACTGTTTCCATAAGAATCAAAGGCAGTAATATTTAATCCATAGTTAAGCTTCGTGTTTTTCACCCATTGTTTAATTATACTTGTCGCTTTGAAGTGTGTCCATTCACCGAATCTTCCGATTTCGACTTTGAGGATCTTCAGCGGTTCAGAGTGCCCTTCCATATCCATAGCGTTCCATATACGTACTTCAACTCTGGACTGCCGGATTTTGCTGTGTGGGCGCAAATAAATCCAAAGAGATGCCTCCTTAATAATTGACGTTTCAAGCTTTCCGCTTACATTGAAAAAGCACAAGCCGTTTAGGTTGTAATCAAAATGACTGCTAAGATGACTCGCTGAAGAAAAAGAAGAAAAAAAAAAAGAGAAAAAAAAGAAAGAAAAAAAGACATTATGAAAACGCATTTTAGAATTTTCACTGTTTATAAATCATTAAAAGTGTTTTTCAGTTATTTTTTTTATCATCATAGAACTCAATAAAAATATGTCTGCGTTTACACATGAAAACCCGAAACACGTTATTTACAAAGCTTACAATGGCCATACTTTAGTTAGAGTACCTACAGTTCTTACATGGTCACTAATTTAATGATTGATTGATCGAATTTAAAAGCATCTCAACTCGTCTTGGGTTATTTTATACCTAAATTGTTCACTTATATTTACATTTTTTCTGTGGTTGTTTCTTAAGAGATTTTGGCTCACAGTCATCTGATATTAAGTATTCCTATCCGATACTGGGGCGTCCTCGTAGTGTAATTATCAAAGCGCTGGACTGCAGAATCGTAGTAAGCGAGTTCGAACTCAAGATGCGCTATTACGTTCACTTTCGAACAAATACCTCTGGGAAAGGTATGAACCCCTTTATCCTCCCAGCTATGGGTTAAATAGAACCACTACTGTCCTTTTAGAAGGATGGATTTGGCATTAAATAACTCAAGAAGGTTGATATGCCATTAAAACAATAAACCAACCAACCCATCTGATCCAAAAAATTTACTCACAGTTGTATGGTTTCAAGTATATCTAAGTAAAGTTAGCGACTTTAGTCGAGAGTGACCCGAAGGCTCCGTTTTCGATAGCTACTACACCAAAGTGTTGGGGAGGGCGTTACTCCTTTCCCTGGATTGCTCTACTTTAACCTTGATCCGCACCTTATATTGCTGAGTATTAAGCAAGGAGGCACCAAGTACCATTTTTTGATTGCCCAGTCGACTGGGGCTGTAGAATACACCGACTGCTTCACTGCAGAGGGGTAAGACCCCCCCATGAGTGTCCTGATATGACACTAAACAATCTGATGGTGAGATTCCAGCTGTACAGGAACTTTGGGGAATGCAGAGTACCCCTTCATTGCCATCACTCCCAGGTCCACTCTGGCCCAGCGTGATAGCACCTGATAGGGCCCTATCTATGGGTTAAATAAAACTAACAGCATTCTTATGCTAAACTGAATTGTTTGAGTAAACTGAATAGCTTGAAATAGAAATGTTTTGACAATTAAACCGTACTTACATTTAAACTGCGTGCTATTGCATAACTGAATTATTTGAAATAGAACTGTTTTTCGACATTGAAACTGTATTAACACTTAACTGAATTGTTACATATAACTGCTTGAATAGTTTGAAATAGAAATGATTTTTACAATTAAAATGTGTACTTATGCTAAACTGAATTGCTTGAAATAGAACAGATTATTTACATAAAAATGGATTTGGCGTTAAATAACCTACAAAGGTTGATACTATTTACCAACCCCTCCGCTCGGGTAGGATATGACATAAGGTCAATTTTTAAGCGGAGTTTAACAGGTTTGAATTCAGAGTTTTCCTTCTCCTAGACTAGTTGCCTAACCAAGGCTGAAGAACCTAGTCTGTCCTACTATTTACCCATAGCTGGAGGGAGAATAATTGGATTCATACCTTCCCCAAGGGTATTAGTGCTATGTGAAATGCAGTCAGTCAGGTCCAGGATTTGAACTCGTGTCGCCGTGTCCATTTCCTACGACGATAACGACTATACCACGGGCACCTACAAAGGTTGATACGCCATAAAACCCAACAAACCAAACCAAACCAAACCATTTTTTGAGTCTTTGGTATGACTCGACCGGGGATTGAACCTAAGGTCTCCTGGGCGATTGGTGAACACTCTAACCATCATACCAATGACCGGCTCATTGGTCTAGTGGGTAGAGTGTTCGCCAATGGTCCGGGAGACGTGGGTTCAGTCCCAGGTCGCGTCATACCAAAGACTTTAAAAATGGTACATGATACCGCCTTGCAATATAAGGTACATATCAGCAATATAAGGTACGTATCAAGGGTATAGTGGAGCAATCCAGGGTAAGTAGTAGCGCCCCCCTTCATCTCGTTGTAGTAGCTATTGAAAAGAGAACCTTCTGGTCGCCCTCGACTACGGTCGCCAATTTTTCTTTTTTTTATATCTATCTAATAACTGTACAACTGTCCACGCAATGTAAAATAAATAGCCAAGTCCTGGACTTAAACTCTGGTAGCCGAGTACATTTCTTACGGCTATAACCGTTACGTTATGTAAAGTAATTTCAGCTTGAATTAAAGGTAATTAATAGTTATAAAAGATTAATCATGTTACTTCCAAAATATCAATTGGCTTTTTCGCGCGTTTTTATTTACACTTTATCTCCAAGCGTAACTATCAAAACAAAATTTAACAAATTCGAAAAAATTATATTGTTTGATTATAATAATCTCTGTTTGTATTAGTGAATTATTTATGGGAAGAAAAAAAAATATATCGGTAATTTAAACGACAAACTGGGAAGATTGCACTCGAAAGGACCTTTGATATGGCCAAGAAGAGGAAACCTCAGGGAGAAATTGAAAATCGTTTAATAGCAGCACAAAATAATTCCATAAAGACAAATTATATCAAAGCAAAAAATTGATATTACGCTATAGAGTAGCAAGTGTTAGCGGAGAAAGAGATGAAACTGTTTAATTTGGTTTTATGGCATATCAACTATTGTAGGTTATTTAAAGCCAAATCCATTTTTATACATATAAACAATTCTATTTCAATCAATTCAGTTTAGTACAAGTACACAGTTTAAATGTCAAAATAGTTCTATTTCAAGCAATTCAGTTTAGCATAAATACACTGTTATATTTGACCCATAGATATGACCCTATCAGGTGCTACCACTCTGGGCCAGAGTGGATCTGGGAGCGATAGCAATAAAGGGGTATACTGCATTCTCCAAAGTTTCAGTATTACTGAAGCCCCACTATCAGATTGTTTAGTGTCATATCCAAGACACTCGTTTGGAGAGTTTTACCCTTTTGCAGGGATGCAGTCGATGTATTCTACAGCCCCAACCGACTGGGCCAAGATAAGTGAATAAAGTAAACTACCATAAAAGGAGTTAATGATTATTCACGCCTGGGTGGGAAAGATGATCCACAGGGAATTAAGAGATTAAAATTTGATCATACTACCAAATGGTATATGCACAAACCAGAATCAATCCTAGAAAATGAGACCCATAAAATTCTCTGGAATTCTGAGATACAAATAGATCACTAGAAGGCCAGACCCGGTGTTAATTAACAGGGAAACAAAGAACTTGTCATCTGGTGGATTTTGCTGTTTTAGCGAACCACAGAGTAGAAATGAAAGAAAGTGAAAAGATAGACAAATACTTGGATTTTGGCAGAAAGCTGAAAAAGCTGTGGAATATGAAGGTGACAGTGATAACAATTGCTGTTTTCACGCTCGCGACGGTTTTTAAGTCTCTGGAGGAATTGAAAAATGAAAGGAAGAATAGAGACCACAGAGACTCCAGCATTGTTGAGCTCGACTAGAAAGCTTAGAAGAGTTCTGGAGACCCGAGGATATTTGCTGTCACTTCGAGTGAACCTTGAAGTAATGGCAACGAAGTAATAGCAATGATGATTAAAGGTCATGATGATAGAAATAATTCTTAGCACGTACTTATTTTGTTCATCGTTCAGTCGAAGTATGACTCTTCTAAGGGACGCTCTGTAGGCGGGGCCTAGAATACACTGATCGCATCCCCATCTATCACTTCAAAAGACAGGTGTCCTGCGTATGACACTAAACTGCATCTGATGGTATGACTCTTGTTCTGGAGTTTATTACTTTGATTTATTTTTGCTAGTAAGTAAGTAAAGTAAAGTTAGTGACCATAGTCGAGGGTGACCCGAAGGCTCCCTTTTCGATAGCTACTACACCAAGGTGTAGGGGAGGGCGCTACTCCATTCCCTGGATTGCTCCACTTTACCCTTGAACCGTACCTTATAATGCTGAGTGTTAAGCAAGGTGGTATCAAGTTCCATTTTTAAAGTCTTTGGTATGACTCGACCTGGGATTGAACCCAGGTCTCCCGGGCCATTGGCGTAGTAATCCATTGTATAATTATATATACACATACATATATAATTAACAGTCACCAAAGGATTGGTAAAGGGACAGGAAGACTTGGAAATAAAAACACGAGTGGAGACCGTCCAAACGACTGCACGGTTAAGTCGAACAGAATACTGAGAAGAGTCCTGGAAACTTAAGGAGACTTGCTGTCACTCAAACTCCAGTGAAAAACCATCAGCTGATGCTGGTGTGAAAAAATCTCAAAGGAGTAAAATAATAATAGTATACACAACCCAAAATCTATCTTGGAAAATGAGACACACAAACTTCTCTGTGATTTTGAGATACAAACGGATCAACTAATCTCGACCAGACCCAGTGATTGTAAAAAAAACAAAAAACAAAAAAAGAGAGACCCTGCCGAATAGTGGACTTGGTCGTCCCAGCAGACCGCAGAATAAAATTGAAAGCAAACAAAAAAAGAGATAAGTATCTTGACCTGGCCAGAGAACTAAAAAAAAAAAACTTTGGAATATGAAGGTGACGGTGATGCCATTTATAATATGCGCGGTCGGTACAATCACCAAAGTATTAGTAAAAGAATTGGGAGATTTGGAAATAAAAGGACAAGTGGAGACCATACAAACTACAGCATTATTAAGATCGTCTAGAATATTGAGAAGAGTCCTGGAGACTTGAGGAGACTTGCTGACATTAAAACTCCAGTGGAAGACCATCAGCTAGCGCAGGTGGGATAAACTTTCAAAGGAGTTATAATAATATCCACCCTTTCTTTCTCACACACATAATCTCTTACTCTCTCTCCCTCCTTCCCCCTCTCTCTCTTACTCACACACACTCTCTTTCTTTCACACACATTCCTTTTTAGTTAGGAAATTGCGCATATTGTACATTCACATTTAGATTTTTTCTGTAATTTCTTGAGTTTTTTTGCTCACGGTATATGATAACTAATTTGCACACGGTATATGATAACTAATTTGCACACGGGGTCATATGATATTAAATTTTTCTATCTTAATACAAATAATTTGCACATAAAGCTATTTAACCCATACATGGAACCCTCACAAGTACTACCAATCCGGCCTGGAGTGGACCTGAGAGTGATGGTAATGAAAGGATACTCCACACTCAGGAACCCCATTGATATGAAATCTTTAAGTTTGATTAAAAGGCAAATATAACCTTGCTCTGGAATCAAGAAAACATGAATCTGTACTAATAGAAAAGTTATAGAGAAGATACAGACTGAAAAAAAAACCCCATTATGTTAGAGACAAGGAAAAAAAAAAATATTAAAAAATTTGATACCGGCTCATTGGCTAGTGGGTAGAGTGTTCGCCAATGGTCCAGGAGACCTGGATTCAATCCCAGGTCGCGTCATACCAAAGACTTTAAAAATAGTACTTGATACCTCCTTGCTTAACACTCAGCGATATAAGATACGTATTAAGGGTAAAGTGGAGCTATCCATGGAAAGGACTAGCACACCCCCTTCATCTCGTGTAGTAGCTATTGAAAAGGGGGCTTTCTAGTCGCCTTCGACTACGGTCGCCAACTTTACTTTTTTTTTTTTATATCTATCTAATAACAGCACAGCTGTTCACGCTATGTAAAACAAACAGCCTAGTCCCGTAATTGAACTTTTTTAGCTGAGTACATTTCTTACGGCCATAACCGTTACGCTATGTAAAGTAATTGCAGCAGGAATTAAAGGTAATTAATAATAATAAAAGATTAATCATGTTACTTCCAAAATATAAATTGGCTTTTTCGCGTGTTTTTATTTACACTTTTTCTCTCAGCGATATAAGGTACGTATTAAGGGTAAAGTAGAGCAATCCAGGGAAACGAGGAGCACCCTCCCCTAACTATTGAAAAGGGAGCCTTCTGGTCTCCCTTGACTGTGGTTGCCAACAACATTTTCAAAAGCAACTTAGAATACACTGATTATCCCTTGCAAGGGATAAAACCCCCTCCTCCCAAAATAAGAGGTGTCCTGGGTACGACACTAAACTGGATCTGATGGTAAATCTCTAGTTCAGTAGATCTGGGGAGTTTGTAATAACTTTTATTGCAATTACTCACAAGTCAACACTAGCCAGGAGTGGTTGTTAGAGTCCCATCTTTCGGTCAAACAGATCCGTTTAAAAATATTCGTACTTGACCGGACCGTGTGCAAAAAAACCCCAAAAAACAAAAACAAAAACAAAAAACAAAACAAAATAAAAACATCAACAACAAACAAAAAATAAAAAACAAACAAAAAGAAAAACAAACAAACAAAAATTCTTAAGAAACGATCACACAAAATGTAAAAATGTAAAAAGGAAGCACAATAAACGTAATCTAATCTCTTGATATAGAATAATCCTAAACAGGTTTATATGCCGTTAAAATCAATCAATAAATCAATCACTTCACCACGTCATTTTCTCTAAACTGCCCATCTCTATATAATGGACTCTTCTGACGATGTAAGAGAAAGAATTTATGTTATATAATTGTTGATAGATAAAACTATAATTAATCAATGTTGAATGTAGAAAGTTCTAGGGTATAGAAACAATGATATATCAATCTAAACTGGACAAATAAAAAGTCATAATTCATTTATGTCTTCAATTTATATTAAGTTTTAAGAGTATTTTTAGCTCACATATAAATAGAAAGTAATTTTTATCATCATACTATATTCATAAAATATCAATAAATTAACAATTGTAAACATTTTTGATAGCACAATAAACTAGTCATGTAATAACTATTTTATTTGTGCGTTTCATTTGGCGCTAATGCCTTAAGAAAGGTATGAATATATCTGTTATTCCTTCCGCTATAGATAAATAATCGGGATCGGGCAAACTGGACTCTCTAGCCTTAGTTAGGAAACCAGTTTAGAAGAAGGAAAACCTTGAATTCAAACCAGCTTAAAGAATTGACCTCATTTTACATCCTGCCCGTGACAGAGTGGGTGGGGGAATACATACATTTTGTTAAATTCTCATCTCACCCTGAATATATATATATATATATATATATATATAATAATGATAATAAATAAATATATATTATATATATATTTAATCCATGGAAAATATTGTTCTGCAACCTAAGGTATATATATATATATATATATATATATATATATATATATATATTGTGTGTGTGTGTGTGTGTGTGTGTGTGTGAATAACTGTTGGCCAATAAAAACTCCAGGTAGTTAGATTTTATAAGAGTAAGACACTTAAAACACTCCAACTTAAAGAATAAAGCAATTTTCAATACACTTTACTACTGACTGATAATTTTGAGGTTGGGAGTCGTCATTTTTAAGTTGGTTATATCGAAAACTAACTGCTCAAATGGACTCTATATAAACAATAAAAAATATATCGGTTTTGTATTATACGCAAGCTTCTTTTCAATTTTCATAACTGGATGAGTGAATTTTCATGGAGCTCCCTTTAGATCTAAATTCTCAATGTAAATCTACCAATTTATTATTCTCAGATGAACTCGTAAAATCTGTATTCATAAAAGTGTGTGAAATCAGTAGAATTTTAAGATATTTCAGAAATTTGGCAACCATCCAAACTTTATTCTGTTGTACAATTCATTACGTTGAATAACTAAGAAATCAAATTAGAATTCTTCTTTCTTTCCTAAATAAAAGAACCAAAATCACCATGAAATCTGTTGATATCGTCATTGTAAAAGAGAAACGCAAAGGGTTCATTTGTCGTCTACATTTAAAATTTTTTTATCTCAACTTTAAGATTCAGAAAATATTGAATATAAGCAAGTGCAGCATATTTCATACATAATCTGAAATTACAAAATTGATTCAATATTACGATCATTTTTTAAACACAAGTAAACTAGTAATTGAATACGTTAAACAGGTAATTGAACTTATTAAACGCATTAAACTAGTAATTGTATACATTTAACTAGTAATTGAATGTTAAACGAGTAATTGACAACATTAAACTAGGAATTGAATACGTTAAACTAGTAATTGCATACATTAGAATAGTAATTGCATACGTTAAGTTGTAATTGCATACATTAAACTTGTAATTGCATACATTAGACTAGTAATTGCATACGTTAAACCAGTAACTGAATACGTTAAACTAGTAATTGTATATGTTAAATCCTTTAAATTTGAGTAGTCGGTATTTGTGCCACTAACTAGAAGTACATAAATTCGGGCGGCTTGAATTTCAGCTATGGATTCCTAATTTCTGTATCAATATTACCAATAAAATGTTGCAATTTTATAGTTTATACACAATTTCATTATTTTTTTTATATACCTTAAATTATTTATAGAAAGTTGTAAGCTCTTATTTAACAGTCTGTAAAGATGGTAAATAACGGATTACAATGTCTTACATTTTCAGCACTTGTTTCGAGCAAAGAGCAGAGGGTTGAGAGGCCAAGGTTGATGGGAGGCTCGGAGTTCTTTGGGTTAAAGATTGACTCAAAAAGTTACTTACGTTTTTCAGCTGTAATGATCATTTGTTCGCTTATATCATCTGACTTGTCATCTGGTGAATCTCTCCAAGAAGGTTCATCTCGTTGCATTGTCATATTCTCAATAATATGTTTCAGGGTCGGAACCTTCGGCAAAATACGATCATTTTTCGTAATATTCGGCAATTCATTTAATCCAATCTGTTTAATTATTTGCGCCTTGAGTGTCCGAAGTCTCATTTCCCGGTCCATTTTCTTCATTGTACAAATCTGACAGGTTTTCTGAGACGAAGATTTTGAAATCCTGGCTCTGGCCGAATCATCTGAGTATCGGTTGTAAGAATCTGAGTGACGGGAGGGAGAGAGAGAAGGTGATGACAAAGGTATGTGAGTTCTTTTTTCTGTATATCCTTCTGGATCAGAGTAACCTCGTTCACTGCTGTCATAGTCAGGGTGTCGATTTCCATAACGCCGGTCTCGACTGGACCCTCGTCCTCCACCTCCTTCACCACCCTCACTCCTCTTTCCTCCACCACCACCACCACCTTTACCTGATATCCTGCGCCGTGGAGATCGTGATATGTGGTAATGTGAATGATCAGGATCGTCGTAACTTTCCGGGTCTAAGTTAGGGTCTATTTCCAGGCTGCTTCTGTCGTGCCCGTTCGAGTTAGAGCCTCTTCCTTTGCCCCTCCGGTTTCTGTTCCTTCTGCCGCTATGTCGGTCTTTGTTTCTCTCCCGGTAATCGAGCCCTTCGTAATCGACGTTGTGATCATCCTCGTAGGCCCAGTCATCCCTGATTCTCGGTACATGACGTTTTACACGACTCCCGGTATATTTGGAAACATACTCGATATAATTCATGTCGTCGTTTTCGTCGTTCTCGATGTGGTCAAAGACCTCGTCGTCGGAGTACTGGTCATATACGTACAGGCTTTTTCGTCTTTTATTTTTTGTAAGTACATCATCTGTAGCATTGTCGCTGTTTTCGCTTTCATCCTGAGCTTTTCTTGACAGAGAAGCTGATTCAGTCATTGGCTTAAAAGAGGGTGTGACAACTTCCTGGTTTTTCTCTTCTATATTGTCTTTTTTTTCTTGCTTGGTGTTTGGTTTTCCTTTTCTGTTCATCTCATAGTATCGCTGGAGATATTCTTCCTTGCTCGGTAAAATATCTTCGCTACCATCCGGGTTGAACTTATTGCTCAAATTAGCAACGACGTCACTGTTTCCTCTAAGTGCTTTTTTCTGATGGTCTCTTCTTTTTTTAAACTTGTTTCTCCCTTCGACATTCTCCGGAACAGTTGATGATAATTTATGGACGCGGTCTGTTGCTGGCTGGCGTTTATTGGTGTTATATATGTCATTCACGTTTCCGGCGTTGTTGTCGGGATCGAGTCTTCTTTCTTCGATTCTTTTCTCTCTAAAATAATGTCCTGTCTTTTCGCGATTAACACCAGAAACCGACTGACGAGTCGAGTCAACAGTTGTTTTTTTTTCAGCTGCCGAAGGAATGATGGTATGAGAAGCAGAAGAAGAAAGGGAGGAATGCGATTTTACGTTGCGTTGTTGCGTCTGTTCCTGAAGTTGTTGGCGGTCCTCACGACCGTACTGTTCGTTCTGGTAATTGCCATCTTGGGCAACAACAAGTAAAAAAACAAGGCAGCAAATAACGCAACGGTAACAGAAAGGTAAGACCAGAGCCATTTGCGTGTGCTGCTGAAGATCAACCGAAACCAACTGATTAAATAAAATTTCAGCAAAATAGAGGAGCTTAAAGACGAAAGCCTCCAAGCCAAAGATGGTATTTATAAAGATACTAGAGAGAAAGTATCATAAACGTGACTTAAAAATGTTTTTGTCTATGTAGCTGAAGGAACTGTATTAGGTGAAATCAAAATTCGTGATCATGTTCCTTCAGTAGTGTAAAAACAAACAAACAAACAAACAGATAAATTGAAAGTTTTCTTGTAAAAATGACAACAAATAACAGCAATCAAATTAACATTAACAATAATAAAACATTCAATGTGGTGACCGGTCTGTAAACGAATAGTTACTACTACAATAACATAGCAAAGAATATTACACGACAATGTGTAGTTGCGGCGGTTGACAAGAGGGCGGTTACATAGGCAAACAGCTGTAGCGTTGATGAGACAAGTGCAAGAGTTTTTTTTTGTTGCTTTTTCTGAGACAGCGCGCAGCTTTAAGTTGATTGAACGTTTCTTCCCTCCAATTCCATTAGCCACTGAGAGAGAAGAACTCACAGCACTTTCATTTATATAACCCTCCCCATCTTGTCATTTTTTATTTTATTTTTTAAAACTCCGTCCGCTTTACATGTTCTCCAACACACCCAACATGTATTTAACCTATCCATCACTCATCTCTTTTTTTTTTCCCAATAGCAAACTCTCTTCCTTACACTTTTAACTCCGCCCCCTCTCTCTTCTTTCAATATATACCCATCAGTCTATCTATATGCCTGTCTGCCTGTCTGTCGGTCTGTCTGTCTTTTTTTAACCACTTAACTGTTAATTTTCTCCTGAAAACAGCCAATGCTATTTCATGGTTTAAGCTTAATATCTCTTTCTTTCGTTTGGTGAGTGGGAGGGTGGACGGCAGGAAAATAGGTGGGAGGTTGTTTTTAATGCATGAACAGTGTCAGCGTGACATGTTATGGTGTTACACACACACACACACACACACACACATATATATATATATATGTTTATATATATATATATATATATACACACAAATTGTTTCTATTCTCATTGTTCAGACAAATATACACGTGAATGAGAGGCACTGAATCTTTGAAAGGAAGAGGAAAGATCAAAAGTTAGAGAAATGGAGCCGTAATATAGAAATACACACGCACACGCACATACATTTGCATTCCATAAGATATAAACGTGATCAGATATTACCTCCATTCATACACACATGCATCCATATGCATATTTTTCACACACACACACAGAGAGAGAGAGAGAGAGAGAGAGAGAGAGAGAGAGAGAGAGAGAGAGAGAGAGAGAGAAACGTACCTATTTAATAAAATATGAATGTGGTCAGTATTGATTCATACCTTGGAAAAGGTATGAATCCAACTATTCTCCCTATAGCTATGGGAAAAATTATAAGGAAGACTGGACTCTTTAACCTTGGTATGGTAACCTTTCTAAGAAAAGTAAAACTTAATTAAAACCTGTTATACTTCGCTTAAAAATTGACCTTGTTGTAGAAGGTTTGGGTTAATACGTACAACAATTTTGAATTCAGAGTTTATCTTCTTGACCGATTATTTATAAGGCTAACGAGCTTCCTATTTTTTCATCGCTGGGGGTGGGGGGAGAAGAGAAAGATTCTTAGCTTTCAAATAGTGAATAGTGAAACGCAAACAGCGACCACGTGTTGAGTTTGAACTCAACTCGCCGAATCCATTTCTTACGATGGCAACCGTTACGGTGCGCGCGACTATATTTTCTGTATGTAAAAAGTCTGAACTTCAGACTGTAATTATTTCTTGTACTGAGAACAAAAAAAACAACAAGATTAATCACACACACACACACACACATATATATATATATATATATATAAAGAAATGTTTACTAGTAGAGGTAGATGTGTATTTTTTACGCAAATGTCTGAGATCTCAATTGAACAAATTAAATGATGGTTTTCTTTATAGGATCCAGGTTCTTCTCAATCAGAAGACTGGTGTAATATTGCTTGGGGGCTCGAAAAAGGTTGTCACTTGATTCCGACGATGGGAAGGAATGATAGATATTTTGGTCACAAAGATTATTCACGTTTACTTCCAAAATGTTACACTTTTCTTTGAACTGGTCTCAAAGGGAAAACCCTAACCTTATCCCTAAGCCCTTCTTCAGTGGGGGTGCTTTCTCTAAACTAGTCGATTGCCCAAAATAACTTTATAAGAACGAATTATGTAATAAAATAGATAGGACCCAAAGGAATAGCAAGTGTATACTATACGGTGAAAGAGACGAAACAGCAAACAAAATAATAAGCGAATGGGGCAAATTGGCTCAGAAAGAGCACAAGAGTAGGCATGACTGGAGGGGAAAGATATCTATCAAGAATTGTGTAAGTGGCTAAAATTTGACCACACAGACACATGATACATATACAAATCAGAAACTGTCTTTTGAAATAAGACCCACAGAATCAACTGGAGCTTCGAGATAAAAATGTATAAGCCAATCCCGACCAGGTGATCAGACCTAGTAATGAATAAGAAGGGAACATATCATCTAGCAGACTTTGCCTTTCTTGAACATCACTGAGTTACAAATTAAACGATAAACTTGAAAAATACTTAGACCTTGCTAGAGAGTAAATAAAGTTGTGGAATATGAAGGTGACAGTAATACCAACCATAATCAGAGCATTCGAAAAAATCCTCAAGAACCTAGAAAAGCGAATGGGAGAACTTGAAAACCGAGGAAGAATTGTGACTATACAGATCAAAGCACAGTTGAGACAAAGAAGAATACTCCGTCCCAACTGACTTTTTGAATCTAATTTAATCTCTCAAATCTCACGCGACTCTCTTTAGCTAATGAAAGAACCTTGATGCAATTCCCAGACATTAAAATCTTGTGGGACTTCAGGGTACACGTGGACCACGCTATCCATTATCGTCGATTTGATCTAATCCCTATTAAGAAGGAGACATTAGAGTATCTCATTATTTATATTGCCAATCCAGACGATTGTGAAAATTGCGAACTATGCTAAAATAAAAATTGAACAAATGTGGGGACTCAGCACCAAGGTATACATCGTCATTGGTTCACTTAGCATCATATCAAAGGAATTCAAGATGTTCTGATGAGAGCAAAGCATTTTTGAGGACATTAAGTCTCAAAAATTTAACATTATTGCACATCTTTTGAGAAAAATATTTTGGGTGTAATGTAGTTGAGCTCAACACTGTATGAAGTATATGGATAATAGAATATCTGAAAATATTCAAGATATTAGAGCAAGTCGGAAAACTCATCACGAAAGCTTTGGAAAACTGGAGAGTAGAATTAGCAGATAAACCCAAGCTGAGGTAAAAGAAAATTAGTTATGGCATGGAGAAATTACAAAAAAAGCATACTACATGATCCGATAAACTTGGATAATACAATGTCTGAAAATGTTCGAGATATCAGAGCTGTGGAAAACTGGAGAGTCAAATTAGCAGCAAGCGTTCCAATCCAAGCAGATGTTAAAATCCAAAGAGGCATCTTCCAGGGAGACTCACTTTCGACACAACTATTTGCTTTAGGAATGGTGTCGCTAAATTATATACTAAGAAAAGGTAAAGGAAGGTATAAATTTACAAAGTCGCAGCAAAAGTTAAACCACCTTCTGTACATGGATGATATTAAAATATATGCCATGAATGAAAAATAACCAGAAAATAAAATTCGTAATTAAAAAATATACCAAGTTTACAATGAAAAAAAAAAAAAAAAGAGAAACAACTTATAGGATAAAACTACCCAATCAGGAAAACATTAGAATACTTAGAGGAAAGGAAAACTACAATATTAGAAGTGAACAACTTTAAGTACACCGAAATGAAAGAAAAAGTAAGAGAGGTATTCTTCAGAAAAACAGGAAAACTTCTTGAAACCAAACTCTGTAGCAGAAATCTCATCAAAGGAATAAATGTCTGGGCAGTCCCATTTTTAAAATACTCTGGACTATTCTTAAAATAGACAAGGGAGGAACACAGATAAAAAACAAAACAAAAAACAAGCAAATTAATGACAATTTACTATGTCTTACACCCGAAAGATGACATAGATAGACTCTACGTGACAAGAAAAGAAGTAGGAAGAGGACTTACCAGCATTGAGGATTGCGTAGATACAACAATTCAAAGATTTTAGTCATATCAAAAAAGTAAGGAAAGACTGATTATAACAACCAGTGACAGTAATATTAACAGAAATAAAAAGGAAAAACAACACCAAAAAAATCTAGTAAACAAAATGGAGAGAAAAACAACTGTATGTATACTCCAAACGACAAACTAAAGAAATTGAACACGAGATGACCTGGATATAGTTAAGAAGGAGGAAACCTCTAGAGAGAAACTAAATTTCTTTTAATAGCAGCATAAAATAATGTTAAAATGTGTAATTATGTCAAAGCAAAAATTGATAATACACAAAGTAGATTATATTTTGACAGAAATTAAACGGTCAATTCCATAATAAGCGAATACACTGAATTGGTACAAAAAGAATACAAGACTACGCACGATTGGGTAGGAAAGGGTATCCAATGGGAATTATACAAGAGATTAAAATTTGGCCATAGTGACAAATGGTATATGCTCAATTCAGAATCAGTTTAAGAAAATGGGACGCACAGTATTCTGGTGGTGGTGGGGGGAACCTTGTATTAATAAGAAGTAAGGAACTTGCTAACAAGTAGATTTCTCATTTCATCGGAAGACTGACTAAAAATAAAAGAGAGTGAAAAGACAGACAAATACTTAGATCCTGCCAGAGAGTTGAAAAAGCTGAGGGACATGAAGGTTATGGTGATACTAATTGTAGTTGACACGCTTGGAACAGTCCTTAAATCCCTGGAAAGAGAGATTGGGGAGAAATTAAACATCAGAATCTGAATCAAAACTATCCAGATTACAGTACTGTTAGGATAAGCTAGAATTTTAGAAGAGTCCTAGAGACCTGAGGTGGCTTACTGTCAGTGAAAAACTACCAATTAAAACTGGTGTGAGAAACTTGCAGAGAGAGAAAATAGTATAGAGAAGATTCGTCAAGTATTTGATGTCTCTCTCCCAGAAAAAAAACAAAAAAACACAGAATTAAATTGAAAGTGTGAGAAACTGAAAAAATATTTGAAATATGTCAGAGAATAAAAAAAATTGTGAAATATTTACGTTACAATTATACTCATGATTACTGGAATTCCAGAAAAAACCTGGTAAAAAGTCCGGAAGAACTGGAAGTAAATGCAGTAAATTGCTACAAAAATAGTACAAGACCAGACAAAACCATTACTGAAACCAAAAATAATACTGAGGATATTGCTGAAAAATTGAGTATGAAACACTGAAAATACATCCCGTTACTTGATATTTATATAGAACCGCCACATCTTTCTGGTTTGAAATCCCCAACAAATACAAATCTGTAATACATAGATTAACGAAATAGAAATAAAGTAAAACAACTTTATTTCCGTTCATGAACAAAGATGAATATAAATTTGCGCTGAAGTGAATTTCAATTTTTGTCAATTCCCCTTGAATATACATCTGCATTAAAGAGAATTTCAATTTGTGTTAATTCCTCTTAGCTGATGAAATTCCTGCTTTTATTATAAAATCTTGTAAATTCTTGAATTTCAAAATAATTCGACATTAACAGGAATTCCCCGTAAACAGATAGATTTCATTCATAGATGAATAAACTATAGCAATATGTGTGTGTTTGAGTATATATATATATATATATATATATGTAGGGGAGCGGATGGGATAGAGTGGATAAATCGTGATTTCTATCTTGATTTTTTCATTCTTTTCTTTTTCTTCACTACCTACTCGTCCTTTAACCACCTCGCAATAAGGAAATCGAGCACTTATATATATATATATATATATATATATATATATATATATATATATATTATAAAATTGATAGGTCCACAAGAGAATTCATTTTTAAGTCATTTTTTCAACACGTGTTTCTATCGTTTTAAAGTATTTATTTTAAGTAAAACATTCAATAAAGTATATACTTTTTTCTCTCATTGGACCAACACACACACACACACACACACACACACACACACACACACACACACACACACACACACACATACACACATATATATATATATATATATATATAGACGCCCTGTATGTAATGTCATTAATTTCTCTTTTCACGTAAACTACAACAAATACTTATAGCGCTAAAAGTTAAAACCAGAAAAGTCGACGTTCGACTTTTTTTTATCACTAAAGCCATCGGCACTACTAAGAGTACAGGTTAGAAGACAAGAATCTTACTTTTTTTAATGTCTTTAGCACTTGGAAAAGTCCCTAGATAGCTGGGAGTTTGGATATCTGTTTTGTAAACAATATATTAAAAGAATTAGTTGGAGCAGTAAGTCCAAGTGAGCCAGTGGCAGTTAGTCAAAGAGCGAACATAAAGTAATAACAATATTTCGTAATTACACCTGGACTAAGCTTTTAAATTTGTACGTCAAGCAACCTTGGATGTATGAAATCAATCCAATAAGCAATTTTTACACAACAAGGTGTCATTTTCCAGCAAAAAATCTTTATATA
The DNA here is from genome assembly GCA_963585895.1 of Sepioteuthis lessoniana. Classification (NCBI taxonomy): domain Eukaryota; kingdom Metazoa; phylum Mollusca; class Cephalopoda; order Myopsida; family Loliginidae; genus Sepioteuthis; species Sepioteuthis lessoniana. The sequence goes on from OY757919.1 coordinate 65,202,723, forward strand.
TATATAGATATATATATATAAGTAAAGTTGGCGACCTTATTCAAGGGTGACCCGAAGGCTCCCTTTTCAATAGCTACAGCATCGAGGTGCAGGGGAGGGCGCTACTCCATTTCCAGGGTAAAAATTGGTGACCATAATCGAGGGTGACCAGAAGGCTCCCTTTTCAGTAGCTACTACACCGAGGTGTAGGGGAGGGCATTACTCCTTTCCCTGGATTGCTCCACTTTACCCTTGATACGTCCCTTATATTGCTGAGTGTTAAGCAAGGGGGTATCAAGTACCATTTTTAAAGTCTTTGGTATGACGCGACCTGGGATTGAACCCAGGTCTCTCGGACCATTGGCGAACACTCTACCCACATGCTGTAAAAGAAATACAACCCCCGTCCAACTATGTGGGCAAAAAAGACGTCATCAGATACGAATATTTCATATAAAGTCACGGACAAGGTCCAATAAGTGGAATCTCCATGGCGAAGTGACTAATGTGCTGGACTGCGATATCGTTGTAAGTGAGTTCGAAATCCAGTCGTGCTATTAACGTTAACTAATACGCTTAGCAAAGGCATAAAATCCCTTATTCCCCAAGCTACAGGTTAAATAGCACCACAACTGTCTTTCTGCAGCAATGGCTTTTGCATTAAATTATCCATGAAGGTTGATATTCCATTAAAAACAAAGAAACCAAACATTTTTTTCTTGTCTTACAAGAATTCTTTCGTTGGGTTCAATTTTGGTTTGATCCGAAATTTTCAATCCGAGTTTTTTCCACTATGATTGGTCATTTTCAAGGGTATAATCAAATTGTTGATTATCTTTAACATTTTGTTTTTAATATTTCAAGATCATCCTTTATTGCTGTTTCATGATCTGTCGGATCATCGTTGTCCTCGCCTTGCTACGCGTCGGCACCTACGTCAATCGTTCCGGTTTGCGGCGCTATGTATTCATATTTACCAACCCCTCCGCTCGAGCTGGATATGACACAAGGTCAATTTTTAAGCGGAGTTTAACAGGTTTGAATTTAGAGTTTTCTTTCTCCTAGACTAGTTGCCTCACCAAGGCTGAAGAACCTAGTTTGCCCTACTATTTACCCAGAGCTGGAGGGAGAATAATTGGATTTATACCTTATCAAAGGGTATTAGTGCTATGTGAAATGCAATCAGTCTCGTCTAGGATTTGAACTAGTGTCGCTGTGTCCATTTCCTACGACGATAACCATTACACCACGGCGCTCTGTATTAAACTGAGACTGACGCACGTTCTGTCTCTACGACAACAAGGAAGAGTGCGAATTGAAAAAAGCAATAAAAGATACGCTCCTAATGAGGTTCGAACCCGCGTTCCCCTTTTGTTGCGAAGAAGCCTGCTTATCTGCGCTCGCTGCTTTACCAGCTAAGCTACGAGAGGCGTTAGTTATCTCAATGACAACATGGAAGAGCACGCGCTCTTGCTGAGATAACAACCTTAGCGAGTTGCTAAAAACAAAAGTAACAAAATATGAAAGGAAATATTTGTCAAAACTACTTCTACTACAACTACTAATAATAACGAAAGTACATCGACCTTGGGAATTGAAAAAAAAACTGTGGAACATGAAAGTGATGATTATATACTTAGTAATGAAATTTTCAAATTTTCTCATTTTCCAAGACATTCAAAGTAACTGAGTAGCTGATAGAGAATTTTCTAGAACTTAATATATATATTGGGGTTCACACCCAGCTTCTGCTTTTGATATGTAACACTTAGATGGTGACCTCGGCAAAATTGGTCCAGGGTGCTAGATTAAGCGCATTTTGCTACACCTAGTACACTGGAAAAGACATTGAATTATATTAACTTGTCTTTTTCCCGGTTGCAGGCTTTTTTGATAAATTATCTAATTCGTGTCATGGCGTACTATTGGCTTATAATGTTACCATATTTATTGTGAGCATATTATTAGTATCAGGACTCTTTAAAATTTTTCTGAAATCAGGTGAAAAATAACTGAACTAGTTTTTACTTAATGAAATATTAATAAAATATTGGAATTACCTAAAAGGTTGGTTGATTGTGTTTTATGGCATATTAACCCTTGTGAGCTATTTAATGCCAAGTCCTGTTTATTCATATATACTATATGTATGACTTGTAAGTAAATACTGCTGGTTAAATTATTTTTAAACGAGCCAGAACTCAGTTATTTGCAAACAGCTAAATGGTTTCAAGTATTGTTATCTAACATTAATCGTTTCATTAACACGCAGTTAAATTGTTTCAAGCATAGTAAATGAAAAAAAAGCAACATCTATTTGACCAATAGATGGGACCCTAATACAGTGGACCTACAGGGGTCCTCTAGACGACCTAAAGCTACAGAACTGGAACCTCATCATCAGATAGATTGTTGTGCATTATCCAGGATACTCATAGGAGAGTCTTACTTCTCTGCAGAGATCCAGCGTATTCTACTGTACCCGCCGACTTGGTTATTACCTGATAGAGTAACCATTCTTAATTTTAAAAGTTCTCTTATAAAGTTATTTGATTTTAGATCAGTTGAAATCAAGGGTTAGTTATTATAATGATTGAGCCCCTGTCCCCCAATCAACCAAACAAAAAACAGCGTGAACGGAGAAGAGGAACGAATAGAAGATACGAAAAGAGACTGGAATGAAATGGTTATACAATGATGAGTTTTGAATGCAAAAGAAAATGATAGCGAACACACAAATATACAATGATTATGTTGTAACCTAACAAAAGGTTACAATCTATCGATCTATCAATCTATCTATCTCAGTCTGTTCTTATCTATCTATCTATTAGATGGGTTTGCTTTCCTCCAAAAGTTCCCAACGGATAAACATGGAGAAACTCAAGGCCGGTATATTTGACGACCCTCAAATAAGAGAACATATGAAGGGACCCAATGTTTGACGAAGTACAGAGAGAAGCTGAACTGTCTGCCTGTCAGTCACTGAAGTCAATTGTTACAACTTTCTGGGAAACCACTGGAGTGCGGAATACAAGAAGGAAATTGAAGAGCTACTGAAGAGTTTCCGCTAACTCGAGGTACGAACGCCAACCCAACTGCACTTTCTGCGGTCACACTTGGACTATTTTCTAAAGAACTGTGGAGATTTGAGTGAAGAGCAGGGTGAGCGCCTTCGCCAAGACATTCGTATTATAGAACAGCGCTACAATGGCCGGTGGGATGTAAACTTTCTCACTGACAAGTGCTGGTGCTTGAAACAGGATGCGGTGGCTGCCGAGCACAGAAGGTAGTCTCTGAAAAGTCCTTTCATCCCTGAATAGCAAATGTGAGCTTTCTGCGAATGTATCAGCCCTAAATTTAGCATTATTTGTTTAATTCAACCAAAAAATTAGTAGCGTTATAATACTGTTCTATACATTTCAAGTAAGAGCTTGTATCTTAAAAATTTGATCTAAATAGAAAAAATGAGTATAATTTTTGGATTCAAAGTAAAAAAAACTGCTTTAAAATCAACTATTATATGTTCGGCTTTGATGACATCGCCGGCCAATGTTATAAATGAACGACCTTATACGTTCATATCCTATTTTTCAAAATTGAGGTGAGTTTAAAGCCACAGTTATTGAAATAGGTATATATAAATTTTCATAAAAAAAGAAAAAAAACTCAGCTGTTTATCAAACTATAGATTTCTTTTGTCTTCAATAGTTATTCCCTTCCCCTAGCATAGATCCATCTGATGTATTCAGATATAATGGATTTTTGGTTTTCCGGCATCAAAAAAGCTATCGTGATCTTCTAATTAGACTCAATAAATTTGGTTGTCGAATCTTAATACTTTGTTTCAAAAATCGTACCATTAAAAGGATGAGTTGGAGATCTGCAAAAAGGGTCCCAAGAATGCTAAATCTAGAGCACAAGCTGAAAATAGTTGACAGTCTCGTTCAAGGTTTGAACTCATGTCGCCGTGTCCATTTCCTACGTCGATAACGGGCGCCTTCACATGTAACCCATATGTTGAAGTCCATAGAAGAACGTCGTTTATGAGTGTGTCCTCATTTTTTCCGGCAGTACCCAACATATCTTGCTCGTCTTGGATGTTTTGCGAGATGGGAGGTAAGTGGCTGTACAGCTGCTGTTTTGTTGGGTGCTGCTTCCAGAAGTTGTTTAAAACAGCACGCAGCATTCTTTTATAGTTCCCATTTATCTTTTTCTTCAGGTGCTACCATACAGTAGTACTGAAATGGCTACAGCTTAGAAGAATTCCTGTTTTATTCTATCTGAGAGATCAGATTTTCATATTTTCATTAACCTGTCAATCGCAGTTCATGCAATGTTGATACCATTTTCAGTAGATGAGATATTGCTACCGAAGTATATGAACTGGTCCACTAATTTCAGATGCTTGACATTTAATGAGATGGCACCATCTTGATTAGAACAAATGAACTCTGTTTTCTTATATCTGATTTCATGTAGAGACCGATGCCCCGTTTTGTCTGCTCCAGTCAATGCAGCCGAAATTCGGCTTGAGCATGTGAAGCTGTAAGAAGCGCTGTATCAGTGTAGTCTGTATTAGTAATAGTTCCAGTTGGATATGTGATTCTTACCTTTTTTTCAGTTTGAAACGATTTTCTTTCATTAGATCTATTGATGTTCGTACTAAAAGAACTATGTTTTTTTTTAAACTTCACACGCCTATCTGAGAATTAATTTTTTATTTATTGCGCATTTTTTGTCCACATCCTGGATTGTTTTTGTGTTGTTTCTTCTTCTCTACGTTTCGGCCAAATTTCACCTCTGGCCTTCTTCAGGTGATTAACCACGAGCTCGAATAGGAATGCTGAGTCTTGTAACCGTATCCTCAGTAATTACTGCTTTCCATAGTTTTTGTCGCACCACGTTTTCGACCAAGTAAACATCTGGCCGGCTTGGGTAGGAATTGAAACCTCTATCTTCTGACAATGCTCACCTGGAACCGTAGAGACTCAACGCCTCTATCCGCTGCGCCACGGGCCCTGAAGGGGGATCAAGGTTGGATTTTTTGGTCTTATAAATCCAATTATTTGTTCTCCTTATCGGGTCTTCCATAATCGGTTCCGTACTGAATTTGTAATTGTCTTTAATTGGAATCATTTTGAGATGAGACTTCTTAATCTGAGAATTAACTTTTTGATTTTAACGTAGTGAAGAAGAAACAACACAAAAACTACCAAGATGAGGACAAAAAGTGCGCAATAAATAAAGAATTAATTCTCTGATTAAGAAGCCTCATCTCAAAAGGATTCCAATTAAAGACATTCACACGACTAATATAAATGGTTTTAGTTATGTGTATTACGCTAAAAATTGTGCATCAGTATTCGCAAGGAATGAATTGAACAAAATTTGCGTGGGCAAATATCACAATATAAAGCTGATGGGGGATTCCTCGTGATGTAGTGGGTAACATGCTGGACTGCGACATCACAGTAAGCGAGTTCGAATTTTAGTCAAGCTATTACGTTCACTTTCGGACTAAAACCTTGGGAAAGTTATGAAACCCCTATCTCCTCCAGCAGTGGATTAAATCGTACTACTACTATAATTCTTCAATGATGGCTGGGGCATTAAATAACCTATGAAGGGTGATATGCCATAAAAATAAACAAAAAACAAAACAAAAAGCAAAAAACAAAAAGCAAAGCAAACCAAACCAAACCAAACCAAAGTTGCTATGTGCGTCTATTTTCACTTCATAAGACTATAAATAAATAATAGAGATGTATGTCTATGAGATCAAAGCTCTGATCTGCATGTTTCAGTTGTATCCAAACTGTATAACAAGATCTCTCATCTCGGAAACTTTACTTAATGTATTCGAAGAAAATGATTTTGACGTTGAAGATATGAATTATAAAGGGTAGCCACTGACTTGTACAATCTCCAGTAAACTAATTTATCAATGTACTGAAGAAAACGATATTTCATCTTTGCCGCCATCATGTCAATAGTCAGCTTATCATAACCTTGCAAATTTCGCTGGGGCTTAGAAGACGCTGACTGTATTTTTTGTCGAGTGGAGTGACTCTCCCCGAAACGGATGTCCTCAGTATGACACTAAACTGGATCTAATTCTGGAGATTCGGGGAGTGTGAAATACCGCTTCATTGACATTACTCCCGGGTCCACTCTGACCCGGAGTTGCCCAGTCGGCTAGGGCTGTAGAATACACCGACTGCTTCTCTGTGGAGGGGTAAGAACCCCCCTCCCAACGAGTGTCCTGGATATGAAACCAAACAATCTGATGGTGAGGTTCCAGTAATGCTGGAGTTTTGGGTAATGCGGAGCACAGTCTTCATTACCATTGCTCCCAGGTTCACTTTGGCCCAGAATGGTAGCACCTGATAGGGCCCTATCTATGGGTAAGTAGAACTAACTGCATATTTATGCTAAACTGAATTGTTTGAATTAGAACTGTTTGACTAAACTGAATAGCTTGAAATAAAAATGTTTTTGGCAATTAAACTGTACTTACATTTAAACAGCGTGCTTATGCTAAACTGAATCGTTTGAAATGGAACTGTTTTTGACATTGAAACTGTTCTTGCACTAAACTGAATTGTTTAATATAGAACTGTTTTGACATTTAACTGCGTGTAAGCAAAATCTGTACTTATACTAAATTGAATTAGCTGAATTAGAACTGTTTTAACAAACCAATAGTGTACTCATGCTAAACTGAATTGTTTTTAAATAGAACCTACAATTTGCATAAAAATGGATTTGGCGTTAAATAACCTACAAAGTTTGATATGCCATAAAACCCAACCAACCAACCAACCAACCAACCAACTGACCCGGAGTGGTAGTACCAGTTAGAGTCTCATCGATGGCTCAAATTGATATTTCAAAAAATAATTCATATTCGGTTGGAGCGTGTATAACACTCCTTCTTAAAAGCAACCACATGAAAATATGAACGTAATATGAAAGAGATTTCTTAATCTTTAGCGGCAGTGGGGTGGGGGCAGTCCCCGTAGCCTAAAAGCTAAAGTATTAGACTGCAGCCTCGAATTAAGCGAGTTCAAATTCCACTCGCTCTATTACGTTCGCTCTCGGACTAATACCCTGAAGAAAGGAGGTGCCCGTGGTGTAATGGTTATCGTCGTAGGAAATGGACACAGCGACACGAGTTCAAATCCTGGCCGAGACTGATTGCATTTCACATAGCACTAATACCCTTGGGAAAGGTATGAATACAATTATTCTCCTTCCAGCTATGGGTAAATAGTAGGGAAGATTAGGTTCTTTAGCCTTGGTGAGGCAACTTGGAGAAGGAAAACTCTGAACTCAAACCTGTTAAACTTCGTTTAAAAATTGACCTTATGTCATATCCTGTGCTGATGGGTTAAGTAAATATGAATACCCTAAAGAAAGGTATTAAACACCTTATCCTTCCACAAGGATGACTTTGGCATTACATAACCTACGAAGGTTAATATGCATTGAAATAAAGACAACCGAAAATCAAGCTAATCTCTAATCGGATTGATATAACGTTAGATTCAATCAATCAATTTGACAATTTTTTTTCACATTTTTTGTGAAGTTGTATCTGAAGATTTTTTTTTTGTACTCGGTCACATGGTATCTAGTATTCCTACCAAACACTAATAATTTGCAAACATATCTATTTGAAATAAATATGGGAAATAAAAAAGTACTCCAACTTCAGGGCAGAGTGAGCTTAGGTGTAATGACAATGTGCACCACACTCTATCGAGCTCTGGAGCCTTACCATCAGATGCAGTTAAGTGTCATACCCAGGACACTCCCTTTTTCGTTAGGCGGATACCTTACCTCTCTGAAGGGGATACAATCAGCGTATTCTATTCTCCGTCCGTAGGGAGACCCAAAAGTGTATAGTTATAGAAATATACTGGCTTAGTCCTCTGTCCATTACAAAGTTCATCAAAGTCACTAAAATCGTTCTTCTTGCCCATAAGTACAGCGTTCAACATATCAAAAAAAGGCACCCGAAGAAATAAGACAAAACAAAGCAAAACAAAAACAAACAACAAACAAAATAAACAAACAGCAGCATTCGAGACTCGAACACAGATTTCGTGACAGACTCAGCTGTAAGGCAGGCTCGTTTGCAATATTAAACGACTTTGCTCGTACAAAACGGATTTCGTGCTGATAATTTAAGTTTAACCTTCGCGTTAACACACCCTAAAAATAACTTACCCAAAGCCGTTCGTCTGCATCAGCCAACACGCTGATATCGATTACGAATTAACCGTTGATTAATATTAAGATTAATAGGTTTTGCCTGAATTCTTACTCTTAGCGGTGGTATTCTTGGATTCTAGTACGACCGATAACACGGCTGACTAACTTTCTGATCATTTTCCAAAGACTCCTTCCAATATGACCACGTGGTCCATGGACCACGTTAATTACTTAAGAGAATCAAAATTTTTGCAGTATTAATGAACAAATCTTGGGGGCAACATCCCACAAAGAAGCAGCTATACGGCCACCTGCCTCCTATCTCTAAGTATATTAACCAACCCCTCAGCTCGGGCAGGATACGACACAAAGACCAGCTAGAACTTATCAACAGCAGCTCTGTGCGGACACAGACCTGCTGGAAGCGATGGACGACAGAGACGAGTGGCGAGGGTGAATTAGGAAAATCTGTGCTAGGGGCACGACATGATGAAGATGATGATATCACTTCACCAAAGCAGTTCAAGCCATGTGAGGTCCCAGCTGTGGTTGGTAGTATTGTGGTGGTGAGCTGACACATTGTGCATTGATTTTGTGTGATATGAAAGCCGCTCAGATGAACATATAACGTAGTCTAATTTTTCAACTGACGCTTTACTAGTTCAAACTAGGCCATAACGCCGCGAAAGCAACCAGAAGATATTTGTTGTGCAAAAGGTGAAGTGAAGGTGCAGTTATTCTCACTATTGAGGCCAGATGGTTCTAGAAATTTCGCCGGACTTGCAAGAACATCGATAATTAGGTAAGCCTAAAACCGTGGGTTCTGAGACCGTGCTCCTAGTCAGAGAGGTGAATATAGTGAGTAAAACTCGGAGCGTATCTGGTGAGCTCGGCCTTTTACAGTTCAGTGTGTTTCTTGACCATCAGGACATCTGCAAAAACATCTGGAGTTGTCGAATTGTGCCTCACATTACCGAAATATGGGAAAACCTTTGATTCATCTTAGGAATTGGAAGAAAGAGCCGACTATTTGTGAGAAGTTTTTAAAAATTCAACAAACACTTCTTAATTACAAACCAATGCTTTAGCCCAATCGGCTGGGGCTGTAGAATACACCGACTGCATTTCTGCAGAAGGGTAAGACTCCTCAACGAGTGTCCTGATATGACACTAAACAATCGGATGGCGAGGCTCCAGTAATGTTGGAGCTTTTAGGAATGCGGAGTACTTCTTCATTGCTATCGAAGGTCCACTCTGACTCAGAGTGGTAGCACCTGATGGGGTCCTATATATGAGTAAAGTATAACTGTTTGACATTCAAATTGAGTTGTCTAAATTTCTGAGACGATCTTGATGATTTTTATCATTAAGGGTTTTCGGACTATTGTCTTCAATAACAATGAAGATGAAAACCCTTAATGATAAAAATTCAAATTGAGGGCAAAAAAATGACATGCCAAATTGAATTGTTAGTAATAGAACTGTTTGATCATTTAACTGTGTGTATTAACAAAATGTGTTTACAAATCATATATAATCAATATATACGTGGTGCATTCAATACGTTTCCAGACTTTTTTGTACAGGCATTTAAAATTGTCGTAGACTCTTGAAAATTCAGTATGATATTGCTGTACATCTTATGAGACGACTGACCAATTTTTATGATTTCAGGTTCAAATGAACACCTACAGCAGCAATTGGAATACACTATACTAAAGCCTGATTGTCACAGCTGGTGAATTTCAGATATGCAAACTGGACGTAAGGACACTTTAGAAGAACGATATGCAATAAAATTGTGTTTAAACTTGGAAAAAACTGCTTTTTGACCATCTTGCATGAATCGAACATCAGTTTTTGAGTGGCATAAGAGATTCAAGGAAAGCAGGGAGTCTGTGAGGGATTATGAGAGGTGTGGGAGGAGTACGGAAGGCAATACACCAGAGTTGATTGGCAAAATAAAGAATTTCATGGATAAGGACCGTCGTGTGTCTATAGAGACAATAAGTGCACAGTTTGATGTCAGTGAGGGAACTGTACACACAATTATTCGCGAGGAGCTGAAGATGCGGAAAATTTGCGCGAAGTTTGTTCCAAGGGTGCTCAGAGAATATCAGAAAGAAAGACGTTGTCATGACAGCAGGGAGATGGTCAAGCTGATCAATTCAGATCCCGCAGTTCTTGATGCTCTGGTGACCTGCGAGGAAAGATGGATCTACTGCTATGACCTAGAAACCAAGAGATAGAGTTCCCAGTGGAAGCATGCTGGCTCTCCAAGACCCAAGAAGGCCAGACAGAGCAAATCCACCCACAAACTTTTGATGATCCCTTTTCTTGACATGATCTACATGCACTGGGTTCCCATTGGACAGACAGTCAACAAGGAATACTATGTTAAGGTTTTAAGGGAGTTCAGGAAGAGATTCGGTCTTCAAATCGGGTCAGTGGCATTTCCACTAGGACAATGCACCAGTCCACTCCTCTATCCTTGTCACAGACTATTTGACCAAGATGGGCAGACAGACAGTTCCTCAGCCTCCCTATAGTGCAGAGCTTGCTCCCTGTGACTTTTGGTTATTCCCTAAGCTCAAGGAAAACCTTAGAGGCTGTCGTTATGAGACAATTGAGGAGATGAAAGCGGCTGTGACGAAGGTCATTGACACGCTCACACAAGAGGACTTCCATGGGACCTTCCAGAAGTTGGTGGAACAGTACAACAAGTTGATTGTAGCCGGAAGATATTACTTCGAAGAGGAGTAGTTTCATGTGTGTACTATCAATAAAAGTGCCCTACGAAAACAGTCTGGAAACTTATTGTGTGCTCCTTGTACAGGGTCAGGCAAAATGATCTGACAGATTTTTAGGTTTAATAAAAGACAAATAAAGTAAAGAAACGAAAAGAGGGTTTTTATTTTCGAAAAGTACATATAATGCCATTCTGTTTCATTAGGTTTTGAAAATTAAATCAGTCAAATGGGATCCGTTATTGTCTACACACTGTCGAAGGTGTTCACGAAAGTTGTCTATAACTCGGCGGGCCATTTCATGCGGAATGGCAGTAATTTCTTGATGAATTGCATCTTTAAGTTGTTTAATAGATTGAGGGTGATTACTGCATACCTTTGACTTGAGGTATCCCCTGAGAAAAAAATCGCACGGATTTAAATCAGGTGTGTCAGATCATTTTACCTGACCCTATATATGTAAAAAACAGGATTTGGCATTAAATAACCAACAATGGTTAATATGCCATAAAATCAAACCAACCAACTTAAACCAAACCATAGCTTCATTCTGGTACTGGGTCAGCAGCATTGGGTAACCAGTGAGGATCAAACCTACCACTCTGCTGTTGTAGTTCTCTTGACTATATCAGTATGTGATCTTATCGTCAACATTGACCCATATGGATGGTTCTATTTAGGAGCAAAGGAAAGATCCTAATCAGTTTTTTACGATTATCTTCGTTATATCGAGAATTTGGATGATTAAAATAATTACGTTCAATGCAAGCACTGACTCCACAAAATTATTTCTAAGTTCCAAATGGAACTGGAAACTGCTTCATTTTCTATCTTAGAATATTTCAAGTGCATTGCTCTAATAAAATAAAATCTGTAAATTATAGATGGGATTGGTCCATTCTGTTAGGATGAGTGGTTAGTTATTTAATATGTTTATACTTGTCGTGAATGCTACTTTATTCATAGTGTTTAAAAAATTTTTTTTTATAGTTAGTGCTGCGAGGATTTGTAAACAGTTTATATATATATATATATATATATATATATATATATATATATATATATATATATATATATATATATATATATATAAGCCACTCCGAATAAATATAAAACTCACTGCAACAAACGATCTAACACAACTCCCGAAGAAGACCAGCAAAATGGTCGAAAGCGCTTGGGCTAATATTGGGTTCTTTCTTTACCAACTTGAGCCAGAATTAAGAAGACTAGTGAGAAGACTTGATCGTCTTCACTTGAAGATTTAAAAAAGGAATAATACGCTGTATTCAACCGAAACTTTTTAGATTTGCTGCCTAAGTATACAATATATATATATATATATATATATATATATATATATATATATATATATATATATATATATACACGAGGTGCTTACGATAATTTTCCAGACTTTTTTCGTATAGGCATTTAGAATTGTTGTAAACTCTTGAAAATTCAGTATGTTATTACTATACATGTTATGAGATGACTGACTACTTCTTATGATTTCAGATTCAAATGAACAGTTACAGCAGCAATTGGAATACACCGTACTAAAGCCTGATTGTCACAGCTAGTGAATTTCAAAAATACAATATGACACTTTAGAAGAACGATATGCAATAATATTGTTTTAAACTTGGAAAAAATGCCACAGAAACGTATGGAATGCTTCAGAATGCTTTTGGAGCATCTTGCATGAATTGAGCATCAGTTTTTGAGTGGCATAAGAGAGTCAAGGAAGGCAGGGAGTCTGTGAGGGATGATGAGAGGTGTGGTAGGAGTAAGGAAGTCAATACACCACAGTTAATTGGCCAAAGGGTTAGGGTTAGGGTTACTATGTTGAGGTTTTAAGGGAGTTCAGGAAGAGATTCCGTCGGAAGAGGCCAGCACTCTTCAAATCGGGTCAGTGGCATTTCCAGCAGGACAATGCACCAATCCACAACTCCATCCTTTTCACAGACTATTTGACTAAGATGGGCATCAAGACAGTTCGTCACCCTCCATATAGTCCAGACCTATCTCCCTGTGACTTTTGCTTATTCCCTAAGCTCAGAGGCTGTCGTTATGAGACAATTGAGGAGATGAAAGAGGCTGTGACGAAGGTCATTGACACGCTCACACAAGAGGACTTCCATGGGGCCATCTAGAAGTTGCTGGAACGGTACAGCAAGTACATTACAGCCGAAGGAGATTACTTCAAAGGGGACAAGAGTTTCATGTGTGTACTATCAATAAATGTGCCCATACGAAAAAAGTCTGGAAACTTATTGTATGCACCTCGTAAATATAACCTTATAGAGGTGTTTCAATTTAGTTTTTGGTTATACAGTTTCAATGCACAGGAAATTTATATATATATATATATATATATATATATATATATATATATATAATTTTATCCAAACACATGCACACATATATATATACAAGTGTGTACGTGTGCTATATTTTACTCATCTTTATGACTACAAAATGCGTAATCTCCTATCCGATATTTTATAATTAAGACAAGTACAGATTTTCTGTTTGACGATGACTTTTACGCTATTTAAAAGATTATCTTAACGTATTTGCTCCAGTTGTGCAATAAAGAAAAAATCTTGATAAAGCTTACTGATATAACTGTCAAGTTCAATTATCGGAGGTAAACGATCAACAACAGGTGATAGCGAACAAAATACACCAATTAATTGGTTGAGACATTTAATCAACAACCGTAAATTAGGTAACCGTGAAAGGGATTTAATCGCTAATCCTTTCACTTCTTTTTTAAATCAAAATAAGCTTATCAAAATCTATTGGTATCGATGACTTGTGCACTTAGTTAACATGAACATGTTAAATGACATACAGTGTATTTAAAAAATAACACAAACGTTATTTTTTAACATCTTGTATTTAAACTATTTAAAATCTAGAAAACTATAAGACGCTAATGAGAGGATTGCGCTGAAAGTAATGCTTCCTTCTTATTTCCGCGAAAACCCTAACCGATACATAGAGTCGAATATTACCGTTTGATAAAGCAATTTTTCACTTTCAATAATCTGTTTTCCGACATAGTCGCTATCATTGTCGATATAGAAGATGAACAAGAACCATAATGTCACGCACGTGGGAGGGTCGCTTTGCTTTGCTCCGGACTTGAACTTGGATATAGACCTTGTAACTATCACTTATTAATTGGCACATATTCACCTTTAATTACGTTTATAGGTTGTTCTGCAAACTTGCAGATTGAGGTGGCACTCCTTTATTGCCATTACCCCTTGGTTCACGATATCCCCGAATGGTTGTACATGTTAGGGTCCAATACATGTGTCAAATAGATCTAATTGAGATGATGTTTAAAATGATTTTGAACTATATTGATACATGACCCAGTCGGCTGGGGCAGTAGAATACACCGACTGCATCTCTGTAGAGGAGCAAGACTCCCCCAACGAGTATCCTGGGTATGACACTAAACAATCTGATGTTGAGGCTCCAGTTATGCTGGAGCTTTGGGGAATGCGGAGTACCCCTTCATTGTCATCGCTCTCAGGTCCAGTCTGGCCCGGAGAGGTAGCACCTGATAGTGTCCGATCTATGGGTTAAATAAAACTAAACTGTGTACTTATGCTAAACTGGATTGTTTGGAATAGAAGTGTTTTGACATTTAAACTGTGTACTTATGCTAAACTGAATTGTTTGGAATAGAACTGTTTGTATGAATAAAAATGAATTTAGTAGTGAGTAGAGTGTTCGCCAATGATCTGGGAAATCGGGGTTCAATCCCAGGTCGAGTCATACCAAAGACTTAAAAAATGGTACTTGATACCTCCTTGCTTAACACTCAGCAGTATAAGGTACGTATCGAGGGTAAAGTGGAGCAATCCAGGGAAAGAAGTAGCGCCCTCCCCTATACCTCAGTGTTGTAGCTATTGAAAAGGGAGCCTTCTGGTCGCCCTCGACTACAGTCGCCAACTTTACTTACTTAACTACTATAGTTGATATGCCATCAGACCAAACCAAACCAAAACCTATATTGATACATTGGCTCTTAACATGATATTTTTGCAACCAAATATGAAATGTTTACCGATTTCAAATGACTGAAGGCGCATTTTTATCTTGTAAATAATAGGAGACCATAATTGTTTAACTGACTTCAGAGTAAAATAATCCAACAAGGGTTGACATGCAATAAAACTAACCAGATAAATTTATGTGTGTGTTTACGGCCTACCAAAAGAAACCGTAGCAGCGATAATGATTCTCTACAGAAACACCAAAGTGAAAGTACGTTCACCAGATGGAGACACGGAATACTTCGACATTGTTGCAGGAGTACTACAAGGAGACACACTAGCCCCGTACCTCTTTATCATCTGTCTAGACTATGTGCTTAGGACTTCGATCGACAAAATCAGAGAAAATGGCTTCGAGCTGACTTAGAGAAGAAGCAAAAGGTACCCCGCAAAAACAATCACGGACGCCGACTACGCTGATGACTTGGCGATACTAGCGAATACGCCTAATCAAGCAGAGACACTACTGCATAGTCTGGAACGAGCTGCAGCTGGCATTGGCCTCCATGTCAATGCAAACAAAACTGAAAATATGTGTTACAACCAAACGGGCAACATTGCCACACTAGACGGAGCCTCTCTGAAACTAGTCGACAAATTCACCTACCTAGGAAGTAGCGTCTCATCAACCGAAAAAGACATCGACACACGACTGACGAAGGCATGGACAGCTATCGATAGGCTCTCGATCATATGGAAGTCGGACCTAACTGATAAAATGAAACGCAGTTTCTTCCAGGCAGCGGTTGTGTCGATACTGATATATGGATGCACCACATGGACGCTTACGAAG
This sequence comes from Sepioteuthis lessoniana, assembly GCA_963585895.1. Classification (NCBI taxonomy): domain Eukaryota; kingdom Metazoa; phylum Mollusca; class Cephalopoda; order Myopsida; family Loliginidae; genus Sepioteuthis; species Sepioteuthis lessoniana. The sequence goes on from OY757919.1 coordinate 65,218,541, forward strand.
CGGCTGGAGAGGAGGCTGGACGGAAATTACACAAGAATGTTGAGAGCAGTATTAAACAAGTCCTGGCGACAACACCCCACGAGACTCCAACTATACGGACACTTGCCCCCCATCACGAAAACTATACAAGTTCGACGAACCAGACATGCAGGACACTGCTGGAGAAGCAAGGACGAGCTCATAAGCGATGTACTCCTGTGGACCCCCACATATGGATGTGCAAGAGTGGGACGACCAGCACGAACTTACATACAGCAACTATGTGAGGACACAGGATGTGACCCTGAAGACCTGCCGGAGGCGATGAATGATAGGGAGAAATGGCGAGAGAGGGTCAGGGATATCCGCGCTGGCGGCGCGACATGATGATGATGATGATTATACAGACTGCTCAGCTGTGTGCATGTCTTTATTTAAATGTGACCATATACCCGACACGGCCGGTCCCTACTATCTCAACTTCATATATTAGCTCATGGCCATTCAATCGTCCTGCAATTCCCCCCCATCTCCGACCGAGGACAGTTTATATGTTTTACAAATATACAACAGATATAACGTATATAACCGAGGGTGGAAGAAAGAAGAACAAACAAGCACAGACTAAGCGTAAGGAGGGAGAAGTTTTGGCACTTTTCTGACATTCTGTGGTTATCGTGCGCGTGTACCCTAACGAAATTCCCACACAGCTACCAGGAACGTTGACTCATCCTCTCGCGCTAGCTGACCTAGCTTCTGGGTCCCCAAGTCCCAACTCCTCGCTTCAGCAGCCGCCTTTTTCTGACCGCTGCCTTTTTGACTGTTGCTAACTCCTATCTGTTGACTACCCTGGGACCTTAGCTTTCCTCGTCTTCTTCCGGTCTCGTAGGAAATCTCGTGCACAAGCCCTTTGTGTAGGTTTCGCGCCAATACAGATAAAGGAATCCTCTGATTGGCGCTGACCCACACCCACATCCACAGAACGAAGGCCCACCATTGTGCCACATAAATTTAATGACAAAAAATGTAAAAATTCAATCTCGATTCTTTTTTATCATAATTCCTTCGTGCATGTGTGATAAAATTCTATATGCACACACAAACATACATATACATAAACACGCACGCATGTATGATATGTACACACCAATATGAAATACAATAGATAAGAATCGAGTCGGAATTTTTAAATTTAAAAAGACAAAAAAAAAAAATTACATAAATATATAATTTATATTATTATTTATATAATTAAGAGAAGATGTCTTGATGTCTGGACTGTTGTCCAGATGAAGTCAGTAATAATTTGGGAGAAGAAAAATGAAGTCAGTCTTGAAACTTTTTGAAGGAAATGTTTTTGGGGAAACATAGAATTTTGCAAGTGCTCGACGTTCCATATTCATCTGACTTACAACGTTCGAGTTTTACTTCTTTCCTAAACTGAAAATCCATTTCAAGAGAAAGATAGGAAGATGCAGTGAACATGAAAAGAAATACAACTGCAAAGCTTTAAATCATATCAAAAGAAGAATTTACGAGGTGCTTCGACCAATAAACTACTCATTTGATGACTGAGGAGACTATTCTGAAGAAGTTGATATTAAATTTATAGTTAGTAGAATATGTATGTATGTATGTATGTATGTATGTATGTATGTATCTATCTATCTATCTATCTATCTTGTAAATATACTTTTATTAGCAGTGTTTATTACAGGATTTAAAGTTTTCAGTAATTTTCTAAAGTGTTTGTTCAGTTTCTTAACAAATAGAAAGCCGTCAGATGGATGGCAATCAGATCGATTACCATCATCGTATTAAATCATGCCACCATATCATTACATAAAATAATTCTTAAGATTGACGTCACATATTCAGAAATGTTATTCAAACTGAACATGAAATCTGGCTAATGACCAAGAGAAATCCAGTAAGGTAGTCAGCAATTAAATTCGAGCGAAGACTACAAGATAGTAATGAAATCCGTGTGAAAACGACCAGATAATCATCTATTATACCCTACATAAGTCAATAAGAAAGACAATCAGCAATTAAATTCTGCCGAAGACTACGCGATAGCTAGGAGTAAAGTTCGGCTGAAGACTATTAGAAAATAAGTAATTTAATCTGGATGAAGTCTATAAAAACAGCAGGTATTTTGAATTTAATTTTATTAAAAATAATGATATTTTCATATCAATTTATTAAACTGGTAATGAAATTCAAAAAAAAAAAAAAAAAAAAAACAACGACAAAAAACAAAAACAAAAACAAAAAAACGATAAATAAATAAGAATAAATTAAAATAAAAACAAAAATAGTGAATAGATAAACTAGCAAAACAAAACAAAAACAACAAAAAACAAAATAAAAAACTAAACAGAAACAATGATGAAGAATGAAAAAGAATGCTTGTCTTTGTAAGAATACGATGAATAATAACTAGCTGTTCCAATGGAGATTTTACTTTTTGTAATTTTTTCTGATACACAGATTTACAAATAATATTGTTTCATTATATTAAAGATAAAAAAAAAAAACGGTAACGAGCACAACGGAGGCAATAAAAAGATAAAAATTTGGATAAATTATATAATTATTAAAAATTCAATAAATATTGGGGATCCTTTTGAGATGAAGTTTCTTAATCTGAGGATTAATTCTTTTATTTATTGCTGACTTTTTGTCCTCATCTTTGTAGTTTTTTTGTTGTATCGTGGTGCGATAGACAACAACTATGGAAGGCAGTAATTACTGGGGATACGGTTACAAGACTCAGCATTCCTATCCGAAGTCACGGTTAATCATCTGAAGAAGGCCAGAGGTGAAATTTGGCCGAGACGTAGTGAGAAGAAACAAAACAAAACAAAAAAAACTACCAAGATGAAGACAAAAAGTCCGCAATAAATAAAAAAAATTAATTCTCGGATCCTAACTTTTTAAAGACTTTCGAGAAAAACAAACAAAAATGAAAGTTTTTTTTTAAACAACTTAATTATTTAAGAACATTAGACTAAAAATAAAATAAACCAACGAACAAAAAACTTTGTTCTCTTTCTCTTTGGTGTGAAGCGTATTTTTTTCTTTTTTTTTTTCCCCCTCACAATCAAAACGGAATCTGTCTTGTGTGATTTATAGGGTGTAACATTCGAACACATGCTGATTGATTGATTGATTATTTGATTTTTTACGACATGTCAACCCGTCTCAGGATATTTTATGCCTAACATTTTTGTGTAGTTGTTTTTAAGAGGCATTTTTTGCACACGGTCTTATCGAATACGAATAATTTTCAAACAGATCTATTTGATCCATAGATAGGACCCTGACAGGTACGACCACTCAGAGTCGACCTGGAAGTAATGTTAATGAAGGGGTACTCTACACTCTCGAGATCCACAGAATGGGACCCACATCAGATGTTCTTTATTGCCATTCCAAGAACATCCCTTTTTTAGAGGTGGGTAGGAATCTTAATCCTTTGCATGGAATAAATTAAGCGTGTTCCGAGCTCCACCGACAGTTTCTCTGAACACCTCCATTCATACTTAATTCTATTAGTATTATAGATAATATTCGGTTGAGTTATGAATAATTTCCGTTTTCGTAAGATACGATTAGTTCATGAATAATTTAAAAATGAATCAATTTCAATCAATAGAATATTCACCATTATTTTGAATTACCTCTCGCCATTTATTTGGTTGCTTGTTGATTCCTCTCAAGAAAAACTCAGCTGGTTTCGAGCTCAAGAAGTTTTCTACAAATGCTTTCCCTTGATCTTTTCGAAACATTTTTTTGTCATTCAGAGTATTTTTTTGAGAACGAAAAAGATGGAACTCACTTAGTGTAAGATCTGGTGAATATGGTGGATGGGGTAGAACAGATCCAACTAAATTCAGTATTTTTTTCCTGAGTGATTATGGTTGAATATGACTTTGCGTTATCGTAGAGAAGCACAACGTTTCTTCTCGTGACGAGAGCTGGGCATTTTCTTAGAACATTTTCATGCACATATGGCAGCTATTTAGAGTATAAGCATTGAGTCTCTGACAGCGATTTAAAAACTTAAAATGAATAATAGCGCAGTGATCCCAACATGCACACAGTACAACTTTTCTTCCATAAAACCTCGCCTTTGGAGTAGGCTGCAGAGATTCATCCTTGTCAATCTACTGCCTTGTACGTAGAAAATTGTTATAAAAGACCAAATTTTCGTCACCTGTCATGATATTCTTTGAAAACAGATCATTTCTCTGCCATGAAAGAATACTTGTCACTATGGATATGTGATCTTTCTTATTCTTCTTACTAAGAATGGGAGAAACCCAAATGCCAAGCTTGTTCACTTTTATTATCTTTTTCAAGTGATGGCAGATGGTAGACGTGGATGTTTTGAGGTCAAGTGTTAATTCTCGACTACTTTTGCGCGGCTTGCATTCCCCCAGTTCTCTTGATCGAGGTCTGATGAGTATCCTGGACTGTGTTCACCTCTCAGTGACCAATATCTTGAACAAAATTTTGAAAACCAATTTGATGTTAGATATTCGAGAATGTCAACGTATGGTCAAAGGAAAACGGTAGAAGATCAATTTCACTTGATATCCTGACCAAGCTTTCGTTCTTTCTCTTCACGATTCGTGTATATTTGTGATCGTTAACCGTACAAAAGGCTTTTCGCACCCTCTGACAGATCTTATTTTTCATCCTGCCGGATATCAAGCCACTCTCTTCATCACGTAAGCTTATCGGAGGAGCTTGTTTCACTCAGACCATTTAAACACGAGGCAAGTAACATTAGTTACTTGTCGATTGATTGGTTGTTTTTAATGGCATTTCAACCCGTCAAGGGATATTTTATGCCTTAAGGTTAGGGAATTCTGTACATTTATATTTACCTTCTTTGTTAAGCTTCCTGGGAGTTTTTGTACGTGATTATATGATATAAAATATTCCTGATGAAAAGCTGCCAGCAAAGAAGAACGAATACACCTGTGGAAACAACGTTTCGAGAATTTACTTGGAAAACCTCTGAAAGTTACGGATGAACCTATCGCGAAAATTATTTGTAATCAACTAGACATCAAACAAAGACAGTTTATGCAAGAAGAACCGAACAAAATACTAAGAAAAATTAAAAATAGGAAAGCTGCAGGCTTGATGAAATACCCCCAGAAGTATGGAAGACAAGGAAATTCGATGACATACTGCTCCGATACTCTCAGACCGTATATAACCAGAACACAATAGACAGATAGACGAAGGATGCATCCTTCCTCTTCCCAAGAAGGGTGATCTCGGAATAGCCAAGAACTACCGAGATATAACCCTTACTTCCATAGCGGCCAAGATCTACAATGCTCTGCTAGACAACTGCATAGAACCTAAAATAGAGAAAATACTTCCGTCGAATTCTAGATGGTGTTCTTGCAAAAAACCTCAAGGCAACACTGTTATTTATAAACTTCTTCAAGGCATTTGACACCATACACAGAGGGAAGATGGAGCAAATATTTCTCGCCTACGGACTCCCCAAAAAAACCGTCTCAGCCATAATGATGCTATATAAAAACACGAAAGTAAAAGTTCACTCACCGGGTGGAGACATAGACTACTTCGACATAGGGCAAGGGGATATGTTAGCCTCATACCTATTTATTATCTGCCGAGACTACATGCTTCGAACATCTATAGATTTAATAAAAGAAAACGGCTTCACTCTGGCAAAAAAAAGAAGCAGAAGGTATCCCGCTCAAACTATTACGACTGCGGACTACACCGACGACATAGCGCTTCTGGTAAACACACCTGCCCAAGCGGAATCCCTGTTACAAAGTCTGGAATGGGTAGCAGGTGGCATAGGCCTTCATGTGAACACAGACAAAACAGAATACTAAATGGTGGTTCTCTGAAATTGGTGGACAAGTTCACCTACCTCGAAAGTAGCGTCCCATCAACTGAAAATGACATCGACACGCGACTAGCAAAGGCTTGGACAGTTAACTAAAGCCTATCGGTTCTATGGAAGTCAGACCTGTCCGATAAAATAGAACGCAGTTTTTTTTCCAATCAACGGTCATATCAATACTGCTATCTGGATGCATCACTAACTATGGAGAAAAAGCTTGACAGAAATTACACAAGAATGCCGCGAGCAATATTGAACAAGTCCTGGAGGCAACACCCCACAAAATAGCAGCTGTATGGCTACCAACCACCCATCATAAAACTCATTCAAATTTGACGCACCAGACATGCGGGATACTGCTGGAGAAGTAAGGGCGAACTCATAAGCGACGCATTCCTGTGGACCCCTTCACACGGACGAGCAAGTGTTGGACGACCAGCTAAAACATATCTACAGCAGCTCTGTGCCGATACAGGATGTAGCCTTGAAGACCTGCTGGAAGTGATAGACGATAGAGACGGGTGCCGAACCCCAAAACTGTAGCCTCATTATCAAATGTAGTTTAGCGTCCTACCCATGACACCCACTTTCTCTGAGTTAGGGTCTTACCCATCCGCTGGGAATACAATCAGCGTATTCTAAGCCCCACCAACAGGGTGGAAGTTTTTGATGAGATGGCAGGTTTTGATTTTGTTCCTTTGTTTAATGCCTCTGGTCTTCTTTCTGACTGACTTTTTCAATTCGACTGTTTTCTTCCAATAACGATAGTCGTCGACGTATGAATAAGTTAGGTTCTGACTAACCGGATATACTTGTAAGTCGATTCAGTCGTAAGCCGAACTGCTATATACACAATGTACATGGAACTGTACACTATACACAAGTTTAATGGGGTTTTGTCCTTTTATTTATCCCCTTCAAGTACACTTTTTTCAGATAATTTCTTCCCGGTAGTAGTATCTGTTGAAAGCGATGTCAACATACACATTGGTAATGCGTAAGTTTGATCATATGAAATCTTATCGTTCTGATAAAATAAAAAGAGAAATCTTCTAAACTCTTGCTGTGTCAGTACTACGATATAGTTGCATTGAATTATCTGAAATTAACTGAATGAAATGAGATTTATGTACAGAATAGCTCATTTGGTAGGCTGGTAGCACTGATTCATGAATCTTTAAAAGTGCACTGCAGGTTAGTGCAGTGATTATCATCGTAGGACATGGAATTGGCGACCCGAGTTCAAATCTTGAACGATGCTGTTTGTATTTAACTTCACGCTAATACCATTGAGAAAGGCATCTGGTCAAGGAGAAGGAAAATTCTAAATTCAAACCTGTTGCATTTCGTTTGAAATTGACCTTGTGTCGTATTATACTCGAGGAAAAAAAAACGTACATATTGAAAAGTTAACAGAAAACCCAAAATATTTTCCTCTGCGTGGATAGGGAAAAATTATAATCTAATTTTGTTTGCCTATAACAAAAGGATGTTTAGCTTTTAAATAAGAATGTTTTGCGCTTTATTTGTAATTTGTTTATTTACAGCTATATGAATAAAAAAAAGCAACAAAAAAAACAAAAAAACAAAACTAAAACCAAAACAAAAACAAAAAAAACAAAAACAAAACAAGGTGCTAATTCCATATTTTTGTCACGTGGAAGCAATCTTATATTTTATACGTTATCATCATAATTCTCTTTTTTATATATTATATTGTGATATGATTTATAACTGCAGATTCTAATATTACATTTTATATTTCATAATTATTATCTTATTTTATATTTTATAATTATAGTCTTATATTCTATAATTTTATCATTTTTTAAGAATATTTTAGAATATTTTACTTATCCATTTTAACATTTCATATTATCTTTATATTGTTAGAATACAACTTTTTCCTGTTTCTTTAGCTCAAAAGTTTTTCTCAAGGGTAAGATTTGAGAATGTGGAGGACTTTGAAAGAAATACAAAGGCGCAGCTTCATACCATCCTTGAATTGAATTCGTAGTCGATTATTTTCGAGAACATTAACGTTTCGTGGGTGTCGGAGGAGTCGATGTGGCGTTGTGATAACGTGTTAAAATGTGGCATTGTCGTGAGCGTGTTCGAGCCCAAGTCTCTCTAATACGCTTACTTTCGGACCCCCCACCCTTATCTTCCACCTAAAGGTAAAATAGTATCACTACTGTTCTTCTACAAGGATGGTTTGGGCATTGAATAACCCATGAAAGTTGATATGCCATTAAACTAAGAAACCAAAACAGTACAATTCATGTAGAGTATATTTCATATCTTTTACTTACGACAGTCCTGGGACCAGCACTCGTTTGTTGCGCCTGCTGCACGAAATTTCATATCTATTTTGTTTTAATTTTATTTTTGGTTTGCAGTCGTGTCTTTTTCTTCGTAGTCGCAAGTATGGCTTGACGTATGTCGATATTGGTCGTAAGTCGGCCACTATCGGTATAAATCATGAACTTTCATGATATGTGCCTTGTCATCAAAAATATAGAATCATTTTCGACTTACGTTAACACATCTGCACCGAGTGACTTTGAAGATTTTTGTAATGTGGGACCTATTGACCACATTGTTTTCTGTGGCACTATTTGAGAGATATGATATTAATAGAATTAAAAGTCGGTTATCCTTCACAAAAGCCACTTATGCATATCTTCATTTTTATGCTTTATATAAGGATGCATATTTTTTAAGATCTGTCTGTCTGTCTCTCTGTCTGTCTGTCTGTCTGTCTGTCTCTCTCTCTCTCTCTCTCTATATATATATATATATATATATATATATATATTATCCAACACTAAGTCAGCCGATGGTGGGAACGATTCTATTTTCGGATTTTCTTTCTACAATATCCATGTAATTCAAAATCCAAAAGAGAGCTCAATGTGAAATAATAATAAAATAAATTACAGAGCAAATAATTCCATATAAAAAAACCTTTAAAAATACTCATATTTTTTCTAATAATATCTAATATATATATATATATATATATATATATATATATATATAAATTCTAAGTGACAATTGTTGATTAAAATGCGTTTGTTTATAGGTTCGGTTTCTCTGTTTTTATGGTATATCAACTTTCATGGGTTATTTAATGTCTAAGCAGTCCTTGTAGAAGAACGACAGTGATACTATTTAACCCATAGTTGGAGAAATAAGGGAGTTAATAACTTTACCGGCTCATTGACCTAGTAGGTAGAGAGTTTGCTAATGGTCCGGGAGACCTGGCTTCAATCCCAGGTTGCGTCATACCAAAGACTTTAAAAATGGTACTTGATACCTCCTTGCTTAACACTCAGCAATATAAGGTACTATCGAGGATAAAGTGGAGCAATCCAGGGAAAAGAATAGCGCCCTTCCCCACACCTTGGTGTAGTAGCTATTGAAAAGGGAGCCTTCTGGTCACCCTCGACTACGGTCGCTAACCTTACTTCACTTATTTGTCCGAAAGTGAACGTAATTGAGTGACTATTTTTTCTTTTGTTACAAAAATTGGGTTCTCATTATGTTAGATGTCGACTTGTACTCGAGAAAGGGCAGTAGTCAGAATGATGTGTATGATCGGAAAATGATCTTTTATTCACCGAATGAAGATAATTGCAGTGTTTATATCAATCTAACCTTCGTTCTACGTCCCTTTTCGGAGTAGATATGGCACCAAGCCGTTAGTATAAGGTAACTAGTTGGAATCGAACTCACCACTCAATAGTAATTGATATGCGAGATTGGCTGCTAACCATTACACTACAACGGATGCCATCAGCCCTTAAAACTCAAGTTGGCCGATATTTGTGTTGCGATATATGTGTGACACTATAAGAAGACACTCGTGGTGTAATGGTTACCGTCATACGAAATTGACACAGTGACCCGAGCTCAAATCCCTGACTAGGCTGTTTTCATTTTACATGGCATTAATACCCTTACTATGCATCCAACTATTCTCTTTGCATCTTTGGGTAGATTGGTCAGACTGAGTTTTGGGCATGGTAACTAGTCTGGGAGAAAGAAAATTAAGGAATTCAAACTTGTTAAACTCCGCTTAAAAATGACTTTGTGTCATAGCCTACTCGTACGGAAGGGGTGGGTAAATACATTTGTGACACAATAAACTATTCTGTCCCTGGGTGCAAATATTTAGGTGCAATAATGCATAAGCGTGAATGTGCAAACATGTTTATTTGAGTATGTAAGCATATAGGTGTAGCATATATATATATATATATATATATATATATATGCATGTAGAGGTGAGCGTATCCGTATTGGTGTGTGAATAGCAAGTATATAGGTATGCATATATGCGCATCTATGTGCGTGTATAGTATTATCAAAAGTATAGCTAAACAGGTTAGGGAAGTCAGCAGATTTTAATAGATGATGAAATAGAAAGAGAAGGATTTCTGGATGGCAATGAAAAAGATAGGTTTTTAAATGTCCTTCATAAACTCAAGTTCTTCGGTGCTAGTATAGTCAGAGGTCAGTACACAAAGTACTTTAGTTTTAGGTCGACCGCACAGGAAAAATGGTTTTCTTTACTGAAAAGCAAGGCTGCATATATTTAAGGAATCTAGAAATAGACAGATCAATTGTGTGTGTGTGTGTGTGTGTGTGTGTGTGCGTGAGAGAGAGAGAGAGAGAGAGAGAGAGAGAGAGCGTAAGAGAGAGACAGACAGGCTGAGACAGAGAAAGGAGTTGCGGTACAGAGCAAAAGGAATTCGTGTCTTGCTTTAATGGGACCCATGAATGAAAATGTTCATAGTTTTCTTTTTGACACAGAGTAAAAAAGAAAACTTCCCAGCGACCAAATTTATTTCACAAAGTGTCACACGCCCACCTGACCAGAATAAAGCAGAAGAGAAATAGTCATCAATTATCCCCATCCTCATCAAGTCGTGATGACAGTACGATGTTCTCTGACCCCATCCATCCCAATCGTATATAAGTTCTTGCTGGTCTGCTAACACTGGGACACTCATGGGTAGGAGTCCATAAGAGAACGTCGCTTATGAGTTTGTCTTTATTTCTCCAGCAGTGCCCAGCTTGTCTTGTTAGTCTTACTTGGATGGTTTGTGAGATGGGAGGTAGTTGGTCGTACAGCTGCTGTTTTATGAGGTGTTGCTTTCAGGATTTGTTCAAAAGAGTACGTAGCATTCTTGCATAGTTCTCATCTAGCTTTTTCTCCAAGCGTTTTGTTGGTGTACACGTAGTACATGTATGTATTCTGGAATACGTTTTTGTTTCTTTGTTTGTTTCTTTTTTTGTGGAACTGACCCATGGCTAATATGGTTTCGATCAAGACCTGCGATCGGCTAATCTTTACTTGACAATAAAACAAGGGGTTGAGTCCTTTAGCAGGTAAGATTCGGCGAGCCGCGGCTATAAACCCATATACTATGGTAGCCTGAATTCAGGTAGTTGAAATTTCCATTTCTACATTACTATTGCCTCGCACAAATACAGCCAATCTAGCCATTTTATATTTTCAGATATTTTTCATCTAGGATCTCAGAGAGGCGTGGTCACAGGCGTGTGGGGTCAGGGTTTTATGGGTTCAAAACTTTAACTTAGTTTTGGCACAAGCACGGAAGTACGAACCTCTTAGTGAAGATTGAACGTACTATTCAGTAATAATTGATACGCAACATTGCTTCCTAAATATTACCTCACAACGAGGCGCCTAAGTTTCTTTTGGTATAGCGTGTATGTAGTGAATTATTTTCTCACTGGAAAAAAACATGAAAGATCAAGGGGAGATAACTACAATTAGGAAAAGTTGGATGTTGCAAATGTCGGAGTAGTTAACTGATTTTTCAGTTAACAAATAAAAGATATTTCGTTACCAAACTCCCGGGCACTAATTTTGTTATGTAAGTTAGGACATTTGTCAAATTAGATTTTTGTTGACACACCGAGAAGAATTCTCACCAAAATGTTTGCGGAGGGGGTGAGTGAGTAAGTACTTCAGGTTTTGACATACTGCACGAACATCTGGCCACTTGCTTGACACTGTGAACGATATTGTTTCATCAACTTAGAAAATTTTTTAAATATCCGATTTCAATTCCTTCTTGGCTTTCAAAATTTCTACAACTTATTTAAGAATTGTCTATAAATATAGATAAGATTCATTATCATTCCAAGAGCTGTTCGGACAAATTTATTCTATTTTTAAGTTGTTTACGTTGTTATCAGCCGAACTATTCAAAGATACAACCCAAATAGGAAGCGCAAAGGTCTCTCGCACCCCCATATATTTTCTCTCTCTTTCCTGTCCCTTTCTCTATGTAACATTGTATAGAGTTTTTTTAAATAACATACTGCGCTTATAATATGTAACTAATATCATTGGCTAATATCTAGAAGAGTCATCATCATTATTTCCTCTTTATAGACAATACACTTGGTCCGACTTTTAAAGTTAATTTTTCTCAAGAATAGAAAATCTCCGAAGAAAAATGGTTATTTTAAAACACAACAAATCAAAATACATTAGAAAAAACAAACGAAAACTACCCCTTTAACTATTTCCCGAGAAAATCAACGTATTTTACTTCCTCAAATATAAGGTGTTTTGCAATATTTTTGTACATGCTTGTTGGCGACGCGTGTATCAAGAGACTGAAACAGTTCAAACTGTGGTAGGTATTAGCTATGGTTGTTAGTATCGTGGTAGTTGGTCCTTCACTTCGTGTGTAACACTGGTTTACTAAGAAATTGAGGCAAGCACAAAAATACCCATTTTTACCTAATTTGAGGGTGCTGAATTCAAATTTGAAATCAGTTTTTACTCATCACCTCTAGTTTTTTTTAGATATGCATAGTGTGCATTTTGTACATATACGGTACATAAAGGCGTATATGAATTCAGGGTTAATTCTAATATTGTGAGACTTATGACTTATCTTTTAGTTATTACGCACTAAATGTAAGTGATAGCATTACATTATATATATATATATATATATATATATATATATATATATATATATATATATATTCAGACGGATTTTGACAGTTATGGCTGCAGGTCTCAACCCACACTCTGGCAGTCATTGGAAGAGGTTGTCTCGCAGGCGGCGCAGGAGGTTGGTGTCCCTCAATTATCGTGTTACTAATCGTAACAATCGGGTTACTAAATATTAGTATTACATTTTCAAATGCACATTTAGCTTTCAACTTTGCAGTCCCGATGGTTTGGAGAGAGCTGCGAAACCACGCAGATGATTGTTATTTTTGTTTAACTAATATAACTGGTTTCAATACATCTTCTAGGAAAAAGATCAAATATCCCAACCTTCGATCTGCTATGAGACCCGTTCCCCATTCAGATGATCTTCCTGTACCCACACCTCCAGTAAATAAGGATCTTATTTCCTCATCAGATGAAGAAATGCCTTCAAGGGAGGATTCTGCCGAGTCAATATCTTTGGAAGATATTGAGTCTACATATTCAGGAACAAGTAGCAATGAGCCACATTGGATCACACGAGAAGATCTGAATGATCTTGCTCGTAATTTGTATCTATCAAAACAGCAGTCATAGCTCTTGGCTTCTCAGCTTAAACAGTGGAACCTAGTCCAGGAAGATGTAAGGATCACCAGTTTCAGGAATCGGAACAAAGACCTTGCTTCCTTTTTCGACATGGAAAACAAGTTGTGCTACTGCACAAACATACCTGGCTTGTTTACGTCCCTTGGTTTGCCACATTATCCTTCAGACTGGTGTCTTTTCATAGACTCTTCCAAGCGAAGTCTCAAGGGTGTTCTTCTGCACAACGGGAATAAATTACCCAGCATTCCCATTGCACACTCTGTCCATCTAAAGGAGTCCTATGATAATATGGAACTTCTTTTAGAAGCTATTAAGTACAGAGAGTACCAATGGAGTGTGTGTGGGGACCTTAAGGTCATTGGTCTTCTTATGGGTATGCAAACGGGCCTTACAAAGTACTGTTGTTTTCTCTGTCTCTGAGATAGTCGAGCTGTATCTCAGCATTACAAGCAGAAAGACTGGGGGTCTAGAAGCACTTTTGTTCTTAGCGAACACAGCCTCAAGGAGAATCCTCTGGTGGACATGAATAAGGTGCTCTTCCTCCTTTTCACATCATGCTTGGTTTGATGAAGAATTTCGTGAAGGCGTTGCACAAAAATGGTGCTACCTTCCAACACTTGTCTACTGTGTTCCCAGGTCTTAGTGTTGCTAAGCTCAAAGAGGGCATCTTTGTCGGACCACAGATCCGAGAACTGCTGAAGGATACTGATTTTGAGGAGCTTCTTAACTTAAAGGAACTGAGAGCATGGGAAGCATTCAAGTCAGTCTGTAGTGGCTTCCTTGAAAACACACGTGTACCAGATTACCAAGCCTGTATTGAGAAGTTGCTAAAGTCTTACGAGGATATGGGGTGCCGAATGTCATTCAAGATTCATTTTCTTCATTCCCACCTCAACTTCTTCCTGCCAAACCTTGGAGCAGTGAGTGACGAGCATGGAGAAAGATTCCACGAAGACATTACGAAGATGGAGAGCAACTATCAAGGCAAATGGAAGCCCGGCATGATGGGAGACTTCTGCTGGATGCTCTTGCGTCACATCCCGGAGGCAAAATACACCAGATCTTCTAAGAAAACACACTTTTGACTGTCTGTGGTACTATGAATTGTGTAATTGTGTCATCCAAGTATATTGATTCAATCAGTGTTCTTTATCTATCCTGTTTTATCTGTTATAAGCTGCTACAACTCTTGAAATATGCACATATATTCTCTGTTTATACTAAAATGAGACTATTTAAAAGCCAGAAAACTAGAGGTGATAGAGCAAAACTATTTATAAATTTGAATTCAGCACACGCAAATTAACAAAAAACATCTATCCCCATTCTTTCCTCAGACCAAAAATTTATTTTTGTAAACCAGTGTAATTTGAAAGCCGCACAAATGAATGTTCAACGTAGTCTAATTTGGGAACTTATGATTTACAAGTCTGAACATGGCCATAACGCAGTGGAAGCAACCAACAATACTGTTGTACCAAAAGTGAAGACACAATTGATCACAATTGATCACAACTGAATAACCAGATGGTTCAAGAAATTTTGTTTGGTTGCAAGAACCCTGACGATCAGGTAAGGTCTAGTAGGCTTAAAAGGGTGAATTTCGAGGCGTTGCTTTAAGCCATAGAATCAAATCAGGTGAGTTGTTCATGGAGGATATCAGGCGAGATCAGCATTCCTATGTAGTTCATCACGACGTCGGCAAAAGCATCAGGAGTTGTCGAATTGTACCTCACGTTATCAAAATATTGCAAAATTTTTGACTCGGCCTCGTATTAACGGGGAGGGGAGGAGTCCTAGTGGCGTAGTGGCTAATGTGCTCGACAGTGATATTATAGTAAGCGAGTTCGAACTCTAGTAGCGCTATTACATTTACTTTCGGACTAATATCCTTTGGAAAAGTATTAACCCCTTATTCCTCCTCCCAGCTATAGCTTTAAATAGTACTAAGAGAAGCAACATCCCTCGAAATAATTGCTGTATAGCTACTTACCACCCATCTCAAAAGCCATCTAAGTAAGTCAAACAAGACATGCGGAACACTACAGGAGAAACAAGAAGGAACTCATGAGTGACGTTCTTCTATGAGCTCCTATACATGGACGTGCCAGTGTTGGCTGACCAGCAAGAACTTATTTACACCAGCTTTGTACAGACACTGAATGTAGTTTGAAAGACCTGCCGGGAGCAATGGATGATAGAGACGGATGGAGAGAGAAAGAGAGAGGTCGAGGTCAGGGAAATCCGTGCTGTTAGCATGACTTGATGATAATGATAAGGATGGCTTTGATATACCATTGAATAGATTTCGTTGGTTGTTTGGGTTTTATGGCATATCAACCTTTTTAGGTTAGTTAGCACCAAATCCATTTTTATACAAATAATCAGTTCTATTTAAAACAATTCAGCTTAGCATAAGCACGCAGTTTAAATGTAAGTGCAGTTTAATTGTCAAAACACTTCTATTTCAAGCTATTCAGTTTAGTCAAACAGTTCTAATTCAAACAATTCAGTTTAGCATAAGTATGCAGTTAGTTCTATTTAACGCATTGATAGGGCCCTATCAGGTGCAACCATTCCGGACCAGAGTGGACCTGGGAGCAATGGCAATGAAGGGGTACTCTGCATTCCCCAAAGCTTCAGCATCACTGTAACTTCACCATCAGATTGTTTAGCGTCATTACCTGGACACTCAATGGGGAGGGGTCTTATCCCTCTGCAGAGGTACAGTTGGTGTATTTTAATGCTCCAGTCGACTGGACAAAGATAAGGGTTGGGAACTTGCTGCAAGTGCAGATTTAAAAGTACGGTTGGGATAAAACATATAGGTAGTAGGACTTGACATGACCAGCCGACTGATCGGATCGGGCCTATCCGACCGCCCACCTGAACAAGTAAGGGCCAAAGAGGTATGTCGTAAACCATTCACCACTTTGTCGCCGGATCAATGACAGCTCAAATACCAGGATTCTGTCCTAGCATCTTACGAGTCACCTCTCACGGTCAACAGGTGACCTCTTTGGGGGAGTCTTACCCCTCTGCAGAAGTGCAGTCGGCGTATTCTACAGCCCCAGCCGACAGGGTGTACAATTGAACAGAGAAAACAAACCAAACTTAGTATTTACTTAAACATCAGAGTAACAGACTTGGCTATACTGTCAAGTTGCGTTGAAAGCTCCAGTTCCCATCAGATTATTAAACTTAAGTCAACAATGAGCCTGTTCAGTTCTCAGAAGAGTGATCGTTTAGAAACAACAGATAGTGATAGAATCGGTTAAGTTTAGTAATTAATAATAACAACAACAAAGTTATAGTGGTATTTCATTAAAAAAAAAATTATATACTGTTTTTTTCTCGTATTTTCTAAAGTAGGTATGAGCTAAAAAAGAAAAAAAAACATTGAAAAGGAGGTAGAAAAACATGTTCAGAATTATTATAGTCAGTCATATTAAATAAATCTAAATATGATATTGTGAGAAATCATATATATATATATATATATATATATATATATATATATGTATGTATCGGTGAGTCTTGACAAATTCTCCTTGGCGGTTGCATATGCATATATATTTATAGAGTATACACACACGCATGTGCTCTCTCTCTCTCTCTTTCTCTCTCTCTCTCACACACACAGACACAGACACTGACACAAATTCTCCCTATGTCTTTCTCATGCATTCAAACACACACACACATATGTAAATATGCATACATGTATTCGCATATTTATAGAAGCTTTTTCATTGAAAATATATTTTATTCCTTCTCTTAATATATATATATATACATATATATATATATACAGAGAGAGAGAGAGAGAGAGAGAGAGAGAGAGAATTCAGTAGAAATTTAAAGAATTTAGTATAAAAGCACTAGTTTTTTTTTAACAACTGGTCTTGCTATAACATGATCTGAATCTCGAATCATTTCATAAAGCCGAGTTTGATTCATTTAATTAAACAGACGGAAAGACAGACGGATAGGTAAATAGAAAAGATGAAATATTGTGGATGCAGTGATGCAAGAGAGAGAGAGAGAGAGAGAGAGAGAGAGAGAGAGAGAGAGAGAGAGAGTTAAAGAAAGTCAAAGAGAATTTGGTGGGATACAAATGTATAAAATCTTGATGTTTTTTGTTTCCTTTTTATTCTGAGTATTCTTAAGTGTTTCAACCACTTTCCAGATGCTATAAGGTTGCATAGGATCCAATGTTATTTGAGTGGAAGAAGAAACGGATAGAGTAGCATTTATGATATAACACAGGCCCTTGAGTGCTGATTATGCAGAGCCAATCCAGCTTTCGCCACAAATCTGGTCACATGAAGAGTTGCACCAAACTGTTCCTTGTTCAGAATCAATTCCCCATTGGCATCGAACTGTTGCTGAGGACACTGCGTTATCTGTCGAACAGGCAGTGAACGAAGGTAATCCAGATTTTCTTGATATTCTGGATCAGCGATCGTTAGAAGTGTAAGGCTTCCGTCTACAGCACCGATGGCGACTGATGTTCCAGAAGAGGTACCTGCCATGGCGTTAATAGCAGCATGGGTCTTAAAGTTAGCGATCATTTTGGCATCTGAAAGGCGAAACACGCGTATGGTACGCCGACCAGAGTGGTAATAGACGACGTGTTGATCGTTTTTAGCAAACAGAACTTGAATGCTAAATACACCTTCGGCGACTCTTGGGATTAAAGTTTTTACGGTTTTGCCATGTTTGAGTTCTAGAATTTCAAGACCACCCCTAGAAGGCGCATAAAGTCCTTGCTTGCCACTTTTGATTGCCATCCCATTCCATCGAAGCACGGAACGGATCAAACTTTTCTTTTTGAGATCGATGATATTGCCTTTTTCGCAGTCGACAACAACAATCTGGTGCGCATCATGCGGCATAGCAACCAGTTCTATAATTTCTTTATAATTCGAATACTTCAGCTGCATCGTATATTGCAGGTTTCCCGTTTTGGCGCTGTAGATGTTAATAGTGTCACAGCTCTTGTCTGTGGCCGGAACAGCCAATTGCAAGCCGTTGCAAGTCAGAACTGGTTTGTAGAACTTTCTCATCGCGTATTCAAACTTGTATGTTTCGTCTCCATCCGGAAAGATGAAGCAAGCGCCGCGCCCTTTCTCCTCGCTGATGATCGAAAAACAAATTACTCTCGTATCTTCTTCATTAAGAAAGACCACTTGTGCATCATTCTGTGCTATTTTCTTCATCATTTTACCTGTTGAAACATCCCAGAATACCACACCAGCAGATTCTGCAACCACCACGTGTCGTCCATCTTTGGTAATCAGGGCACTGGAAATGATAGAATTGTGAGACCCCCCAGGAAGGTTGTGTACTAATTTACCTCGTTCAATATTCCAAACCCCGATGCCATTTCGTGTGGTGGTTACGCCTAAGTTGACATTTTCGGCCAGGTTGATTGATTCGATTGGTTTTTCCAAACGATCGATCGAATGCACATCTTCTAAAATGTTATCGAAGTTCCATACTTTGATGGTTTTATCGATCGACGATGATATCACCTTGTTTTTCTTGCCTCGGACAGCATCCATAGCTATTATTCTCCCAAAGTGCGCGTCCAGGACTTTGAGCATGTTGCCTTGTTTAACGTCCCACACATAGAGGTTGCGTCGAACTCCTGCAACTACAAAATGGTTGTTTTTGGTGAAGGCAACTAAGCTGTTCAGTTGATTCTTAGTCGGAATATTTCTAACTCCGTGTGGCAGTTTTAGATCTTTTGAGGTGTCCTTTTTCAGGTCGTACAGTTTGTAACCAAACGGAATTGTTACTATAAGGTAGGATTCGTCTTCAGAAATGGCCATAGAAAAAACCGGCTCGATGTTGTTGTCCAGAGTGCGATCATAACACCAACGTTGACCGTTCAGTTTGTAAGCAACGATAGCATTGTCGCTGATTTCTATGCAAGTGTACAGTAACGTTTTGTATTTGTTGATTACTATGCCACTGTGAAATTCAAAAGGTTCAATGGAATGGTCAGAGACCTCGAGCGTCATGGCGTTGTCGTCTTCTTCTCCACTCTTTAGAAACACGAAATGCTTCCCGTCGGCCGCGAAGACCACTGACAGAATAGGCATTTTTAATTCCGATTGGAAACAGCTGATAAACTTCCCTTCGATCGACATCAAGTACCACTCTCTGTCTTTCCACACTGCCAAATGTGTGTTCGATACTGCAGTCCCCATTAATTGGCCTTTGTCAATTCCTTTTGGTTCGTTGATGATATAGTAATCACCAGTATGAATCAAACATACCACGATCTGTTTGTTATTTGTGTAACCCACAGCATATTTGTCGCTTGGAGATATTGATAAGTTCTGCATAATTCCCTCAATCTTGGGTGATACTGTTCGGACAACATCTCCAGTGGAAAGGTCCCATATTATAAATTTATTTGAAACGGAAACCACGTACCTCCCGTCAGCAGAAACCGCGATACCAAAAGGCGCGAATGGATGACCTTCCAAAGAATACTGTAGTGGCCCACCTGGCGTTTGAAGACAATGATGTCCCGGGATGAGTGCACAGTTGTTCAGCCCCTCGCTCTCACACTGATCAACAAGGCTGTGAATTTTTTCAAGAGTGTTGTAGTAAGGCAGAAGTCGCCCAATAATTTGGGGTCCGACCATGTCTGGATAGTGATTCAGAACGGAACTTGATAGCCGAATAGCGTCGGCGATCAGCTTTACTTCTTTATCGTATGTGTGGTCCAGAAGGTCTTCCAGATCTGCAAGGAGACTCTGCAAAGGCATGGAACTGAGCTTGGCATGGAGCCAGCGGTAGTTGAAAATGACCTTTTCATAGAGGTCATCATAACGATGAGAACGGATGAGGGAGTAAGGTAGCTCGCTCAGTTTGCGCAGGTTGTATCTAGTAACGACGCCCTCCGAGTTGCAAAATACCAATGGCTGTAGAGGAACTTTGCGATCTCCTTCACCGTGCTTTTCTTCCAGGTTGAATCTCTGTCTCTGCAATTCCGAGTACTCGAACGGTTTCGGAATGCCTCCGCCCCAAGTGCCGATGAAATACTCAGCGAGGTTTGACTGGATCTCGCTGACGAAGTTAAGATTTTTCAGGTAGCGTTCTTTTGCGGCATCAATAAACTGCCGGTGATACCAACCAATTACATTGACACCGTCGGCTTCTCTTTCGCTCAGGTAGCCCGGAAGATCGTTTCGAATACGAGTCCAAAGCAACGGTGGAATACGCCGGGTCGGCGGTAGGTGGTATTGATAGACGTCATTAAGAACTTTTTCGTCCAAGGAGAGCAAATCTTCGAGTTCTGTCTCGGATAAGCCACTCTTTGAGGCGGTGATGTATCCCAGGGCATGAGACACCAAAGTCTTGCCGTGCTGATTCTCGATCTTTTCAAAAAGTTTAGTGATACTGTCGTGAATAGAATGTCCTAGTTGGTTCGGCTGGTATTTTTTGTATGACTTCCACCGGCATATCTCGTCAAAGACCAATTTCACATACAAAGGAAGGTTGCACCTGGCTATTGCCTCATTTACTACGCCCCATTGCTCTTCGCTGATATTACGGTTGGCGTTCTGTAGCCAGTGCTTTAAAATAGTGCTGCTTAAATTTTGTCCAAGGGGCAAAATTTGAACGTAATTGTCTTTGCTCTCCACAATTGTCTTCAGTGTGTCGAGGATATTGAAATAATTGGGTAACGTCGATACGATCAGTTTGACGTTAGGGGCCAGTTTACGAGGCAGCCATGCAAGCTCATGGGCGCCTCCAGCCGCCGATAATTGGTCGAGTGAATCGAGAAAGATGATGAGGGGCTTTTTAACACTAGCCGTGTACATTAATTTCTTAAAATACTGAATTAGTGGCGCCAACTCGTCTGGGATTTCTTCTTCTGGGAGATCATAGACGTAAAGAAGCTGTTTTGACAATGTGGTCAGCAGAGGCACAATACTAGAGCTGCAAGGTGTCGTACCAAGGAATCGTAGGATCATCACAGTTTTTTTGCTTGAACTAAACCATTTTGATACCTACAAGAAGAAAGAAAAAGTATTATTTAGAGTTTTATTTATACAAAGTAGAACGGAAAGGTTCTCGACGTTACCAAAGAGGGAATAATAGAGAACCATGGAACGTATATACTATGCCACATATTTATACTGCTGTTCAACACACTTTGAACATTGTTATAAAGAGAAAAAATAAAAGAAAGCCATTCCTTTTTTGTGTGTGTCAAAAACTTTTCAGTGCCAACTCGTATTTCAGATATGTTTGTATCATATGCAAGATGTCGGATATTTTATTATAACGTTAATGATCAATTTCGACTAGCTCGATTAAGCCATTTATCTTTTATGGCGACAATTTTACTGAAAAAAAGTTATTAGTCACGCAAAAGCTCGTTGTCTACTAAAAATAATGGCGGTGATTGTAGTGATGATGACGTGGTAATGATATTAGTGATGGCGATAACAATGATGATAATGATAATAATAGTGGTTGTGGTAATGATAGTCATCGCGGTAGAAATGATAGTGGTGGTAATGATAGTATTGATGGCGATGATGTGGTGGTGGTAGTAATGATATTAGCAGTAATGGTGGTGGTAATAATAGCAATCGTGGTGCTAATGGAAGTAGTAACGATAGCTGTGGTAGTAATGATACAGGTAGTGGTGTTGTCTGTAATGATAGAGGTGATGGTGATGGCAATGGTAGTAGTAATGAGAGAAGTGGTGGTAGTAATCATATTTACCAACCCCTTCGCTCGGGCAGGATGTGACACAAGGTCAATTTTTAAGCGAAGTTTAACAGGTTTGAATTCAGAGTTTTCCTTCTCCTAGACTAGTTGCCTCACCAAAGCTGAAGAACCTAGTCTGCCCTACTATTTAACCATAGCTAGAGGGAGAATAATTGGATTCATACCTTTCCTAGTGCTATGTGAAATGCAATTAGTCTCGTCCAGGATTTGAACTCGTGTCGCCGTGTCCATTTCCTACGACGATAACCATTACACCATATATGTATATGTATATAACAGCTAAGTAGTGATGGTGATGTCAAGGGTGGTAGTAATGGGAGAAGTGGTGGTAGTAATGATTGTAGTGGTGATGATGAAGATGGTGATAATAATAGTAGTGATGGTGATGATTGCGGTAGTGGTGGTGGGGGTAGTAATTATAGTAGAGATAGTGATGTTGATTATGATAATCATAGTAGTTGTGATGGTAATTGTTATGGGGACATATCCTACCATACCACCAAGAAGGAACTTATCCAACCTAAACATATTCTCCGAGCTTAGCTCGCTCGGAGGAGACTACTTCTCGTTCCTTACGAGACATTTGACAGACGGACTGCAAGCCGAGCACGGCTAGTACTTCTTTTGTATGACTTCCTTTTTCTGCTGATACAATAACGTTTACCTATCATCCGTTGTTTGAGTTGTTCTTCCACCGGTCTTATCTGAAGACCACAACAGTAATGATAGTAGTAGTAGTGGTAATGGTGGTGGTGGTGATGTTAGTGAAGGTGATGCTGCTGATGGTGGTGGTGATGGTAGCAGTGATTGTAATGGTAGTAGTGGTTTTGATAGTGGTGGTGGAGATAATGAATGTTGCTGAGGGTGGATATAGTTGTGATGATGATGACAGTGATGATGCTAGGAAAGTCTATTCCAACAGACTATGTAATGGTGATGATAAAGACTAAGTTAGTGTGGCCTAATGAGTAGAGTGTTCGCCAATGGAGCAGAAGACCAAATTCAATTCCAGGTCGAGTCATACCAAAGACTCAAAAAATGATACTTGATGCCTCCTTGCTTAACACTCAGCATTATAGGGTAAGGACAAAGGGTAAAGTGGAGCAATCCAGTGTGGTAGCTATTGAAAAGGGAGCATTCGGGTCACCCTCGATTAAGGTCGCCAACTTTACTTACTTTTACCATGTGGTTATAAAGTTCCTTGCTTATGAAGGCAGTGTTGTTGATGATGATGATGAGGTGGTGGTAGTAGCAATGGTGAGAGAGATGATAATGGTAGATGGTTTTGTTTGGTTTTATGGCATATCAACCATTGTAGGTTATTTAATGCCAAATACATTTTCATACATATAAACAGTTCTATTTCTAACAATTCAGTTGAGCAAAGTACAATTTTTGTTTACACAGTTAAATGTCGAAAACAGTTCTATTTCAAACAATTCCCTTTATCATAAGTTCACAGTTGAGTTTTGTTTGATCCATTGATAGGACCCTATCAGGGGCTACCACTCCAGGTCAGAATGGACCTGGGAGAGATGGTAATAAAGGGGGACTCCGCATCCTCCAAAGCTCCAGTATTACTGGAGGCTCACCATCAGATTGTTTAGTGTCATAATTAGGACACCCGTTGGTGGAGTCTCACCACTCTGTAGAGATGCAGTCGGTGTATTCTTCTGCGCCAGCCGATTCGGCCAGATAATTGTTGAGTAATATATCAATTGTGTTGTTGGCGATTATGATTGTGTCAATGATGATAGTAAGAAGAAGACTTTAAACTTCATCTAGAAGTGTCGGAGCCATTTCAAAAAAAAAAAAAAAAAAAAAAAAAAAGAAAAGAAAAAAAAAAGAAAAGAAAAAAAAGGAAGCCAGTTTTGATATTTTAGAACAAAGCGTTTTTGGTGAAACACGGGATTGCGCAAGTGAAACACTTTTCAACTAGTTTTCTGCGACTTTTTCTTGTTTCCTAAATTAAAATTTCATCTCAAGGTAAAAATTTGAGGATGTTGAGGATATTAAAACCATTACAACGGCATAGTTTCATATAATATCAAAAGAAGAGTTTAAGAGGTGCTTCAAGCAATAGCAAAACTCACTGGAATCTTATTTGAATGCTGACAGGACAATTATGAAGAAAATTGATGTTTCCTTCATTGTTCATATCTATCTTAGCGATCACACCTCGTGTATGTGCTTGTGTATACACACAGACACACACATATATAAGCACACACACACATACACACATATACATATATATAAGTTTAATAAATATTCATACTATTGGCAACATTTGAATGATCGCTACAGATCGAAACTTACGATTAGATAAGTGCACTCAATAAACTTAGGTAACTAGATTGTAAAGTATGTGTGCCTGCATGCAATGTTTGTAAGCTTCTGTGTATGTGTGTGTTGGTATGTTTCTGTGTGTGTGTGTGTGTGTGTGTGTGTGTGTGTGTATGAGAGAGAGAGAGAGAGAGAGAGAGAGAGAGAGAGAGGAAAGAAAAACTTTAACAGAGTAAAAACAAAAAAACAAAAACACAGAGCTAGAGAGATATTGAGAAATAGTGTTATTAAGTTATTTTCTTTTACGCATGCGCACTTTAGGCATTGTTTTTGTCCATCATCAAACTTTTACCGAAAAACACTTCTAACTCAACCCGCGAATGAATAGAAAAAAAAAAGAAACTCGAAATGATATTTGTTTTGAACACTTTAAAATTTTTTAACTGAATAAAATAAATAAAAATAAATTAAAATTTGTTAACAAGTAATACATTAAACTTTTGACTAGTTTTGGATTAATAAAATTGTAAATGTAAAAATGTACGAATTTTATTTATTTGGACATTATACAAAGGAATAATCATTTTATTTTCGCAAATAGTTTAGAATTTAAAAAGTAGGAAAAAAAAGAAGAAAAAAGAAAAGTATTTGGTCCTTTGATACCTGTATTTTCCTCCTTTTTGTTTTCCGTACATGGAACAATGTTTTATGTAACATCCGCCTGAAATCCCGCTGACTTGAAAATAAGCGGTAAAAACGTTAAAATTTTTGATCAAACGAATAGCGGGAAATAAACTGGTTGAACTTTCTAATTTGTATGAAATAAAATATTCGCCATTTTTCGCACTAAGATGGCATTTTCCAACAATTATATAAAAGCGTTTTTATTAATTAATTTATTTGTTTGTTATGCCTCTAGGTGTATCTTTTTATTATCTTTTTATTGAAATTTTCTGAAGCTAATGAGTACTTTGTAAACTTTTAAGATGGTGATAAGTAAACATGCCAGAAACATTTACCTCCGTTGATGTGAAGTTTTTAATTCGTACATTTAAAAAAATTAGTTTAGGAAATGGAATCGGCGATCCGAGTTCAATTCTTGGACGAGGCTTTTTCTATTTCACTTCGAGCTAATGTCCTTGGGAAATGTACGAATCCATCTTTTCTCACTTCAGTTATGAGTAAATTATAGGACAGACTGGGTGCTTTTGCCTCGGTAAGGAGACTTGTCTTAGAGAAAAAAATCTTTGAATTCAAATCGTTTGTACTCCATCACAAAATTGACCATGTGTCACATCCTGCTCGTGGCGGGGTACGGAGTTAAATAGATACATACTATCACAATAACGTATCGGTAAATAATAGGGTAGACTGAGTTCTCTAGCCTCGGTAAGGCAGTCAGTGTAGAAAAAAACCTTTGAATTCAAATCAGCTGTACTCCGCTTAAAAATTAATCTTTATCACATCCTGTACGTGGCCAAGAATCTTAGTAAATACACGGATAAAAAAAAAACTTGTATGAGGCAATTGAAAAATATATAAATTCATGAACAAAAGAAATTATGAGGGTGCTTCGAAAGTTATGTCCTCTGTTTATTTCCACGGAAATGACAACGGGTACACGAAAGCTGACCGTTAGATAGAGAAATTTTCCGGCTACAAAACGCCGATGAACAAGAGCTGTATTCGTAAAAATCTAAACCAAGGCAGCGATGATGGTGTCATTGTCTGGAAAATGCTGAGTGTAGTCCATCTTTCATAGGTCCGATTTGCGCGGATCGAGGCTCTGTTCATTTCGTAGGTTGACAGTAACTAGTCACTTACATCACCTGTGGTGAGCACTGCTGAAAGGCCATAACCACCGCCCAACTGTTCTCAACCCCCCCTGTTTGGTCCCCATAAATATTCAACAAAACATTAGTAAATGCCCGTAAGTGTAGTATTTTCAACCCCCACTGGTGTCTATAAATATTCAGTAGGTATCGTTGAAAATAAATAGATGTACTTTTTCCGCATGAGAGAGCGGTTATCTGTAATAAACAAACAAGAAAGAAAGATACGAGTTAGTGGTAGAAAGATTCGACCCCTACTACCGTACCACTAAAATCTACCTCTGACATTGTGGGACAGCACAATAAAATAGGAACCATACAACCTTACGAGCTCTTTCTTATCAGTGACAAATTGGTAATGACTATGTGGAAAAGAGTATTTTGTTGCTGAAAACTTGCTCTATCGAAAGTATTATTACTCTTTCATTATCAGTGGTGGTTTCCTTCGTAAAAGGAAATGATAATAGAAATAATCTACATACAATCGTATGATTTCAAGTAACTAAAGATAATAATTTCTTTGGTTGTTTGTGGTTTCTTAGTTTGATCGCATATGAAAATTCCTGGGTTATCTAATGCCAAAGCCATCCTTGTAAAGGAACAATAGTGGTACTATTTAACCCATAGTTGAATGAATAAAATTCATATTTTTCTCAAGAGTATAAGTCCGAAAGTGAAAATAATAGTGCGACTGGAGTTCGAACTCGCTTTCTACAATATCACAGTCCAGCGCGTTGGCTACTACACCACGGGGATTCTTTCTAATAATTCTTACTAAATGAGTGAACAGATCTATTTGACCAATAGATTGGATCTTAACAAGAACTACCAATCCGGGTCAATCCTGGAGGTATGACAATGAAAACGTACCCCACACTTCTCAGAACTGGAGCATCACCATCAGTCAGTTTAGTGTCATACCCGGGACACCCCTTTTTTGGTGGGGGGTGTCATAACCCTCTGCAGAAGATTTAGTCAGCGTAGAGTATTCTAAGGCCCACTGACAAGGCGATATTTAAACAAGTACATAGTAAAGGTGTTGACCGTAGTCTAGGGCGACCCAAGGGCTCCCTTTTCAATAGCTACTACACCGAGGAAGAGGATGCCCTACTCCTTTTCCTGGATTGCTCCACTTTACCCTTGATCCATACCTTATAATGCTAAGTGTTAAGAAAGAAAGGATCTAGTACCATTTTTTGAGTCTTTTGTATGAGACAAAAAGAAGAGAAAAAGATTGATATACCTGACTGGCACTTTTGGCCATGAGAGATGTTTTGCCACACCCACTTTCCCCGTACATCACAAATGGCTGGTCGCTTTTTCCGATTACATACTGATGTACACGTTCGACCACTTCCTCGCGTCCCTGAAACATCTTACAAAACTGCTGGCATGCGTGCATATGCTGCAGAGTCTCTGTGTAGATGATATCATTGGACAGTTTCACTTGTCTTTCCATGGCAGCTGTCACTTGACCCGTGACAGACTTGTAAAAGTGATTGCAGAATTCTTCTAGATACTCCTTGTGAGTTTCTCGATCGATTCCTTCCTGTCCGCTCCATTCTACGCTGAACCTATAAAAAAGATTTGAAAAAAAAGTTCATAAAAATTCTACTTACGATTTTAGAGCGATATATATATATCAGTTTCTATCATCCGAGCCGGAGAAGCTCTGATTGTAAACTCGAGTTCACGATTTAACAAAAAGTAGACGGCCTGTGAATCCGTTGTGTTATAAAAGATGTCCATAATAATGCTGACACTTCTATTTAAGGAGGAGTGAATGCGGACATTGGCATGGTGGTTAGAGTGTTCGCTAATGGACCGGGAGACCTGGGTTCAATCACAGGTCGAGTCATACCAAAGACTCAAAAATGGTACTTGATGCTACCTTGCTCAACACTCAGCATTGTAAGGTAAGGATCAAGGGTAAAGTGGAGCGATCCAGGGAGTGGAGTAGCGTCCCCCACACCTCAGTGTGGTAGCTATTGAAAAGGGAGCCTTCGGGTCACCCTCGACGAACGTTGCCAACTTTACTTGTATAATTAAGTAGTTATATCAGTTATAAAAATGATTAAAAAGAAAGTTTAGTGCGAATACACACTCCACAAAATTATACTTCAGTTGAAAATTGGACTAAAATATTGCATAGTAAATGGTGCACATCTTGTGTAACTAATTTTTAGTTAGTCAGACTAGCAGAAGATTCTTAATAATTTATATTCTCATTGAGTATCCTATATTTCTGGCATTGTACCAAACTAAGATAAGCTTGGTAAATAAAAATAGCTTCGAATGGTTCAACGCTAAATCTTACGCTATATTTTTCACCGACCTGAGAAAATAGAAAAGAAGATTCTTGGAGGCCAATCATCTAAGCAGAGAAGAGTTTGCTTTCCAACTATTACGCTACGATACCAAATAGAAGCTTGCACCACCACAGTTCTCACCAGACCCTTGTAGCGATGCGGCACTGCATAGGCATTTGTACCCACACGGTTCTCATGGGTGTATAAATATAGCACTACGCCTTAAGTTTAATTCAGATCCCGTGGTAACCTCACCGTGAGAAAAAGTGACGAACACACAAAACACGTCTGCTAGTTCGTTTCATACGAAGTTTATTTGCTACCACCCTTTCCCGGTGGTCGCTGACAAGAGAGAAACAGAGCATGAAAATAAGTCAACTGTTTTAGATAGATAGATAGATAAATAGATAGATAGATGGATAGATGCAGACTGTCACAGGACGATAGAGACAGACATAAACCTTGATAATATCTTTCTCATTTGCTGCTGTAGTTCCCCGGGTATCCAGGTTGCTTCTTCAGGACCGCCTGGCCCAACACGCTGGTGTAAGTAGGCCCTTTCACGGGGCTCACCGGAAAATGGGTGCCGTAATTTTCGGCTAGTGTTTTACATCATCGCGTCTCGTATCCAACTGACATTCTTTTTTTGTTTTCTATCCCACGTCCCCTTTAACGACCTTTCAAGCCAATCAGAGCCCACCGGCCAATTTGCTACAGATACACTTCTATTTTTATTCTGGATGTCCACTGTTATCCCCGCCTAGACTTGGGGACGCCCGTTCACTTTCCTATTCGTTTCTCTCTCTCTGTCTCTGGGACTGCTTTGAATCTCTTTCTCATATATGTCTCTACTTTTCCACCGTCATGTGGTTGACCTTTAAATCTAGCTAGGAAACAACTTACTATTAAAACAATCAACTTACTATCAAAACAAACAACTATTAAAATTATAATCCCTAATTATATGACACACCCAGCCTGTAAAACCAGCATTCGAATTCCTGTCTTTTGGCTTGGGTTCAAACGTCGACCTTTAGCATTAGTGGGGAACGGCTACACGAGGCGAACTCTGGTTACATACTAACTGAAATTTAGTCTGTCAGAGGTCACTGCAGTGAAGCATTCTTGAGGATCGAACTTACAGCTCCAAACATTAGGAAACCTAGTGAACATCAAACTCATTACTAAACAAAAATGACACACAAGACCGGCTTCTAAACAATTAGACGACATCGCGGCTCCCACGCCCTTTAAAATACAAACCCATTCAGTGACCTTACCACTGTTCTTATAAAAACTGCATATAACCGAATTTTAACCGAGTTTTGATACTAATATCAACGCCAGATTCTTCTTGAGTTTATTGTGTATCTGTACCAATTTTAGGATCAAGTATCCTGTCAAAATAAGTTCCTTTGTCTCTGAGCACGCGATATTTTACATCGTTACACATAGTTTACAAAAAAGCAGTAGTTACGAAATCTTTTTCTCGTCTGGATTTTAAACAAGAATTTATAAGTACGAATGTGCTTAGTGTAACTATTTACTAAGCTTAGTTTCGTCTGGTACGAGGTCAAAATCATAGTGCACCAAGTAAGAATCGGATTCACCATACAGTTCATATTTAGTACAAATAATTTTAATTTAGAACTCTCACATTGTACCAAGGCAAAATGACTCCGTCTGCCACACTAGTTGAAGTAGGAGAAGAGATGGATTCACGTCTTTCCTAGGTTGTTAGCATGAAGTAAAATGCAAACAGCCTCGTTCAGGTTTTGAACTCTGCTCACGAAATCCATTTCCTACGCCGATAACCGTTATGCAGTAGTAATGTTCAACTATGCTAGTTCATCGGTACCTCGTCGTGATATTGTGGTTAGCAGGTTGGTCTTGTAGAGCTTTGATTCCCAATGAAAGCATCTTACCTCTGGTCTTGTTTTTTAATACTGTACATATGCATGTTACCTTCATTACTTTAAACTAAATAACTATACGCACAGAATCAAATCTATTTACAAGAACAAACTAATACTTGTAGAAAAACATTTCTACTCAAACGGTCACTATTTTAATAGAGATTCAATACTCACCATCATAGAAAGAATAAAAAAATACATAGGACAATATTTCCGTAATAACAGAACCATATGAAGATTAATAGATAAAACGTTGGCAGACACTGACCCCAAATGGATTTAAGATCTAAATGAATGGCGCTAATTTTGAATAAAATGGACAGATTGCGGGGGGATGACACATAAACACCGAAATAAACAAATAAACAAACCTAGTAGTCACCTCTAATTTGAAGAGTTCATTTGCTAGGTGTCAGTTTAAGGCTCTTGAATAGTGGAACATATTTTTCATCCAACAAATGAAGACACTACGTTACCAGAGAGATTTCCGTCACTTAATTCATACTGTGTCAACTCTTTTATAAATTATTTAAAAAAACTTTCTAAAAGATATTTTTCGCCAAAACTTTTTCCCGACGATGACCGGAAGTCGAAACGAGTTGAGAACAATCAAAAAAAGAATAACAAAAATATTCCCCATTTTCTCATCACGTTTTTTCAACTTATATATATATATATATATATATATATATATATATATATATATATATATATATATATATATATATATATACTACTAGTATCATTCGTTTTCCTTAAAACAAAAGAATAAAATAACGAGGCTGGAACAATGCGAGTCAAATAACAGTGCGTATGGGCGAACCACGTGATATACATTGACAAAGAGATTCTTTAGCTGGCCTCTACGCTATGGGCAGGTTTCAACATATAATCGTTTTTTAAGCGAAGATACGTCTCCCATTAATGTGGGGAGTGATAAAATAGATGTGTACTTATTTAGGGGCTATACTATATATATATATATATATATATAGAGAGAGAGAGAGAGAGAGAAGAAGAAGAAGAAGAAGAAGAAGAAGAAGAAGAAGAAGAAGAAGAAGAAGAAGAAGAAATAATGCAAAAGCAACTGCTGGCAATAAAAAGGGAAGTACTTGAATGCTTGTGAGCGGGGTGTATAAAAACTAGAAAGGGATTATTATATTATCGCTTCTCTTGCTGTGAATTTAAGTTTTTGGTGGAGAAAAGTAATAACAGAATCCTGGGACTTAGTCTTTGTGAGATAAGTAATGATATTAATAATCATGTTAATATATATATATATATATATATACAACCTTTCAAAAGTATTTGGCCACTCTCAAAAATGTTTTTATTTTTCATCCTAAAAGTGTTATTTTTAATGAATGAAATTAAGCACAGCAATGTGATTATTCATTATTCTAATTACAAGTCTTTCTCAGTAACTTTGACCTTAATACTACCAGATATCTTTGGAAAAATTGATTTGAAGGCGTTTCTTTTTTACTACAGAGTATGAATAAAAAGTTTTCCAAAAGCTACATTATACCACCACTTGTACTCATCTTAGGCTAAATTGTGTTGAATTACTGCTTGCTAGATACTACCTGTGTTATTTATGCAGAAGACAATTTCACTAGAGTCAACATCTTGCGTGACAGAAGGTTGGCTGCTCCAAACATCACTGCACAACTGAAACAATGTCGTGAAAAAATATGTCAACATCCATTGTGAGGAAAAGACCCTGTGAAACTGGCCTGTATGGCAAAATTGCTGTCAAGAGGAAGCAAAACAATGTCAAAAGGCTCAAGTAGGCCAAGGTGCATAAAGACTGGATAATAGAGCAATGGAATGTAGTCATTTGGACTGACGAATCAAAGTTTGAAATCTTTGGGTCAAATAGGAGGGTGTATGCGCGGTGACGAGTTCTGTATCACACTAACCATAAGGCATGGAGGAGACTCTTGTTATAAAGTGGGAGACTTTTGCCAAATGCAAAGTCGGGGATTTGCATCAGGTGAAGGGCAAATTCAATCAGACCGGCTATCACAGCATACAACAGCATCACTCGATCCCACCTGGAACGCGGCTTTTGGGTCAAGGATTTGTATTCATGCAAGATAATGACCCAAAGCATATTAGTAAACTCTTCCAGAAGTGCATTAAAAGTAAAGAAGAACGGCACGTTCTTCAACTGATCTCTTGGCCGGCGCAATAGCGGACTTAAATTTCATTCAAGTGGTGGGGAATGAACTTGATCGTAAATTTAGATCTAAACAACTCAAACGTGCTGTTCACCTCTGGCAACTCTTTCAGGAAAGCTGGGCAGAATTATCTTCAGTCTAGCCCCAAATAGGGGCATTTTGATGAATCAGAAATTCTTTGTGTTTTTTGTTTAATTTTTATTTAATGTGGCTCAGGAAGACTTGCATTTAGTAAAATAAATAAAACCATATTGGTGCTTTACTTGGTTCATTAAAAATAACACTTTTAGGGTGAGAAATAAAAAGAAATTTGAGGATGGGCAAATACTTTTGACTGGTAGTGCATATATATATATATATATATATATATATATATATATATATAGGGTGTCTCAATATAAATGGGACCCATGTGACTGCTAATAACTCTCCTAATAATAATGTTGTGTTCTTTTTGGTTTCAGATTTGAAAATAGTATACTATAACCACTATTAATCCTCGATCACAATGCCTTGGACAAGAGAGGAAAAATAGTTTGCGTCAGTACTTATTTGGAGAAAAAACTGTTTCAAAATAGATGCCACCCATTTATATGATAATGATTATAACTGAGACAAGAAACTTTTAAAAAGATTGTATGTCCTGGAAGATGATATTAGTAAAAAAGTAAAGTTGACGACCTGAGTCAAGGGTGACCCAAAGGCTCCCTTTTCGATAGCTACTACACCAAGGTATAGGGGAGGGCGCTACTCCTTTCCCTGGATTGCTCCACTTTACCCTGGATACCAACCTTATAATGCTGAGTGTTAAGCTAGGAAGCATCAAGTACCATTTTTTGAGTCTTTGGTATGACTCGACCAAGGATTGAACCCAGGTCTCCCGGGCCATTGGCGAATTTTTACAGGCTGTGTTTCAAATTACTGCCATTGCGCTTGTCTAAGTAATAAATCATTACCATATTAATGGGTTGCATCTATTTTGAGACACCCTGTATATATCTTAAGGTGATGACTTATAACATCATTACTTCTCTCACAAAGATTTTAAGTTCCATAACCCTGTCATTACCTTTTGCCACATAAAACTTAAATTCACAGCAAGAGAAGTGATAATATGATTTTAATACCATTCTATTCGCAAGCATTCAAGCACTTTCATTTTATTACCAACAAGTTGCATTAGTTCTTCTTCTCTCTCTCTCTCTCTCTCTCTATATATATATATATATATATATATATATATATATATATTGATAACAAATACATAGCGAAGTTTGTAAGTAATTAATTCTATTGTAATCGAAAAGTAAGATTAATTTCTCATCTTACACTAGCCAATTCCCTTGAGAAAGCATGAATCCATCTCTTTCCTGGTATGAGCAAAATATGGCAGATTAGGGTCCTTGGTACGGCAACTGGTATAAAAGAAGGAAAACTGAATTCAAACTGTTTGTATTTCGTTTTAAAAATTGACCTTGAATAGCATTCTGTCTGTGGGCAGTCTTTGTTCACGCTTAACGCCATTTAGTTATAAGATAAGAGATATGAGATATGATAAGATTATATATAATAAGAGGAGTCCCCGTGCCGTAGAGGCTTACGGTCTGGACAGCGAGTTCGAACTTCGTTTGCGCCTCACTTACGGACTAATACCCTTGGAAAAGGTATGAACTCCCTTATCCCTTCCCAAGTTATAGGTTAAATAGCATCACTAATGTCCTTTTAGAAATATGGCTTTGGCATTAAATAACCCACGAAGGTTGATATGCCATTAAACAAAGAAACCGATATAAAAATGATGACTATACAATGATAATTAGAATACTTCTTGAATAGAAGCATCAGTATCATCATTGACCACCGTTACAATGGGAAACCAAGGGGTTTACAAATCGTTTAGTAAAGAAAAAGCGTTGTAAAATACGATACATTATCAGATGAAGTAATTAAGCAGCATCACTTACCTGGCGATGTTACACTCGGGAAGCTTCTTTGGAAGCTTCTCGCGCAAAGCTTTCAGCAACTTTTGGGCTTCGTTGTCGACATTTCGAGCCGCAAAATCAATGAATTTGCTGGCAAATCTGAGAAGGGTCACATTGATATTGCTTATCTCCCGCACATAGGCCAAACAATGGTCTTCTACATTGGGAGCCTTAAGGATTCCGCGAATTACCTCCCTTTCTGTTACTGTAAAGAAAATCAATAAAGGTTGCATACATCAACCAATTTTTCTAACAGTTTTATTTCAAGTATAACAGAACCTCCCGCCAATTTATATATATATATATATATATATATATATATAAGATAAAGATGGAAATAAATTCGATGGTATGTAAATATAAATTATGAAAAACAAAATATTTATAGGATGATATTCCTTACATGAAATTCGTCAATATTTCGGTCTGTATATTGCCCTGAAGATGCTCATACAGACCGAAACATAGGAAAATTTCATATGAACAATGCATCCTCAAAATATTTTCCCGTGTATATATACATATATTTATATATATATACGAAAAAATATTCTGAGGATGCATTGTTCATATGAAATTTGTCATTTGTATAGAAATATTAGTTCAGTGGGCTTACAAAGAAATTTAGTTGCTGAATGTTCGTTCTATGGTGTTGCATTTTCGCCTAATTCATGGTTAACTTGTTTAGGGTTATCGTTTGGTGTGTATGTGAGGTAAGGTGGCTTGGTCCCAAACGGATATGTTCGGAGTGTTATCCGTGACTGGTCATTGAAACGAGTGAAAGAACGACTGTCTGTTGAAGTCGCTCAGGGGCTGCAAGAACGAGAACTACCCATCTATGGAATGTGAAGTATCATTTATATGCTTTTGATGAGGGTCAAGAAAGCGCCCACAGATCCAGTCTGCAGTACCTTCCGATTGGGTGATACCGATAGCAGAAAGTTGCTTCAGAAAGGAAAAAGAAAGAAGGAGGAAAAAATGATAAGAGATGTTTCAATTTGATATTTTCTTTGATTTATTGGTTTATTCAAACCAATGGTTTCCTCTGAATAGTAACATACACAAGATTTTGCAGACATAAGATTTTGCAGACATAAGATTTTAGCAATATGACCTGTTATATCTATTTTGTTGATCATGGCCATCTTGTATATATTGATTTATTCAAACCAATGATCTCATCTGGATTGTAACATACACAAGATTTTCCAGACACAAGATTTTGTTAATATGACCTCCTCTCATATTCTGATGTCTATTTGGTTAATCATGGCCATCTTGTATTAATTTTTGTGTCATTTCGTCTCTGTGATGCTGTTTTTGGGCGTTCCTGTTGAACTAGAGTATATAGATTTCACTACATATTCAGGGATTGAACAAAATATAATCAGGTAACTGCAAAATCTTTTGATTACAGCTTTTATAGAAGAATTAGAAACAAAAGTATGAGCCAATCAAATGTTTTAGAATTAGTTTTATACGAAAACTTTAAATCGTTTAATAAAATAGAAAGAAATGCATAAGCCAATCGAATGTCAATCTAAATTACTTTTTATTGTTTTATAAGTTTTATTGTTTACATGACTCAGACTATTGTCCTCATTTTGGTTATATTTACAACGTCTCGACTGTTGTACTCTTCGAATTCAGCCGTCTCTTATCTTGATTGGCAACCTTCAGGGAATTGACGGAACTTTTTATTAAATCAACAGACCTAGGCTGTTCTCATTTGAATGAAGATGGCTTAAAATATTTTGTATTTGCTAGTTCGCTAGCAGCGATTCCCCACCCCTTGTGATGTTTCTTTTTCTTTTCGATAAACTCGGACTCAGCAATTGAAAACTTTTATCTTCTACGTGGATCAGTTCAGAGACTATCTAAAAAACCTCCTCCCGTGATTATTTTAAGAGATTCTTCAACAAGAAAGTGTTTTTCCTCAGTGAAATCAGTTAGTGTTATTACTAATTCTTGGGTCCAACGCTCTCTCCTTCTTGCGTAACAGCGGCCATATGTTTATCTCAATGATTGGGCTATTTAGAAGGTCAGGTCGCTAGTGCCAAGCATATGCACTGATTCCTTTAGTCATTGTTCTCTGTTATTTTTAACTTCATACCACAGACATTTATGATATACCTTTTCGCCTCCATAGATGGTCAGCTATTCCCGACTTCATTGTCCCCCGTCGAAGTATGTTTTTTTTCGTCGTTTCTTTACCTTCATTTGGCCACTGTATGTTCTGTCACACTGCACGGGATGGAATATAAACAGTTCGATGATACTAGTATTCTAAGGGGTAGTTGACTCGGAAGTTGATGTATCCGAAGGTTTGAAACACTTCTGAATATCATCCTAGTGCTGTGTAGATCACATATATCTTGGAGTTTTTCTTGACATTACTCTGATGTATGAAAGACTGATTGTTGCTCGATTCCGGTTATAGTCCTCAAACTTTCCTTGTGTATCCTGGGAAATTCCAAGAAAGTTACAAGCTTCGACTAGTGGTACATGAAGAATGCTTGAGGTATAGCGGCCGAAACGTTGTAAAGGTGAGGATAATAGTCTGAGAAGTGTAGGTGTGTCCCCGTGGCATAATGGCTAACGTGCTGGACAGCGGAATCATAGTAAACGAGTTCGAACTCCAGTCGCGCAATTACGTTCACTTTCGGACTTATACCATCGGGAAAGGCATGAACCTCCTTATCCTCCTGGCTATAGGTTAAATAATACCACTAATGTTCTTCTACAAGGATATCTTTGGCATTAGATAATCTATGAAGGTTGATATATCATTAAACAAAGAATCCAAATTAAACCAAACGAAAAGTGTGAATAATACTGATAATATGTTAGTGGAGATATAAACACTTTTTGTGAAGAAACAAACTTACCAGACATAAAAAAATTATGCATTTGTTCTCTGTCTATTTTCTTTGTAACAAACAGAACATGAGCCGCTTTTCGAATAATCTTGGTCAATTTGCTAAATGTTTCCCACCAGGCTGCCTGGTCTGCTTCCTGCAATCGTTGGTGTCGCTGTAAAAATTAGGCAAACAATAACTGTATTGAGTTTAGATCAAAGTTTATAACGATAATAAAGTAAGAATCATGAAACGGGCATTCACAGCACCAAATGAGATATATAATGTTTCAAAAAGTATGTTACAGTATTTTTTGACGAATTGTATTTAGATTGTTTAAATTTTTTTGTAGTCCTGAAAACATTAGTTATAGATAGCCCTATCGGTGAAGATAGCTTTCATAGAGATTTTTTGAACGAGCGAATTAAACACTCGAACACATAACCAAGAACTTCACCAGTTAACAAAGGTGGCTGACTTGAGCTCTTTCGATCTTAAACACGCTCAGTCCTATAAAACTTAGCAACCAAACACAATATTGTTATAGGGAAATTCCAAATTAGATTTGTTTCTTGTACGGTTATAAAATATGTAGGCAAAACAAGTTTGTTCTTGGAAAGCGAAGCAGTTGACAAAGAAATCGATGCTTAAATGAAGCCAGCACGCGACGCAATCTTCTTAATAGATAAGAACTATTATCTTCGAGCAGACAAGAGTATTATCAAACTTTCATGAGCATAAATTCTAAATTATTAGGGTTGTGCCCTTTATGAAACACCTTGTAGTAGAAAAGAATATAGACTAGCCTTTTGTCAAAAGTCTACGGTTCTGAATCGCAGAAAAAAGCCACACGACTTTTAAAGCTGATTGCTGTCGCTTTAATGAATTCAGAGGAGAGAGAAAGGAAGATCGATTTAGAGATGGGGCTTGTTTATTTCAAGTCTTCTGGATCAAACAATTTTTCCTTTTTTGAAATCGTTGTATCACGATCAATGACGTAGTTATAGCATACCACTCGAGTGCATTAATACACTAGGGAAACATATGCAACCCTGAATGTAAATGCTTCAACTGGCTGACTTTATCTGACCAGTGTGGTTTAGTATCTCTGAATATGCATTTCAGGATCTTGCGACTTAATCTCAACATCTACTTAAATACCATGACTAATTTACGCGATTTGCCTTCCTTCAATCATCCGTGTATGTTACTGATGTACCCTTTGAACTCATTATCCACAAATCTTATCTCTTTGAAACTATGTTGCAGAATATATTAGGATAATTGTCAAATTTAAAGAGATTTATACTCTTCACGAAGTGTCTTCTTCTTAAGGCACCACAATAAACTAATTTTGAACGCGAACTCTTAGGTTTTAAGACCAAAATATACTTGTGTGTTTGTGTTTTTCACGCTAAAATAATGTCGATTGATGTAACTTTAAACATTGAAGATTCACACGATCTTCATTTGTGACATTGGTGATTTGTGATTAACACTTGAGATTATTTGCGGTCATCAGAGGTCAAATACAAAGAAATAAAAGTTTTAGTGCGTATTCAATAAAGGAAAAAAAAAACTTTATGGAAAAATATATATTCTTCATCATCATGTCACGCTGCCAGCACGGATTTCTCTGACCTTCTCTCGCCATCCATCTCTATCGTCCATTGCTCCCGGGAGGTCTTCAAGGCTACATCCTGTATCGACATAGAGCTGTTGTATATAGGTTCTTGCTGGTCGTCCTGCCTTTGCTCGTCCATGTGAAGGAGTCCACAGGAGTTTGTCATTTATGAGTTCGTCTTTATTTCTCCAGCAGTGTCCCGCATGTCTGGTTCGTCTAACTTGGATAGTTTTCGTGATGGGTTGGTAGGTGGCCCTACAGCTGTTTTTTTGTGGGTTGTTGCCTCTGGGACTGGTTCAATTTTGCTCGCAGCATTCTTCTGTAATTGCCATCAAGTTTTTTCTCCAGTCGTTTTGTTAGCGTCCATGTAGTGCATCCATATAGCAGTATCGACACGACCGCTGCTTGGAAAAAATTGCGTTTTATTTTATCGGTCAGGTCTGACTTTCATATGACCAATAGCCTATCGATAATTGTCCATACCTTTTCTAGTCGCGTGTTGATGTCTTTCTCGGTTGATGAGACATCTCTTCCAAGGTAGGTGAACTTGTTCACTAGTTTCAGAGGACTACCATTTAGTGTGGAGATGTTGCCTCTTTTGATTAAAGCATATGTATTCTGTTTTGTCTGCGTTTACATGGAGGCCTATGCCAGCAGCTGCTCGTTCCAGACTATGTAGCTGGGTTTCGGCTTGGGCAGGTGTATTTGCCAGAAGCGCTATGTTATCGGCGTAGTCCGCGTCCGTAATTGTTTGTGCGGAGTATCTTCTGCTTCTTTCCTTTGCCAGCTTGAAACCGTTTTCTTTCATTATATCAATAGACTTTCTAAGCAGGTAGTTTAGGCAGATGATGAATAGGTATGGGGCTAATGTGTCTCCTTGCAGCACACCTGCTACAATCTTAAAGTAGTCTGTGTCTCCATCCGGAGAGCGGACTTTTACTTTTGTGTTTTTATACAGCATCATTATGGCTGCGACGGTTTCTTTGGGTAAGCCGTAGGCGAGTGGTATTTGCTTCATATTCCCTCTGTGTATGGAGTCAAAAAGGCATTGGCAAAGTCGACAAATAATATTGCTGCATCAAGGTTTTTTTACACGTACACCTAGACACTTTGACATATAGACAAAATTTGTGATGTCGTGGATCGATTTCTCCGAAAGCTATTTTGGTTCTTCCTAAGCGGCCAAGATCTACTATGTTCTACTAACCGCATAGAATATATATTCTTAATAAAAGAAAATTAATATGATTTTCCCCTTAATTTACATAATATTTGTGCGTATATATATATATATATATATATATATAAGAATATAAAATTCAAATGAGAGAAGTGCACAAAAATTACTCGATGATACTATGATAGAGTAGGTTTCAAACCTAAAATATCCATATGTACGTATATCTATTATGTGCTTTTAAAGTCCGTTTCTTAAATTTTCCGGTGGATCAACCAATCAGAAGATATATATAGTACGTTTAAGTACTTAGTCACTTTTAATCAATTTAAAAATTTTTTTACACAGTCATACATGGTAGTTCACGAAAAACCGAAAAAGTCGTAGTAACATCTATCTATCTATCTATCTATCTATGTGTGTGTGTGTGCATGCATGCCTTTGTGTGCGTGTGCGTGTCTGTGAAAACATTCTTAAACGTTTGACCAACGGAATATTCATTAAAGGAAAGTTGAAGCAATTAACCTTATTGTTAAAATTTGTCAATATTGAACTTATTGGTTGCAACACGTAGACTGCAGGAACATAATTGTCATCTCTTTTGTACCACAAGTCAAGCAATTCCAATTCGCTTGCTTCTTCCTTTATACAATCTCGAAGCATTTCAAATTCCGTGGCGACAATTGTGGTAGGAATAGGTCGGTAGCCGTATTTCTGTCCAAGAAGGACCTGCAAAACAAATTAATGAATTATATTGAAATAGAACGAAACAAATGAATTATACTGAAATGAAATAAAATATGCAGCGATTTTAACTTGAACTACCTAGACGCTAGAAAATTTTACGATTTTGATTAAAGATGGTATTCAATTGTAATAAAAAAATTCAATCCATTTCTATGGTTAATATGATATTCTTTTATATTTGAATCACTAAAGAACCATTCATTTTCAGGGTGTGATTTGAAGTCTAAAAATGCCTCTTTACTTTGTCGGGGTGAGGAAGCTGGTGTGTTCTGTTGATCCTGAGAACTATACTGTCAGGAACATATTCTCTTTGTAGGTTAAATCATGCTATACAAGTAAATGGGTAAAGTTCAGATCGAAATTTGATCACTGAGCTGGACTTGTATTTATTCAGCAATAGAAATGCTGATATAACAGTTGTCTGCTCGGAGTGGTACGCAAAGAAGATTTGTCTTGTTGTAGGAAAAGTAATTTTTAAACGAGTTAGCTCATTTGTTTGCACATGGTTAAATGGCTACAAGCGTCCCTATACAACATTAATAATTCTATCTAATATCAATCATTTGCTTGCACACAGTTAAATGATTTCAAGTATTGCCATTTAAAATGATTAATTCTCTTTATCAAGTATTCCTATGTTATATAAATAAGTCGAACACAGCAGTATAATAATAATAATAATAATAATAATAATAATAATAATCCTGCGTATATGATGGAAGAGTTCTATTTCTTCCACAGATGGGACCCTAACAGGTACTACCACTCCATGTCTGAGTGAACCTGAGAGTAATGGTAAAGTAGAAGTACTCTACATTCCCTAAAGGTCCAGGACTGGAGCCTCACCATCAGTTGCAGTTAAGTGTCATACTCAGGACAACGTTGGGAGTGTATTACTCCTTTGCAGTGGTACAGTGTGGGATTCCATCAGTAAAATTTAATAAAAAGAATTTTAAGAAATTTCAGTGTTATATTACACAGAAAATGGTACATTCAAAGTTTTCCTTCACTGAAATTGGTTTCCATACCAAAGCTAAAGAGCTGTCTGTCCCACTGTTTATACGGCGCAAGGAAACAAGAAATGGATTCATGCCTTTTCAAAGAGCATTAGCTCTAAGTGAAACGCAAACAACACCGGGCCCAGTCGGCTGGGGCTGCAAAATACACCGGGTGCATCTCTGCAGTCCCCAAACGAATGTCCTGTATATGACACGAAACAATCTGATGGTTAGGCTCCAGTAATGCTGGAGCTTTGCGGAGTACCTCTTTATTGCCATCGCTCCCAGGTCCTCTTTGGCTCGGAGTGGTAGTACTTGATCGGGACTTATCTTTGGGTATAATTGAACTAAACAGTGTACTTATGCTAAACTGAATTGTTTGAAATTATACTGTTCATATGTATAAAATGGATTTAGCATTAAATAATCTACTATGGTTAATATGCCATAAAACCAAACCAAACCAAACAAACTACCTCGTAGTTGAACTTGAACTCGAGTCAACGAGTTCATTTCTTAAGACGATAACTGTACTGGAGAATTAAATGAGCAAACTTTTTTTGGATTTTGGGATTCAAACAGATCAATTATTCATGGCCAGACGAACAGACCTAGAGATAGTCTACAACAGTAAAAAAAAAAAAAAAGAAAAAAAAAAAAAAGAAAAACGAGAGAACCTGCCGAATAGTGGACTTTGCTGTCCAGACAGACCATAGAGTAAAATTAAAAGAAAGCGAAAAGAGAGGTAAATATCAAGACCTTGCTAGAGAACTAAAAAATCTATTGAACATGAATGTGATGTTGATACCGATTGTAACTGGTGCACTTGGAACAATCACCAAAGGATTGGTAAAGGGACTAGAAGACTTAGAAATCAGAAGACAAATAGAGTACATCTAGACAACAGATTTAAGATCGGCCAGAATACTGAGAAGAGTCCTGGAGACTTGATGAGACTTATTGTCACTCAAACTCTTGGGAGAAACCATCAGCTAACGCTCGTATGAAAAACTCTCAAAAGAGTAAACAAACAAACAAACAAACAAACAAACAAAACAATCATAGTTTCTTCTCTTTCAGTGTGACATCAAGCAGAAGATATCAGTAAAGATGACAGAAACATTATTTAAAATTTCTAGGCATGAGTTTCCGAGATTGTAATTCATGTAGTGCAACATAAGTGCAATGAACTTTTTGTACTAAACAATAGACAAGCCAAAGACATTGAAAACAAAATAAAAACAATATAATTACATTATATTTCCACTTATTGATTAACTTTGATAGATATCGGTTTTATCATCAATAGATCGATGGATCAAACACTTTATATGTGCATTTGATCATGTAGACCACACACACACACACACACACACACACACACACACACACATATATATATATGTGTGTGTGTGTGTGTGTGTGTGGTCTACAGATTTATCAATTTATCTGGTTGTGGTTTATTAGTAAGCAAGCTATACTAACAGTTCATTACTATTGCGTAATCGAACTCATAATCAATCGTCTGTTGGCTTAGTTCTCAAACCATTACCTGACATAAAGCCATTCACTTAGCTTAGTTCACTTTGACACGTGGCTAGAAAAATGAAGTACCCAGTGAGAATTGAACTCACTTACAAAGGGATTAGATCGTGAACCATGAAACTACACAAAGCACCTTTAATAAGCTTTATTGAT
The DNA here is from genome assembly GCA_963585895.1 of Sepioteuthis lessoniana. Lineage (NCBI taxonomy): Eukaryota > Metazoa > Mollusca > Cephalopoda > Myopsida > Loliginidae > Sepioteuthis > Sepioteuthis lessoniana. Next base: position 65,262,395 of record OY757919.1, read on the forward strand.
TGATTTAATAGAAAATAAGTAACAAATGAATTGACCAATCAAATAGATAAATGAATAGATAAAACGTCACTTTCGAATTTTTTCTGTCAAAGTATCTTAGTTACCTCCTTTGCAACTGTGGGCGTTACTTAGCGATTACCCAACGTTCTATTAGCATAAGAAATATATTGAGTAAAAATCGAATAATCTTGGCTAAATAATGGTATGGTCGTAACAATACATGTTTGATTAAAATTGAGCAACATATGGCAAAACCTTCCTCTATTGACAAACATTTAGTGAATTATTATAAGATATTGTTCTTTATTTTATCAAGTATGATAATTGTGCTTAATGAGATGACGATATATAATTAAGATATCTATCTATCTATCTATCTATCTATCTATCTATCTATCTCATAAAAGGTCACTAAGAATTTGATGTGCGCCCTCGGGTACTGGACAACCACCTTAGACTTAAAGAAAATTGTTTCCAACATGAATTAAATTTAGAAATATATTTCCGATGTTAATTTAGTCTCCGTTCCTGTGGATATAAATTCCATCAACTTTCCATACAAATTTGCTTTTTTGATGAATTAGACCCTCCTGTTTATTCTAATGTAAAAAGTTTCACCCTATCTTACCGGGAATATATGTGTTTCATGACACTAATTGAGATCAAAGGAGTTCATTTGCCAAGTTTAATCAAGATTGATCACTTATCCAAGGTAACAAAAAACAAGCAAAGGAAAATAATATATTGTACAGGGTGGAACGATAAAATTGTCACCCTAGAAAAGACGACTTGATTCCATTTCCGTTTAATGAAAACCGGTTTTCTTTTTTTTTTGTTGCAGACCATCTACTAGTTGACCAGTTGTGTACAAATCCGAAGAGCGATAGTAGCCTTTTATCATGTCTGAAAGTGACACAATGTTCAACGAGCGAGATCGGAGATGCGCCGCTGTAGAACTCATGCTCTCTACCGATCCAAATTAGGACAACAGGCCCATTGCCAGCACCCTCAAAATGCAAATCTGGACGGTTCAACGCTTGAGGGCACAGCTCAACGCATCGGAAGACCCTTCGGACGGCTACGGTTATGGTCTTTGGTGTGGTTTCAAGTGAGGGCCACATCATGCCACCTCACAACTTCGAAGTCGGCTTGAAAGTCAACACCAAAGTGTACCTGGATGTGCTGAAGAGTGTGGTGATCCCCTGGTGCAATTAGGTGGCCGGTGGCAAACCCTGGGTGTGGCAGCCCACAAGTCCAAAGAGACCCAGGCTTGGCTTCAGAAGGAGTGCTACGACTTTGTACCCTTCTCTCACTGGCCCCACTTCACCCCCGACCTGAACCCGCTGGACTACTTCGTTTGATCATACATCAAGAACATCACCAACATGACCTCCCACAACACCAAAGCCAGCCTGATCGCCGCCATTCGCCGACTATTCGCCGAGCTCCCACCAGCACTTGTGGAAAAGGTATGTTCCCAGTTCCGGATCCGTATCGAGGTGGTGATTGAGGCTGAAGACGGCTACATTGAATAGATGTCAGCTCTACTACATAATCAAGTTACCTGAATTGATTTTTTTCAATAAAAGTTTTAAAATAAAGCTGTAGTGTTGTTTTCTTTAGGACGACAATTTTATCGTACCACCCTGTATATATTTACCGAACCCTCCGCACCAGCAGGATGCGACACAAGGTCAATTCTTAGCGGATTTTAACAGGTTTGAATTTAGAGTTTGCCTTTTCCTAGACCGTTTGCCATACAAAGGTAGAAGAGCCGTCTGCCAACTATTTACACATAGCTGAAGGGAGAATAATTGGATTAACGCCTTTGCCAGGAGTATTAGCTTTATGTTAAATGCAAACAGTCCCATCTAGTATTTGAATTCGTATCACCTTAACCATTTCCTACTATGGCATCCATCGCACTGAGAACGCCCCAAGATAATATATTGAATAAACAAGCAAACGTGTGTATATCTTACAAACTAGCAAATGCTTTAAAATAAAATCGAAATCAAATTACGGCACATTGATTTGAAACAGAACGCAACCAACAGTAATAGAATGCTAAATTTTTTTTATATTTTCGTTTCATTTTTGAAATTGAATAAAATTCAGAAGATACATCACATTTTAGCATTGTCCTGATGATTGTTTGAATAACAAGCTTTTCCATATTTTAATACACACCCACACATACACGCACACACTCATATATATATATATATATAGTTGAATAAACAAATCGTTTGAAAACGCTTTTACATAAATCAAAAAGGTTTTCAATTGAACAGAATAAAACTTGAAATTAATGAATTTTTACTCACCCCTTTATAAAACTCCTTACTGCCAGTTTTACGAATTCTTAAAAGATATCCTCAGATTAGACTGACAGATAGATAGCTAGATAGTGTTGTGGTATCATCCCTGTTTTCGATACACAATTTACTCTTCTAATAAGGATATAATATTTGACTGTAATCCACTCGGGAAATAGGTAGTGTCACGCGATATCCCACTGGGAGGAGGGAGATGAAATTACTACTCCTCGTATTTGAATTGACAGTATCAAGCCGTCAAAAAAAGTGACCGTTAAGGAAGAATGTAGGTCACAGAGGGGATAAACAGATGTTGGTACTTGGTGACCTTACCCAGGTCGCCGGACACCAAGAGGAAGAAGAGAGAAGCCAAATGATTGGCCGGGACTCCAAAACGGAAGTGGGGACTCCCTCCCCTCAGCGGAAGTAAATAGTAAGAAAATTAGTTTTTGGGCAGGATTGGTAGCGGGCAGACGAACCATAGCCATTCTACTCCGGGTTGAAGACAAAAGAATACTGAGACATGAGGGACCCGAGTTCTTCAAGCCAGTATTAAAAACAGAACAAAGTCTAGTAGCCCGTGAAAGAAGAAAGATTCTCCAGTGGAACCTCGTCGAAAAATAAGATAAGTAACTTTGGGGCCATTTTCCTTTATACCCAAACTTTGCATACCACTCTCTCTCTCTCTCTTAATTTGAAGAAAGACAAAAGTCAAGAAAAGACATTTATATTCGTGGACTGTCCAATTATTATATGTGTTGACACTTTGAAAGTGTATATAACTGTAGTAAAGGAATTCATGTATTTTTATGTTACCATGTGGTCTATGTTGTTCTTTGTCGTTCTACTACGAATTTGTTGTTGTCGCATTTCCTTTTTAGCTTCTATTCGCCTTATGTTATCTTGCTTAGAATTGTCCTATTAATTCCTAAAATATCACACGGGAAACCGGAGTTGCCGACTACTACAATATAATATTATTACGACTAAAACCTATAGGCTCATTATCTTCCATTGTTGAGAGGAAGGAAGTTTAGCGGCCTGGTGGGTGTGTGATAGTGTGAAATTTGGAACCCCTTGCCAGCGGCGGTCAGTTCTTATATGCCTGAGAGAAAAACTCTGAACGAGGACTTATTCTATAGGGGATCAAGTGCCAACCTGCCCCGTCTTCACACGTGCGAAAATAAAGTCCCGTTTTGGGATTTTAGTCAATTTGCCGTCACAGTAGTAAGAGCAACACTGGTGACATTGTATTACTTGTTTTACTATGATATACAACCTTTATTCTCCTCTTTTAATATGTGTTTATCTTATTTATTCTATGCCTTTTTACAAGGACATAACAGATAGATAGACAAGTTTCATCTGAGGATTATACTTGCATGAAGCTGTCAATAATGAAACTGTCACAGAGGGAAGAGTAAACATAAATTAATTTTAGGTTATATATAAATATATATATAGAGAGAGATAGTCGTGGAGCACAGTACCTTATTGGGCAAGTAAATTCATTAACAATGTTGGTTTTAATTAATTCGATATATTCGTTAGTTGTAATTATGACTGATAATCAGTCATTGGTCTAGTGGGTAGAGTGTTCGCCGATGGTCCGGGAGACCTGGGTTCAATCCCAGGTTGTATCATACCAAAGATTTTAGAAATGGTACTTGATACCACCTTGCTTAACACTCAACAATATAAGGTATGTATCAAGGTAAAGTAGAGCAATCCAGGGAAAGGAGTAGCGCCCTCCCCTACACCTCTGTGTAGTAGCTATTGAAAAGGGAGCCTTCTGGTCACCCTCGACTACGGTCGCCAAATTTACTTACTTTTATAGTGAATTATTTGTCTAGTATTGTTGGCAATTTACTCCGAAGAAAAAACTGTTTAATGATATTTCTCACGGCATATTCACCCTGTTTGCAATCCCTATTCGTAATAACATCCTAAAAATCTAAAATTAACAAGACCAAGATTGTTTTTTAATTTACTTATCCTAATGTATATATATATATATATATATATATATATATATATATATATATATATATATATATATATATATATAAACTAGTAATAAGGTATAAGTAAAAGAATAATATCAATAAGACTGATCGTTTTTCAATGAATGATAAAAGTGATCGGGCGGCAAAAAGCTATTCTTATTTAAATATTGAACCCCCCCCCAAAAAAAACAAAACAAAAAACGTTGATTGCAACACACATACATACATATATATGTTTAGTAAAGTAAGTTGCTCGACCGTAATTGTGGGCGACCCGTAGGCTCTCTTTTCAATAGCTACTACACCGAGGAGTAGGGGAGGGCGCTACACATTTTCCTATGTTGTTCCTCTTATCCATTGCTTATAACACCGTGCATTAAGCAAGGAGACATCAAGTACCATTTCTTGATTCTTTGGTATGACCCGTCCAGGTATTGAACCCCGATCTCCCAGCCCATTGGCGAACACTCTAACCACTATACCAATGGGTGAAATAAACTAGGTCTATTAAGATCATTGAGGACTATGAGTTTTATGCACACGATTTTCTGGAAAGCTTTTATCAGCATGAAAAAAATATTGCAATATATTGCATCATATATCATTTATTGCTATGTACTACTGACACATACAAATATATTGGACAGGATTTTAAAAGAAAATAAAATATTTTTTATCATTGCTAAAAAAACTAAAATTCAACTGAATATATGATACTTAATATTTACTATGTATAAAGAAAAACTTAGAAATGTTTTTCTCTCTAAAAATTTATTGATAAATATACAACAGAGAGTAACATGCAAAAGATTTGGATGTCATTTCTGTTAATGCTTCTGATGTAAAACTTGAGTTAAATAGAATAAACTGATAAAATATTTTAAGGTTTTTAGAAAATAATCTATAGAATTTGAAAAAACAAAAGAAAAGAAAAATAACTGAGCGAAACATTAAGTATGAAAGAAAAAAAAAAAAGGAAGAGGGAATAGATAGATAGATAGAGAGATAGATAAAGATCTTAAATAATAGTCTACGCCTTCATTACTTGTAAAAAAATTGAAACTTATTTAGCAGACCAAATGTGGTATAATTTGGAGGGTGCTCGATACCTGAGATATTATATTTATTTATAATAATAAATAAATTTATATTAATTTTTATATATATTTAATTACACGGTGCTTATCTGCGACCACAGGTTTCATACCGTTTTTAGACGACAATCATCAAGCAGAGAAAGCTTTCTCGGCCTAATGACTGTCTTCTGAAGACGGCAAAAAACCAGTGGTCTCAGATAAGCATCCATGTTATCAAAATATTAAAAGACTACTATATATATATATATATATATATAACTAAGAATGAATGCGAAAATCTCATTACAGTCAGTTTCATGTGCTTATGAAATAACAAAATCATCATATGAGGCAAGTCTCATCTGATTGCATTAAAAAAAAACAGAACATGAAACTAACAGTAATGAGACAATCACAAAGGAGTAAGTAAAGATTTATTCAATTGAAGTTTTATCCTGCTCTACCGGCCGGTATTGTACATTTGATGAATGAAAAAGCGTTTTTAAATGATTTGTTCATTCAACTATATATATATATATATATATATATATATATATATATATATGAAAAAAAATATGTGGAATAAAAAGAACGAAGTATCATGCATCTAAATCGGGGTTAAGTGTTTGATTTATCCAACTTTTCACATATTTCTATCATATTGTCAGATTCATCACAATCTATCATTTCAACACACACACACACACACACACACACACACACACACACACACACACACACACACATATATATATATATATATATATATATATATATATATATATATATTGCATATTGATCCTTGATCGTGCTGTCAATCAGAGACGCACCCGAGTAAATAACCGGAAGAAGATCACGTGATCTAATCGGAAGTTGTAGGCATTATGAAATGATATATACAGACGCCCGCAGCAGTTGAGGAATTGGGGTCAGTGAGAGCCTGAGACGGAGAGCCAGCTTGCAGTCACTGAGAGCACCCCACTGGGGCCTGTAGCCCACAGCGGCCCTCCGGTTGAATAACTCCGGCCAAGAAGCAGAAGTGCTAAGTGGGGTTTTGAAGATAACACAGTGTGCTAAGGTCAAGATAATAAGTTATGGGTCAATATAGCAATGTGTCTAAGTCTGTCACCGTCAGTCTCACACACCACAGCTTTGACTCCAAGAAGAATAAATTACACACATTTAAATCGTCAAAGAGTTCTGTTTCTAACAATTCAATTTATCATTAGTCATATGTTTTCACACAGTTTAAATATCAAACACTTCTATTTGATCCATAGGTAGGACCCTATCAGGAGCTATCACTTCGGGTCATATACAGGACACTGGTTGAGGAGGGGGATCTTTGCCATTACTCTCAGGGATATTCTTACCAGGATTAATAGTGCCTGTCTATTGACCCGTCTATGGGTCAAATAGATGCTGTTAAAATCAATCTATCAATAAATCCTTGAGGTATTTGATGTGATATTTTGACGAAACCGCCTTCTCTGCATGGAGAATTCCTGTCGAAACATTAGTGGAATCTTCAGATTATCTCATTGCCAATAAGAATTTTTTCTGTATATATAGGTGGAGCATGAATGTGTTTTGAGGTGTTGAGAGATGAAACTAGTATCGGAAAAGTGAAGTATTAAATGCATCAACAAAGTTGAAGTAGTCAGGCCTATGTCATTTCCTACTTTATGGAAGACGAATCCTCCTAGTAGACATTTGAACTGGGACACTAGATTGGTCATAGTTAGCAAGCGAAAGAGAGAGAGAGAGAGAGAGAGAGAGAGAGAGAGAGAGAGAGAGAGAGAGAGAGAGAGAGACGTATTGTAGATGACGAGTTGAGCTGTACTGAATTTGGGATAATATATGATAAACTTTATTTTATTGTTTGAGTCGGTAGAGGAAACGTTATTCGTGCTCCACCTCTAAATACAGAAAATTCTGACTTCCATATTATCTAAAAACTAAACAGAAAAAAAATCCAAATTCTTGAAGCTCTTGATACAAAGATTAACAAATCTTCCTTAAATCAAGATCAACTTCGAATATAACAGCCACATTCTAAAATGCCTGATTCTTCTCTGACCGCTTATTGAAATTCTTTTCTTCCGTAAATTCCCTTCCCGCTTGTTCTTCCTCCAACCCTTTATATATGTATGTGACTCGTCATTGTGTTTTTCCTTTCATTATTCACTTCATCGAAGATATCTTTAGATGAGGTCGAAAGTACTTGGGAAAAACACGGCACCTTCCTAAATTCATTCCACCCAAAAGTCAAACGACTCATACGCGCGCGCACACACACACACTTATATATATATATATATATATATATATATATATATATATATATATATAATGTCAAATGTGCGTTATGTACAGTTACTCCAAGATACCCAACTACCACAAGACAAAGTGGGGAATTGTGTTTATTCCCATGGTTAAATATTCAACCTAAATTTCAATATATATATATAAACATAAAAATTCGGTCATACACAGGTTCGCTGCCAAACATATACATATATACCCACATTCTACTTAATCTGAAAATGTAACGAACTTTTTTTTTTTTGTTTATTCAAAATAATGTTTTCACACACACATACACACATATATAGATGCCAGCAATATGTATGGACCTATGTATGTATGTATGAAGAAGCTTTCCCACAGTTTGGTATATCAAAAAAGAAACTCGCACTTTAACCTGGGAATGTGCCACACGACACAAATAAGTTCATTGCGGAGTAACGATGCAAACTATTTGCCCAGAAGGTACAAAGCCGTTATTTTTCGCCTTTTGCTATTAAAAATAGCACTGGACTCGCTCAAATTATTCGTTTATTTCCTTTCGACATCAACAAAATTTGTTTGTTCAAGTATATGCATTCAAAACATTCTTTGTCAAACCACAACGACAAAGGAAAAATAACTTCTATACTGTAGTGTCTAAAATAACGGAATTAGGGAAAAAAAATTGACCTCATATTCGGAGTTCTTATCTGCATTTTGTTATGACTTTTTTTTCTATATTTTTCTTGTCTTCTTCCTTCATCGATCTTCTTTTTATTTGCGACGGTTAAATTAGTTGATTGATTTTTAACGATCCCCCAACCACTCTGATATTTAACTCCATGATTTTTAACGAGACGACTGGCATTCAAAGAGAACTAACATTATTTTCAAACTTCTAAATGACGGTGTCTTTAATCTTATTATAATTAAATGTATTTAACCGTATTACCTACGGATTTTAAGATGGTCAAGGAAGTTCATAGAGTACTTTGTGTTTCAATCTGTTATTTATCTATACTAAAGATGCATCTCACTTTCAAAATATATCGCAAATATTTTCATTATGAAAGAATCTCTGGTTAAATAATATTGCTAGTAATTAATTTATTTTCCTTGTTTAATGAAAGACCAAATTTCTAAAGTCTGTATTCATTGAGCTACTAAAGTGTCTATCTTAGGAAGAACGACCCCTTTCCAATTTAATTGTATCGAAATGGCTATATCGAAATGGCTATCATTTCTTTAGAGAAATGTTTCTTATTCGAGAAAAATTAGGTTGGTTGGTTTCTTTGTTTAATGGCATATCAACCTTTGTAGGTTATTTAATGCCAAAGCCATTCTCCGAGAAGAACAGTAGTGGTACTATTTAACCCATAGCTGAGAGGATAAGGGGGTTCATAGCTTTCCCAAGGGTATTTGCCCGAAAGTGAACGTAATAGCGCGACTGGAGTACGAACTCGCGTACTACGATTCCGCAGTCCATCGCTTTAACCATTACATCACGAGGACACCCCCCCACCCAGAAAAATTAGGTTCAAAAACCGAAGCTAGTGAAATGGCTCTAAATTGGGGACTCAATTTACAATGTATGTATAACGCTAAACTGAATCCTGACTTTTTGTTCATCTTTCTGACAGCCGATGTAACACAACTTTAAAAAATGATTAAGAAAAATAAAATGAAATAATACTATGTTATATTTATTTTGGAATTAAAGGCTCGTAAAACCGCGAAATTGAATTCGAAGTTGCAGAAAAAAAAAAGAAAAAAGTAAGAAGAAAATGCAGCTTTTGTTTTGTTCTTTTAAAGCTTGTGTGGTTTAACGAAAATATCTTCTACATGTGTACTTGTATAAAAATGTAGACAAATGTATTTACATGGAAAATTAAACGTCCGCTGTCAAAGATATTGGCTTTATTGTTTGTTGTATTGATTCATGCCTTTCGCAGACAGAACTCTGCGTGTATGTGTGTGAGGTCTCCGTGGTGTCCTCGTGGTGCAATGGTTAAAGCGATAGACTGCGGAATCCTAGTAAGCGAGTTCGTACTCCAATCGCGCTTTTATGTTCATTTTCGGGCAAAATACCATTGGGAAATGTATGAAACCCCTTATCCTCCCAGCTAGGGGTTAAATAGTACCACTACTGTTCTTCTCGGAGAATGACTTTGGCATTAAATAACCTACAAAGGTTGATATGCCATTAAACAAAGAAACTAAACCAAACCAAACCATCTTCGTGGTGTAGTGGTTAATGTACTGACATTATCATATTTACCTAACCCCTCCGCTCGGACAGGATATGACACAAGGTCAATTTGTAAGCAGAGTTTAACAGGTTTGAATTCAGAGTTTTCCTTCTCCTAGACTAGTTGCCTCACCAAGGCTGAAGAACTCAGTCTGTCCTACTATTTACCCATAGCTGGAGGGAGAATAATTGGGTTCATACCTTTCCCAAGGGTATTAGTGCTATGTGAAATGCAATCAGTCTCGTCCAGGATTTGAACTGACATTATAGTGAGCAAATTCAAACATTAGTTGCGCTATTGCGTTCACTTTCGGACGAATTCCCTTGGGAAAGATATGAACTTCTTTATTCCCTCAGCTATGGGTTAAATTGTACCACTACTATTCTTTAATAATAATGGCTTTAGATGTAAATTACCCACGAAGGTTGATACGCCAGTAAAAGTAAAAACCAAATCAAACCAGAGATAAAAGTGCCTATTCAGATCCTTTCCGAAAGGATAAGGTCGAAGAAAAACAAAATATTTCTGTTCGAATTTGAACTCTGTTCGCCAATGGCATTTCTGGAAACAGCTTCGTACTTCACATTCTCAAGATTCATATTATCAAATGCTGGCACATGAGTTATGAATAAACAAGAGAGAGAGAGAGAGAGAGAGAGAGAGAGAGAGAGAGAGAGAGAGAGAGAGAGAGGCAAAACGGTTATTATCGTAGAAAATGGACACAGCGAGCCAAGCTTAAATTCTTGACAATACTTTTTGCGTTTCACTGGGGAAGACATGACATCTCTTTACCCTTCCTTCAAGCTATGTGTAAATATTAGGGTAGACTGGGCTCTCTAATCTTGGTAAGGGCAACTGGTCTAAGAGAAGGAAAATTTTGAATTCAAACCTATTACCAGCGTGGCAGGGTAACTTTTCGCGGTGGAATGGCAGAGCCAGTTGCTAGAGTTCCTTTGGTACTCTGACGATGCCTTTAACCTTGTTTTGGCCACACTTGAGCACGATACTAATTTCTAAAATGAAAGATGGTTGGCTCTTGGTCAAAATCGGTATCGTGAAGAGAGGAGATATATAGTATGTGTAATTGCCAGTCTTTCATACAACCTTGTTCAAGCCTGTGCCGAGAACTGGTTGGCTGGTTGTTTTGTTTTACGGCATATCAACCCTTTTTGGTCATTTAATGCCGAATCAAGTTACTTTGATAAAAACTGTTTTAGTTTGGTTTGGCTTTATAACATATCAACCATTGTAGATTATTTAATGCTAAATCCGTTTTTTACACAAATAAACAGTTCTTTTTCAAACAATTCAGTTTAACATAAGTACATAGTTTAAAAAACAGTTCTATTTCAGACTATTCAGTTTAGTTTAAAAAGTTAAATGGTTCCAAGTATTGCTATGTATCACTAACAATTCAATTAAGCATCAGTCATTTATTTACACTATTCAATGTAAGAACAGTTCTATTTTAAACAATTCCGTTTAGCATAAGTACACAGTTTAATTCAATTTGACCCATAGATTGGAGCCTATCAGGTGCAACCACTCCGGGCCAGAGTAGACCTAGGAGCGAAGGCAACGAAGGGTACTCCGCATTCCACAAAGCTCCATGTCAATGCACACAAAACTGAACATATGTGCTTTAATCAAACAGGCAACATTTCCACACTTGAGAGAACCTCTCTGAAACTGGTAGACAAATTCACCTACCTAGGAAGCAGTGTCTCATCAACCGAAAAAGACATCGACACGCGGCTAACGAAGGCATGGACAGCTATCGATAAGCTATCGATCATATGGAAGTCAGACCTGACAGATAAAATGAAATGCAGTTTCTTCCAAGCAGCGGTCGTGTTGATACTGCTGTATGGATGCACTACTTGGATGCTAACTAAACGGCTGGAGAAGAAGCTAGACGGTAATTACACAGAAATGTTGCGAGCAATATTGAACAAGTCCTGGCGGCAATACCCCACAAGGCACCAACTGTACGGTCACCTGCCTCCCATCACGAAAACTATCTAAGTTAGACGAAACAGACATGCAGGACACTGCTGGAGAAGCAGGGACGAGCTCATAAGTGATGTACTCCTATGGACCCCCACATATGGCCGGGCAAAAGCAGGACGACCAGCTCGAACATACATATAGCAGCTATGTGAGAATACGGGATGTAGCTCTAAAGACCTGCGGGAGGCGATAAACGATAGGGAGAAGTGGCAAGAGAGGGTCAGGGATATCCGTGCTGGCGGCACAACATGGTGATGATGATCTATCTATCTATCTATCTATCTATCTATCTATCTATCTATCGTCAGTCTTTTTATGTCTGTCTGTCTATCTGTCTGTCTGTCTGTCTGTTTCTCTTTATATATATATATATATATATATATATATATATATATATATATATATATATATATATATATATATATTGTCAAGCTTTTTCTATTTATTGGAGATGAATCCCCGTGAAGTATTGGCTAACGGACTGGACTGTGAGATCATAGTAAGCGAATTCAAACTCTAGTCGTGCTATCATATTCACTTTCGGGCTAATAACTATGGCAAAGGTATAAACCCTTTTATCCCTACAAAAAAAAAAACGAAAACAAAAAACAAACAAACAAACAAACAAACAAACTTTTATCCCCTCAACCCCCCCTATCATATTCACTTTCGGGCTAATAACTATGGCAAAGGTATAAACCCTTTTATCCCTACCAGAAAAAAAAAAGCGAAAACAAAAAAACCCAAACTTTTATCCCCTCAAAAAAACCCTATTATATTCACTTTCGGGCTAATAACAATGGCAAAAGTATAAACCCTTTTATCCCTACCAAAAAAACAAACCGAACCCTCCCCCCCAAAAAACCCCAAACTTTTATCCCCTCAAAAAACCCCTATTATATTCACTTTCGGGCTAATAACTATGCAAAGTTATAAACCCTTTTATCCCTACCAAAAAAAAACGAAAAAAAAAAAAAGAAAAAAACTTTTATCTCCTCATAAAAACCCTATTATATTCACTTTCGGGCAAATAACAATGGCCAAGGTATAAACCCTTTAATCCCTACCAAAAAAATAAAATAAAATAAAATAAACCGAAAACAAAAAAAAAACTTTTATCCCCTCAAAAAACCCTATTATATTCACTTTCAGGCTAATAACAATGGCAAAGTTATAAACCCTTTTATCCCCCATCAAAAAAAAAAAAAAAAAGAAAAAACAAAAAAAAAAAAAACCCAACCTTTTATCCCCTCAAAAAAACAAACTATTATATTAATTTTCGGGATAATAACTATGGCAAAGGTATAAACCCTTATATCCCTTCCCAAAAACTTGTGGGTTAAATAGTACCACTTATGTTTTACAAGGATGAATTTGGCATTAAATAACCCATGGAGATTGATTTGTCATTGAACAAAGAAACCATACCAAATGTATCTATCTATCTATTTATCTTAGATAAATAACATCAGTTAAATTGCCTTATTCATTATTCATCTTTGTTGATTAAATAACGTTCGTCTTGATAAATAACGCCTTTTTCTTGAAATTGAACTATTTATCTATTTTTTAAGCAGCTTCCTTATCGACTAATGCTTCCTCTTAATGGAATGAAGTTCAAATAAGAGACAAGATGAAATACTGACGAATAAGAATCATTATGGGAAAGCTTGTTTTATTTATTTAAAATTCTTTAAAACTTATAAAATGTTTTATTGATAGTTTTTATAATTATACCTTCGGCAAAATTGGCCTTATTGCATATCGAACCATCCACTAAATTATATATTATCTATCAACCTATCTACCTATGCGTCTATATATATGTGTGTATATATATGTATATGTATACTTACAATTTTTTTTATTGTAAAATTGCATTTGTAAAGATGTATCTAATTAATTCTTTAAAATATATGTAAATAAGTATTACATATCATATTTGGTTTGCTTTAGTTCGGTTTCGTCTTGTTTGTTTGATTGGTTGGTTGGTTTTACGGCATGTCAACCTTGGTTGGGTTATTTTAAGCCGAAGTCATTTTTGCAAGTAATCATATGGTTTCAATACCTAATGATAATAATTATTTGTAAACAATTATAGCCTAAAGTAACCATTCAGATCCTAAAGCGAAAGTTTATTAAAGAAAAATAATTAGAAGAATGGCAAAGGTATAAATTTTCAAAATATAAAGAAAAAAAAAAATGAAATAGTCTCATTATTTTTTTCTTCTTTTAAATAATTTACTGTTCGAATCATAAAAGATTTTTTTTTTTATTGACTTAAATATTTTAATTAACAGCTAAATTTTTTTGAAGTAATTTTACTAGTTCTGTCAGTTGGACTCAGATTACTCAGCCCCGCAGTGGTAGTATCTGTTAGGGTGTCATCTATGGGTCAAACAGATCTTTTTAAAAATTATTCGTATTGGATAAAAAAATTATCTTAAGAAACAACACACACACACACACACACACACAAAAAAAATGCAAATATGAACGTATAATGAATGCGATTCCCGAACCTAAAGGCATAAAATAACCCTAGACGGATTAATATGCCGATAAAATCAAACTATCAAATCAAAGTAATTTTACGCAAAGTTTTTTTTTTAAGTGATCTTTTCAGGATAAGTTTAATCGATTTTGAATTCTAAATCATTCAAATTTTATGAAATAAACAATTTTGGAGAAAAGAAACTCTGTTGTTCTTTACAAAGCTTTTGCTTAGATATGACACACAGGCCTCAGATTTCTTATAAGTAAGTAAAGTGGGCGACCATAGTCGAGGGTAACCCGAACACTCCCTTTTCGATAGCTACTACACCAAGGTGTAGGGGAGGGCGCTACTCCTTCACTGAATTGAACCCAGGTCTCGCGGGCCATTGGCGAACACTCTAACCGCTAGGCCAATGTCCGGTATTAAAATAGAGATTTCTTATAATAACTGCTATTGTTTAAGAACTTCATCTTAGAGAAAAGACACAATGTTGTTTGTAGCTTAAATTTGTATACTTATCATACATATATTCTATGGAATCTCCAAGAGTACTTATATATATATATATATATATATATATATATATATATATATATATATATATATATATATATATATATATATATATATATATATATATATATATATATATATATATATATATGTATATATATATATATATATATTACAGACATAACATTTGGGCTTAGTAATTTCCAGATTTCTTCAGATGTTTAAGTTTTATTTGATTTGGGTATCAAAAGATAGCTTATCATGAATATATTTCAGTACATGTAAATGATAATTTATTTAAAAAAAAAAAGATCTATCGATCGACCTGACTTCAGTTGTCATGGTTTATGCAACGAGCATCTTAACGACTTCATCAGAAGATAAGAGTAATTCTTTATTACATGCTTCGTGAAATGAAAAGGTTAATGTGAGACTTTAGATAATTTCAAGTTTTTATTCGTTGTATACCTAAAACCGTGTCTAATCAGTTATAATCTATAAACATGTAGACCAGTACAAACGGTCACTTGCTTTTTGAAGAGAATATGAACACGGCTTATCATTTTCTATTTTCTTGATAAATTCCATGAAGCCCTTAGCATAGTTCCTCGACAATCTATTTGGTCATAGGATGGGCACCCCTGGTGGTGTAATGGTTAGCAAACTAGAACTTGCAAACCTTCATGGGTGACCCGTTCATACAGCCTTGTGCTACATCTGATTGGTTGGTTGGGTATTTGGGTTGCAGGGCATATCAACCTTTGTAGGTTAATTAATTCCAAATCAATTCTTAAACAAATAATTAGTTCTATTTCAAACAATTCAGTTTAGCATGAGTACACAGTTTAATTGACCAAAACATTTCTATTTCAAGCTATCCAGTTTAGTCAAACTGTTCTAAGTCATCAAATTCAGTTTAGTATAAGTTTTGCTTACACATAGTTAAATATCAAAACAGTTCTATTTCTAACAATTCAGTTCAGTATAAGCACGCAGTTAACATGTCAAAATAGTTCTAATTCAAGTAGTTCAGTTGAGCATAAGTACGGAGTTTAAATATCAAAACAGTTCTATTTCAAGTAATTCAGTTTAGCATAAGTACGTATTTTGGTTCTATTTGACCCATAGATAGGACCCTATCAGGTGTTACCACTTCGAAACAAAGTGGATCTGGGAGCGATGAAGGGGTACTCCACATTCTCCAAAGCTCCAACATTACTGGAACCTTACCATCAGGCTGTTTAGTGTCATATACAGGACACTCGTTGTGGAGGGGGGGAGGTCTTACCTCTCTGCAGAGAAGCAGTTGGTGTATTCGACAGCCACAGTCGACCAAGCAAACCCCACTTGAGCAAACCACTCAGTAAATTACTGCTTGGACATAGGATGATTTGAATTTGATTTGAATTAGGAATAAACAGAATATGTTAATTATATGACAATATTATTATAGGTTTGGTTTGGTTTTATGGCATATCAACCACTGTTGTTAACTTAATACCAAATCCTGTTTTTGCATATACATCAAATATACATGATTTGTGAAGCCATTTTGTTGATACATTTTTAAACGAACCTAAACGCATTATTTTGTACACAGTTAAATGGTTTCAAGTATTTCTATTTAACAGGAATATTTCTATTTACTATTTGTCATTTGTTTGCACACAGTTAAGTGGTTTCAAGTATTGCTATGTTATAGTAACAATCATTTGTTTGCTCACAGTTAAATGGATATACATATATGATTTATTAGTAATTCGTTTGCACAAAGTGAAATGGTTCCAAGTATTGTTATGTATCACTAACAATTCAATTAAAACATCAATCGTTTTCACACACAGTTAAATGATCAAAAAGTTCTATTTCTAACGATTCAATTTAGCATAAGTCATTTGTTTATACTTAGTTTAAATGTCAAACAGTTCTATTTGACCCATAGATAGGACCCTATCAGGTGCTACTACTCCGGGCCAGAGTGGACCTGGGAGCGAAGGCAAAGAAAGGGTACTCCGCATTCCTCAAAGATCTAGCATTACTGGAGCCTTATCATCATATTGTTTAGTGTCATATCTAGGACATTTGTTGAGGAAGGTCTTATCCTTCCGCAGAGATGCAGGCAGTGTATTCTACAACCTCCGTCGACTGGCCTTCATACCATTTTAGTTCTAATGTGCTTCTTATGCACTTATCCAGAGTATCCATCAGAGGAAATGTCTGGGATAATATATAAAAGCATTGCATAAAAATCGCCTCGTCGGCGAGGCTTAGAATAACGCTGACATCCTTTATAAAGGGGTAAAACCCTCCCCAAAAAGGGGGATATCCTGTGTATGATAGTAAGCTACATCTGTTAGTCAGGTTCTTGTGTAGATATGGGATGTATAGAGAAACCCTTTATTGCTATAACTCCGAGGTCCACTCTGTCACGTTGTGATTGTATCTATTTGGGTCCCATCTCTGGGTCGAATAGATCTGTCCAGGGTTCAATCTCAGGTCGAGTCATACCAAAGACTCAAAAAGTGGTACTTGATACCTCCTTGCTTAACACTCAGCATTATAAGGTACGTTTCAATGATAAAATGGAGCAATCCAGGGAAAGGAGTTGCGCCCTCCCCTACACCTCGGTGTAGTAGCTATTGAAAAGGACCTTTCAGGTAGCCCTCGACTATGGTCGCCAACTTTACTTACTATAATCAATCAATCAATCAATCCTCTTGATTTTGAGTGATGTTAGGCATGTGATTGATTTCATTGCAAAGAAGTGTCTTGAACAAGTTTCTCACAGACTTTTAGCATTGGTATGTGATGTTCTGGGAAGTGGTGTCAGGACTGTGTGAATTTTATGAATATCGCATTCTGCCTCTCTGGAACGCTAATACTTAAGGCTGCGTTGAATTTCGCGCAATGTCTTCTCTTTTCTTCAGGTTCTAAATGTGATCAACGAAAATGTCAGGAATATGACCCGGGCGTTCCTTGCGCGCCAAACACGGTGTTTGAATGGAAGCATTAGCCAGAAAGTTGGATGCAACAGTAAGCAATCCCACGCTTAATAAGGCTGTAAACTGGCGAGTGCACCATTCCAAGGAAATATTTCGTGTGCCTCATTCAACTATTTCAAATGTCAACTTGGATTCCATATTCAAAAAAGATGTGTCACGGGTTTAAACGTTAAAACAAAATCCCCCCACCCCAATGATTTTTCTTTATGTAATTATTTACTTACACATTCATGAATCCATTCACACCGTATCACATAAGCATGCGCACAGGCCGACAACACAGACAAGCAACTATCACCACCTCCCCACGCCCACTGCAAATAACAACATCGACATCAACAGTGAAAATATTAGGTATCTATAAACGAATGCAAAACTCTTCAAAATGCATGAAGCACAAACCGCTTTTGATAAAAATGTAAAAGTACATTTTGGCAGATACGAATCAGTAATTTTAAAACGAACAGAATCTTATTTCGGGTGACCCAATGAAAAATTTAAGGGCATGTGCTTTTAGTTAGCAAGGGCATTCCCTGCTACTTTTATAGGGGCAAGAGGGTATTTTTTGGAACTGGGAGTTAACCCTTTTTGTTTTTTCATCAGTTGTAAGTTAATCCTTATAATATTTTGTCTGCAATGCCCAGACCAGATGTTCACAGAGACCCCTTGATCACCGGCTTTTAACTTTCAAACTCCTAAACCCCCAATAAGAAGGCCTGTTTCCTAGAAGACTTGATAGATCTGAGGATGCAAACTGGTCATTTTCCCAACTCCAGATGAATCAAAGGACTAAAGAAAATGGCCATTATCAGAAAAAATTAGATATCCTTTTTTATTGTAGGTATGAGTCAGAATAACGGTTGCCGGAAAGGAAAACGGGATCGGCGGACTAAGTTCGAATTTAATCTGAAAATGCTGATGTTTGCTTGTCACTAATGACCTTTGAAATAGCATACACCACCGTCTACCAGCACCCTCACCAGTTATTTTAACAAAAATATTTCATATTTTGTATGTTACAATGATTGATGGAGGAATGGTTAGCGTAACAGTTACCGTCATAGAAAATGAAATCGACATCCTGAGATCAAAACCCTGAACGAAGCTGTTTGTATTTCACTGTACGTTAATACCTTTATGAAAAGCATGAATCTATCTCTTACCAGCAATGAGAAAATAGTAAGGCAGACTTAGATCTTGGTAAGGCAACCAGCTAACAAGAAGGAAAACTGAATTTAAACCAGTAATACTTCACTTAAAATTTCTGCCCATGGCGGAAGAGTTGCATAAATATATATAATGGTTGAGAGCAGAGAGAAGGCAAATGATCAAATAAACAAATCTCTTTCCCATAACTATATACAAGGGCCTTTAAATAAGTTTCCATACTTTTTTTGTATAGGCATTTAAAATTGTTGTAGACTCTTGAAAATTCACTATGTCTTATGAGATGACTGACCAATTTTTACGATTTCAGGTTCAAATGAACACCTACAGTAGCAATTGGAATACACCCTACTAAAGCTTGATTGTCACAGCTGGTGAATTTCAAAAAATGGAATCTGGACGTGAGAGCATTTTAGAAGAACGATATGCAATAAAATTCTGTTTTAAACTTGGAAAAAATGCCACAGAAACGTATGGAATGCTTCAGACTGCTTTTGGAGCATCTTGCTTGAATCGAGCATGAGTTTTTGAGTGGCATAAGAGATTCAAGGAAGGCAGGGAGTCTGTAAGAGATGATGAGAGCTGTGGGAGGAGTAAGGAAGTCAGAACACCAGAGTCGATTGGCCAAATAAAAAATTTCATGTATAAGGACCGTCGTGTGTCTATAGAGACAATAAGTGCGCAGTTTGATGTCAGTGTCCGAACTGTACACACAATTATTCGTAAGGAACTGAAGATGCGGAAGATTTGCGCGAAGTTTGTCCCAAGGGTGCTCAGAGAAGATCAGAAACAAAGATGTTGTCATGACAGCAGGGAGATGATCGAGCTGATCAATTCAGATCCCGCAGTTCTTGATGCTCTGGTGACCTGCGATGAAAGCTGGATCTACTGCTATGACCCAGAGACCAAGAGACAGAGTTCCCAGTGGAAGCAAGAAGGTCAGACAGAGCAAATCCACCCACAAACTTTTGATGATGCCTTTTTTGACAGGACTGACATGATCTACATGCACTGGGTTCCCACTGGACAAACAGTCAACTAGGAATACTATGTTGAGGCTTTAAGGGAGTTCAAGAAGAGATTCCGTCGGAAGAGGCCAGCACTCTTCAAATCGGGTCAGTGGCATTTCCACCAGGACAATGCACCAGTCCACAACTCCATCCTTGTCACAGACAATTTGACCAAGATAGGCATCAAGACAGTTCCTCACCGTCCCTATAGTTCAGACCTTACTTCCTGTGACTTTTGATTATTCCCTAAGCTCAAGGAAAAACTTAGAGGCTGTCGTTATGAGACAATTGAGGAGATGAAAGAGGCTGTGACGAAGGTCATTGACACGCTCACACATGAGGACTTCCATGGGGTCTTCCAGAAGTTGTTAGAACGGTACAACAAGTGCATTGCAGCCGGAGGAGATTACATCGAAGTGGACTAGAGTTTCATGTGTGTACTATCAATAAAAGTGCCCATACGAAAAAAGTCTGGAAACTTATTGAAGGCTCCTTGTACCTGCTTGGGCTTCTTTTTAACTTCTTTCGGTGCAGTTGACGATTTATTTCGCGGGAATGTGTTTTGAGGCTATTGGATTTTTATTCTTACAATGTGTTAAGCAGGAATTCACGGCAATTTATGGGGAATAATAAAGATAGAGACAGTGAAAACAATGTCAAGATATTTTAGATTTTAACCTCTAAGTCCAGTTCAGATTTTTGTATGATTTTTGTAAGATGTCCCTAAGAATCGGAAAACAGTCACAAGTATTTTTCCACTGTTGATATCTCTATCATAGTATGGATGCATAGGTTGAGTGTTAGGAAACGAAGATAAATTTGTGGGTTCCTGTTTCAATCTGTAGACTTTCATGGGTTATGATAAGTAGGTTTCTTTGGTTTCTTTGTTTAATGGCATATCAACCTTTGTAGGTTATTTAATGCCAAAGCCATTCTCCTAGAAGAACAGTAGTTGTACTATTTAACCCATAGTTGGGAGGATAAGGGGGTTCATACCTTTTCCAAGGGTATTTGCCCGAAAGTGAACGTAATAGCGCGACTGGAGTACGAACTCGCTTACTACGATTCTGCAGTCCATCGCTTTAACCATTACACCACGAGGACACCCCCGGTTATGATAAGTAGTCGTAGTCGAAGGTGGGGGCGAAGGCACTATTTTTAATGGCTACTACACCGAGGTGTAAGGAAGGGCACTACTCTTTTCCTTGGATTGCTCCACTTTACCCTTGATACATACCTTATAATGCTAAGTGTTAAGCAAGGAGGCATCAAGTACCATTTTTGAGTCTTTGGTATGACTCGACCTGGGATTGAACTCCGGTCTCCCAGACCTTTGGTGAACACTCTAACCGCCAGGCCAATAAGACTGGTTAAGTGAAGGATTTATGTTTGCTTGTAATTCAGCTCAACTGCATTCACTTTTACGTGCTCTAACTTTAAAAGAAAAAGTTACTTACAAACTATTTACTTATAAATCATTATGCATAAGATATAAACAGGTTTTATATGCCATTAAACACCAACCAACTAACCTTGATAAATAGAAAAGTCCAGATAAACAAAGACGGTCAAGTCAATGCTAATTTGAAATGCACTCCTCTCAAACTTAATGAAAACACATTAACTAAGTGTTTACCACAGAGACAGTTATATATATATATATATATATATGTGTGTGTGTGTGTGTGTGTGTGTGTGTTATAGTAATTTACCCACGCACGCATGATCTCTCTCCAGCAATAAATAGCAGCAGGTACTGCTCTTTGGCAGAAAGCAATATTCCTGCAGACAATCCCGACAGTTGGACCGAATAATCTCTCTGGTAACCCTCTCATTTGTATATATTGTATTACCGGTCTTTGTTAATATATTTATTTAACTAAATTTCTCTCTTGCGTCTTTATTTCTAGCCCCTAACAAGGTCACAACAATATAAAAGACCAATCAAAGTATCTTTTATTCGATCAATCATAATGCAACACTACCAGTACATTATATATATATATATATATATATATATATATATATATATATATTAAAATGATTAGGTCTACGAAGAGATTTGAGTTTTTTTAAGATTTATTAATTTATAAGAACAAAAAAAAATGAATCCTAAAAAATACAGATCTCTTCGTAGACCTACTCATTTTAAAATATTTTAATTCTCTCTTTGGACCTCCAGCAAAAAATTATATATATATATATAAAATTATGATTAACATTTTACTCTAAAAGCCTTTGTAAATAGTATAGAATTTGCAGTACTCGATGCCCGACAATAAAGAGCAATATAAATATTTTCAACTAGAACAGTGTGTAACAATAAAAACAGGATGAAAAATCTCACGATTCTGTGTTCCATTTTGCAAATCCTCAGGTAGACCAGTACCGAGATGTCAGATGTCTGTTGGATTCAACTATATATATATATATATATATATAGATGAAGGACATGTGCTGTTAGTTAGCAGGGGCATTCACTATTACTTTTACTTATATATATATATATATATATTTTCATCCACTAGCAGACTTTGCCCAGTTAGCTGGGGCTGTAGAATACACCGA
The DNA here is from genome assembly GCA_963585895.1 of Sepioteuthis lessoniana. Lineage (NCBI taxonomy): Eukaryota > Metazoa > Mollusca > Cephalopoda > Myopsida > Loliginidae > Sepioteuthis > Sepioteuthis lessoniana. The sequence goes on from OY757919.1 coordinate 65,285,100, forward strand.
CTTTACCTCTGCACAGGAGAAAGAACCCCACCGAATGTCCTGGATATGACACTAAACAACCTGATGGTGAGGTTCCAGTAATGCTGGAGTTTTGGGGAATATGGAGCACCCCTTTATTGCCATTTCGCCCAGGTCCACTCTGGCCTGGAGTAGTAGCACCTGATAGGGTCCTATCTATGGATTAAATAGAACGAATCTGCATACTTATGCTAAACTAAATTACTTGAAATAGAACTGTTTTGATATTTAAACTGCGAACTTATGTTAATGAAATAGAACTGTTTTTGACATAAAAACTGTAGTTACGCTATACTGAATTTTTTGCATTAGAACTATTTGACTAAACCGAATTGCTTGAAATAGAAATGTTTTTGACAATTAAACCGTACTCATGTTAAACTGAATTGTTTGAAATAGGACTGATAATTTATATAAAAATGGATTTGGCGTTAAATAACCTACAAACGTTGATATGCTATAAAATCCAAACAACCCCCTTCACAGACAGGCCGTTTCGTTGTATTATATATATATATATATTACGTTGGATTTTATCAAAAAATGTAATATATCGCAGAAGCTCACAGTGGAAAACGCTGCCCTAAAGTGTCAAATATGATACAATTCTATATTTCGATATATTTTTTCATCACAGAATCATTTGTATATGTAATTATGCAAAAGAGTGTGCATAAAATCACGGAAATAAATTACCACAAAATTTGGCCCCATGGAAAGACGTTGACAATTGTCGATTTCCTGCATACAAAGTTGTGTGGTCATGTGATCATCAGTAGCTTCGTCCCGAACGCCCCATCGCATATCGACGACCTGAGAAAAATCAAAAAGTTAAAATCCATGAAATGAATAATATCAAAGGTAGGAAAATTGAATTTTTACCACTCTAATAGAGAAACAGTGCAACGCCATTAGAATTTATCATTTTGTTTAAGTGTAGTTTTATAAATAAATTATTTAATCATCAAATTAAGTGCTTAAAGGTCATTGAAGATGGCTGTTGAGCTCGACATCAAGATACTCCTTGATGTAATTTATTAAGTTGTTCTTAGTCTGGCGCTCAAGCCTCAGATTGCTTAGATACCTGTTGTTATTTAGCAGCACGTGAAACACAAAAGCCTTGTCTATGATTTGAGCTCTGGTCATCGATTCCATTTCCTCAGACGGTTATCGTTACGCTAAGCACGCTTCGTTTTTATTAATGCATTTCTTTTATGTACTTTGGCTTCGTTATTGAACCAAATGCTCCAACCCAACCAAGTGGGTTCTGAGAAGCTTATAAACTACTCATGTAAAACACAATTAAGGAGAAGCATATACAGTCGACTTTATGGTACACCCACCACCCACTGTTAACAGAAAAAATGGCTTCTAAGTCACCGACATAATAAATAAATAAAACAGAAAAGATTTCTGTTCATACAACCATTATTGTCAGCTTCATTTCAGTGCTGTCGAGTGGTGAGCGTAATTGCAGATGAAGATCGATGTGAGCAAATAAGAAAAAAACTGTACAGCTGAAATTCAAGTATTTACTTAATTTTACGCCAAGTGAGATTAACTTTTTTTTCTTTAATTTTTATTTAAAAAAAATCTACACCACAAAACCTCCATGCATCCAACATGGTTTATTGCAAGCATGCTGTGAACATATTGTACCCACCAGTCTATAAAATATTTTCTTTCATTTCCTTTTTCCAACATACCTTGCCGGACAAAAATAAACAAACAAACAAAAAAGCAAATAAACAAAAAACAAAAAAAAAGTGCCTGGGTTGGTTTTGATACTATTTAAAACTGTCACTTTAGTAAATAAAATTTGAGATTCTTCATTGAATTTTTTTTCTATTGTAAGAACTTAATTGGAATAAAGTAGCTGTAATTAAATTGAAAATGTCTCTGAAGAAGAAATGTCTTCAACTTAATGTAAAAAAAAAAAAAACAAAAAAAAAAAAACAAAAAAAGAAAAGATAAATAAATGAATAAAAGAGAATTATTGGGATGAGACATAATGGGTGTGGACCCCTTCACAAGAACTCATAAGCAACATACTCCTGTGGACCCCTTCACATGGACGAGAAAAGGCAGGATGATCAGCTTGAACCTATATGCAACAGCTCTGTGCCGATACAGAATATAGCCTTGAAGACCTCCTGGGAGCAATGGAAGATAGAGACGGGTGGCGAGAGAGGGTCAGGGAGATCACACACACACACACACACACACACACACACACACACACACACACACACACACACACACACACACACACAAACAAATGGGGTCTGGTCGAAAAGTTTCTGACTTTCCTGATACTTTTAAAGTGTTTGCTCTACTTTGCAATGAATATAATATTCTCGTATTTAATAACAAATTTATTTGTATTTTAAAGTACTTAAATCAAAGATAAACATATACAAATTTTTGTGTGTTTAGTGCTCGTTGTCTGTCAGTAAGACAGTCATTCAAAATTTATCACAATCTTATTTGGTCATTTTCTTAATTCTTTCTTTCTTTCAAACTAATGTTCAATGTTAGCTTTGGTATAATTTCTGTTGATTATTATTATTTAAACAGTTTAATAGTATTTTATTTTATAGTATTGAATTAATTTATAGGGCTATTGCAATGCGAAATAATAATTATTTGAGTCTAATAAATTTCAAAGTAAAACTTCATCGTCGGAGATATTTATAAAAAAAAGTCTCTGACGAAGTTTTACTTTAAAATTAATTAAACTAAAATAATTATTATTTCGCATTGTAATAGCCCTATAAATTAATTCAGTACTATGAAATAAAATAATTTGAGCAATGCTTCAAGCAAATTACAAAATAAGTTTAATAATAATTTAACATAGTTGTTAATAATAATAATAATAATAGTGATATCGAACATTACATAAAAAAGACTAATTACAGCGACCAGAAAACAGCGCTGACCTGACAATATAAAGATTAACAGAACAACAATAACTAGGAAACAAAAATGGAAAGAAAAACAACAGTATGGATATTTTGTTGTATACTCATATGCAGATTCATGCAAACGACACAATAAGGACGAGCGACACAGTTCTTAGAAAAATATACCTCCCGCTTTATTTGAAAGGGTTGTGTGTGAGAGGGAGTTGGAGACCAGACAGAACTGCAACATATTGACTCTCACTCTATTGGCCATAAACACGTTTCTTTCCCGTTCTCCTGGGCTGCTCAACCGGGGGCCTGAGGGCCCACTCTGCTGGGTGCTGGCTTTCTCTACCGCATCTTGTCACCAACGGGTCTGGTCTCCAAACTAACTGACTTCCTGTCCTCACCGCGTTATATAATAGTTTAACGCGCACCTTCTTGTGAGCGTCACAAATTGCACTCATTCAACCCATCCACGGTCAAGGTTATAATATCCTGATCGACCGGATGCACCTGTTATTTACAAAGGTGCATTTCCTATTATGACAGCCCGGCCGGGTCGTAGGTCAATATGCAACAATTTCATATGACAAACTGACGAAATCTCACACGAGAAAACTTGGACATGCCAACGAAAAGGAAACCTCAAGAGAGAAACTGAATCTCTTCTAATAGTAGCATAAAACAGTGCTATAAGGACCAACTATGTTAAAGCGAAAATAGGTAAGACGCAACAAAATAGCAAATGAAGGTTATGTGCTGATAGAGACGAAACGATTAATCACATAATAAGTGAATGCAGCACAAAGGATACAAGACTGGAAATGACATTGCTGAGGTAAGTGATACACAGGTAATTGAGTAAGAAATAAAAATCTAACCATACTATCAAATGATATATGCACAAACCAGAATCTATCCTGGTAAATGAGACTCACAAAATTCTTTGTGATTTTGATCGTCAAACAGATCCCCTTATATCGGCCAGAAGACCAGACCTAGTGATAATTAACAAAAAGAAAAAAAAAAAAAAAAGAAAAGAAAAAGAAAAAAAGAGAACCTGCTGAATAGTGGACTTTGCCGTCCGGGCGGACCACTGATTGAAAATCAAAGACAAAAAAAAAAAAAAAAAGACAAATACTAGGTCCTTGCTAGAGAACTAAGAAAGCTATGGAACGTGAAGGTGACAGTGATACCAATCGTAATTGGTGCGCTCTGAACAGTCCCCAAAGGCTTGGCAAGCGGGCTGAGAAGATTACAGCATTATTAAGAACGGCTAGAATACTGAGAAAAGTCCTGGAGACTTGAAGAGACTTGTTGTCACCCAGACTCTAGTGAAAGACCACCAGTTAACGCTAGTGTGAAAAACTCGCAAAGAGTATAATAATAATAATAGCGGTGAAAAGAGTGGTACTAATAAAATATCCGTTTGCCTCGGTGGCTAATAGGAAGTAATATATATATATATATATATATATATATGGGGGGTATGTATGTGCAACTTCCCTCTAAGACTGTTACAAAACAAGTTTGTTAGAGCCCTAGGGAGATAATCCTAAAAGTGGACGAATCTTCTGGGTCAGCGGACATCTAGCTCTGACTTTTAAGGGAAGACAAACCCTTGACAAAAAGTCAGACGTCTGCCAATCCATGAAGGTTGATGTATACGCCTTCATGTACTTACAGCCAGTCACTGTAACCGGTGAGATACTGATCTGGCTTGGATCATCCTTCCCTGCTCAGCACCTTCTCTAAGAAGTAGAGGGGTGCACAAGTAACTGGCAAACTGCATCCTGATAAAACCTTGCGAGGTTTTCTTGCGAAACATGTACTCCAACAAAGAAAAATACCTATTTTGGTGGGACGTCGCCCAGGATAAAATGTTCCACAAGCGTACGACTTCAACCTAGCAACATGGAATATAAGAAGAATGCTAGACAAACCCAACTTAAACAGACCCGAAAGGAGGAGCTCCATAATATCTCCAAAAATATAACGTTGACATTGCGGCTCTGAGTGAGGTCAGATTTGCTGAAAGTGACAACATCAGAGAGGAGACGAGCTACACCTTCTACGAGACCGGGAAAACCTCAGCAGATAGAAGTGATTATGGCGTGGCTTTTTCGGTCAGTAATGGTTTTCTGCCAACTGTGTCTGATGATCGCAAATCAGTAAGTGACAGACTTATCAGGCTGAGGTTTTCACTAGTCTGCAGTAGATATTGTACCCAGATCGCAGCTTATGTCCCGACTATGACAACCAAGAAAAAAATTCTTCAACTAGCTTAACCAGATACTTCGTGCTATCCCGAATGCTGACAAAATTGTCCTTCTTGCAGATTCTGATGCTCGAGTTGGCTAATTACATACTTGGCCGAAGGTTCTTAACAAGTTTGTAACGGGGAAGGCTAAAACCAGTGACAAACTACAGCTATTTATTGAGACAGAATACCAGCTGCGTACCCCAACAGTACCAAATAGAAGATTGTAATGTTACGGTATCAAATGGGAGGGTTGTACCACCACGTGCGAACGAGTTCATGCGTGTATCACAACGTTTTAAGTGGTAGTCACACCCTGTAGTAACCTCACCGTAGGAAAAGGTGACGAACACACACAACTCCGTCTGGTTCACTAATACAAAATAAAACCTCTTTTTAGACTACACCCCAAAATGGGGCCACAAAGTTCGACTACCTTAACATTCTCCTAGCTAATCTCATTGTTGTCTTTACCTCGTCACATCACCGAGCCAACTAACTTTCAAACCCTTGCCCTGTCGGCTGGGCCTGTAGAATACACCGACTGCACCTCTTCACGAGTGTCCTGGATATGGCACTAAACAATCTGATGGCGATGCTCCAGTAACGTTTGAGTTTTGAGGAATGTGGAGCATCCCTTCATTGCCATCGCTCCCAAGTCCACTTTGGCCCGGAGTGGTAGCACCTGATAGGCTCCTATCTATGGGTCAAATAGAACTAAACTGTGTACTTAACTGAATTGGTTAAGATGGGACTGTTTTGATATTTAAACTCCGAACTAATGCTAAACTAAATTGTTTGAAATGGAAGCGGTTTTGTTTGTTAAACTGGATTGATTGAAATGGAGCCGTTTTTGACATTAAACTGTACTTATGCTCAATTGAAGTTTTTGAAATAGAACTCTTTGGATATTTAACTGTGTGTAAACAAAAACTATACTGAATAATATTTAATTAGAACTGTTTGACTAAACTGAAAAACTTGAAATGTTTTGACAATTAAACTGTGTACTTATTGCTAAACTGAATTGTTTTAGATAAAACTTTTTATAGTAGTTTTAATATTCTTATTTCCACTCCTGAAAAGTATTCTCTTAATAAAAATGTTTTTTTTCATGTTATACCCATTCTTTCATGTAACGTACACATATGCATACCTATTGGTTTGGTTTCTTTGTTTAATGGTATATCAACCTTGGTGGGTTACTTAATGTCAAATCCATCCTTGTAGAAGAATAGTAGTATTACTAATCAATAACTGCTGAGCGGGTGGGGGATAAAGAAGTTCATTCTTTCCCAAGGGCAATTGTCCGAAAGTGAACGTAATAGCACGACTGGAATACATCTGGTCTGGACATTGGATTAACTTACAACTGATGAAAAAACAAAAAGGGTTAACTCCCAGTTCCAAAAAATACCCTCTTGCCCCTATAAAAGTAGCGGGGAATGCCCTTGCTAACTAAAAGCACATGCCCTTAAATTTTTCATTGGATCACCCGAAATAAGATTCTGTTCGTTTTAAAATTTCTGATTCGTATCTGCCAAAATGTACTTTTACATTTTTATCAAAAGCGGTTTGTGCTTCATGCATTTTGAAGAGTTTTGCATTCGTTTATAGATACCTAATATTTTCACTGTTGATGTCGATGTTGTTATTTGCAGTTGGCGTGGGGAGGTGGTGATAGTTGCTTGTATGTGTTGTATTCGAAATTCGAAATCGCTTACTAACAAAGTTGATATGCCATCACACAAAGAAATCTAACAATTGAAACAGTTTCCAAGAAGTGTAGAAAATGTCTTTTAAGAGATTTCTTCCCTCCTTCATCTCCTCCCTGTCCCTGTCTCTCACTATCAGCGTTCATTATAAATCACTTTCAATATTCCAATTTTTAATTTATATCACGGCCGCTGGAATATTTTTTTTTAATTGCTGGTCAATAGTCGTGTTGAAATAAGTAACTGGGGATGCATCAATCGTGTGGGTCTGCTGTAAAGCCCGTAGGAGGGCAAAACAGGAAATGACATCGTTTGCTGCGATAAATATCGTTGGTTGTTTTGCCAGACCGGAAGTGTACTATGCAAGAGCCAACACGCCAACGATATATGATAGTTTCAACTATTAAGAGATGGCCTCCATCACACCACTTAATCTTTCTAGATTAATCATGAATCTTTTTGTACCTGTTCTGTCATGGGGGACTGGACGAGGATGCTGGTGAGGCGGGGATGCTGATCGGCTGGGAAGAGAATAAACCTTTATTTCTTCCAGTTTACATGTGCTTTTCTGCTGAAAACGCGCGTATTTGTATGGTCTTGCTTAGCTAGAAGCTGCTTCACAAACTAAATAATCCAAGCTTTATCAATACTAGCTGTACTAACTCATATTACACATAGGTTGTAAGATAACTATTATCAGAAAAAAAGGGTGTTAAGTGATTTTTATGAAAGTTTAGATTAGCTATTTACATTTTTTTACAACTGGAGTCTGCCTCGGCAGCAATATCTTATCTTCTGAAGGCAATGTCAACATACACACAGGGGAGGCGTCGACTGCTATTGATTGGCTATCATTCACTTGGAAATCTGATCTGTCTAATAAAATAAAACGGGATTGCTTCCAAGCTGTAACTGTGTCGTTACTACTATACAGATGCACCACCAGCTATCTAACGAAATGCATAGAGAAAAGTTTAGATGGTAACAACACAAGAATGCTACGTGCAGTTTTGGACAAATCCTGGAAGCAACACCCCACAAAACAGCAGTTGTACGGCTACTTACCTCCCATCACACAAACTATCCAAGACATGCTGGAGAAGTATGTAGTTCGGAGGATCTGGCATATCGGTCGATGATTCGGACGGATGGTGAGAAAGAGTGGGTACTTTGTGCTATCAACCCAACTTGACGATGCATATTTAAAGCTGGTTTTATTTTCTAACAATTCATTAACTACAAGCGAGTACTTGTTTACACTGAGGGTAGCGTAAGGAAGATGGTTTCAGATTTGCTCGGAAATCTCATATACTCTCAAAACCCCTTAAGAATTGATTAGAAATTTTGAATTAATATTTGATTTTATCCTTTTTCAGTCTTGGAGTTGAAATATTAACCTTTTTAATGGGTTTCTAAGCTGCTTTATTTAAAAAAAAAAATAGCAGAGCGATTGTTGAGATAAATTATATTCCCTTTTAAAGGCTAAACTCCTGGCGGTAACAGAGAGAGTCTAATTGTATACAGAGAGGGAGAGATTTATCATCTTCTCGGAATGATTACTAAGAGTGAGTAAGTGTTGTGAGATAGATAACTTTTTAAAGTGAGGGGGTTAGTGAGACATAATGGGTGCAATTTATCTGAGAAAACCCAGAAAAATCTTTTTCAAAAATCTGCAACTCAGAAGTGAAGCGTGGTGATGGGGATGGAGAAAGCACCCTAAAGCTGACCCATATGCTTATTATGACTCTGGCATAGGGGCTAAGACGTTGGAGACAAATGATTTCAAAGGAATTTAAATTTTACACATGAAAAATTTTTAAAGTATGAAATTAAATCATGGAATTATCAAAATATTTCAAAAAATCGATTTCAGGTATTACAGACAGTAAATAAAAATGTGTATTTTTCATAGTAGTTTAAAAAGAATTGTCAATTTTAATTCGTATAGCGCCCCCCCCCAAAAAAAAGGGAAATTTACTTGAAATTCCAGTCCATATTTTTCACGGCAAAAGTCTTTAATTTTCGGATATATCTTTTCCATGAGAGCATTTCGTTCCACTGTTGTGTCTAAAAAACATAATAAAATTGGACAAATAGAGTTAAGTTACAAGAAAATTATATATATATATATATATGTACATAATAATGATAATAATAATAATAATAATAATAAAGTGTCTCAAAATGTACAAAATATCACATGAAGTCATAATGTTGCATACATATATATTCTGGATAAATACTGACACAATGATAAACGACGCATCAAGGAAGACGCATGAAGAAAGGAAGCAGGAAGGAAGACACAGGAAGACTTCTTTAACAATATTTTACCTCTCACTTTATTTGTAAGGTTTGCGTGTGAGAGGGTGCTGGAGACCGAACGTAAACTTCATATTTTGACCCCACTGTTATGACCGTCACGTTGTGTCTTTCTTGTTCTCTTAGATGCTCAACCAGAGGTCTTGGGGTCCACTCCATCGGGGCTTTTCCGAGGGCCCCCTCGGTCGGGTGTGGCCTTCCCTACCACATCTGGTCTCTACTGTCTGGAAGTCTGCTGGTAACTGCATCAGGGGTTTCCGAGGTCCCCCTCGGTCGGGTATGGCCTTCCCTACCACATCTCGTCTCTAACCCTCTGGGAGTCTGCTGGCAACTGCCCTGGGACCCAAACTCAACTGAGTTAAATAATAACTCAACGCTTACACGATCGCCTACTGGATCTTTGAATCGGATGTTTAATCGTCATCAAGCGGAAATAACTGTCATGCAGTTCAGAGGTTACTCTCTTCCGGTGCATGACTGTAATGGCACAATGAGACCTTCACCTTTTCCCATATCATAAGCCTTAATCCGCCCACGCGATCTCTTTCGATTACTGGCCGTTGGAATGTGTCACTTCCTTCCGGTGTATTACCTTGGAATAGTATTTTTGGGCCGGGTCGAAGGTCAAAATATAACAATAAACTTCATCGAGAAAACCATGAAAAACTGGAGAGTTGAATTGACAGCAGGAGGAAAAAGCCTGGCTGAAACAAAGATCCAAAGAGGTATTTTCCAAGGAGATGCACTATCACCCTGACTATTCATAATTGCCATGATGCCCCTTAACCACATACTCAGAAAATGCACAGCCGGATACAAACTTAGTAGATCGCAAGAAAAGATCAATCACCTAATGTACATGGATGACATCAAACTATTTGCAAAAAATGAAAAAGAACTGGAAACCCTAATACACACACCTAGAATATACAGTCAAGACATAGGAATAGAATTTGGCATAGAAAAATGTGCCATGCTTGTAATGAAAAGTGGCAAACGACATAGGACTGACGGAATAGAGCTACCAAATCAAGACAAAATTAGGACGCTCGGAGAAAACGACGCCTACAAATACTTAGGAATCTTGGAGGCTGACACCATCAAACAAGTGGAAATGAAAGATATTATTCAAAAAGAATATCTCAGGAGAACTAGGAAAATACTCGAGACAAAACTCTCAAGCAGAAACCATTTCAAAGGAATAGATACTTGGGCTCTGCTTCTCGTTAGATACTCGGGACCCTTTCTCAAGTGGACCAAAGATGAACTTAAACAAATGGACCAAAGAACTAGAAAACTAATGACCATGCACAAGGCATTACATCCCAGAGACGACGTTGACAGAGTATATGTATCAAGAAAAGAGGGGGGGAAGAGGACTTGCCAACATTGAAGTCAGCGTTTACGCATCGATGCAACGACTCGAAGACTACATAGAAAAATACGAATGAGGACTGATTACAGCCATCAGAAGCAATGTTGACAACACGATAGATACCAGAATGACAATAACCAGGAAACAAAAATGAGAAGAAAAACCACTCTATGGGCGTTTTAAACGACTAATAAACAACATCTCACACGCCAAAACCTGGACATTGCTAAGAAAAGGAAACTTTAAGAGAGAAACAGAATCTCTCCTAATGGCAGCGCAAAACAACGCCGTAAGAACCAATCATATCAAGGCGAGAATAGATAAGACTCAACAAAATAGCAAATGTAGGCTATGCGGTGACAGAGATGAAACCATCAATCACATAATAAGCGAATGCAGCAAATTAGCACAGAAAGAGTATAAGACTAGACACGGCTGGGTCGGCAAGGTGATCCACTGGGAAATGTGCAAGAAATTTCAACTTTACCATACCAACAAATGGTATATGAACAACTCAGCACCTGTTCTAGAAAATGACGCGCATAAACTCCTATGGGACTTTGATATACACACGGATCACCTAATCTCGGCCAGAAGACCAGATCTTTTAATAATCAACAAAAAAAGAGAACTTGTAAAATTGTCGACTTTGCTGTCCCAGCTGACCACAGAATAAAACTGAAAGAATGTGAAAAGAAGGATAAGTACCTTGACCTTGCTAGAGAATTGAAGAAACTATGGAACATGAAAGTGTCGATTGTACCAATTGTGATTGGTGCTTTTGGCACAGTGACTGAAGGATTATTAAAGGGCTTGGAGGGTTTGGAAGCTGGCGGACGTGTGGAGAACACCCAAACGACAGTATTCTTGATGACGGCCAGAATATTGAGAAGAGTCCTGAAGATTTGAGGAGACTTGCCGTCACTCAAACTCCAGTGAAAAACCATCAGCTAATGCTGATGTGAAAAACTCTAAAAGAGTAAATAATAATAATAATAATAATAATACTTTCATTTCCGTTTTATTACGACAATCTTAGGCAGAGAAAGAAAGATATCGCAGAAATCGAAAAAATCGAAAAATACAGCCAAAAGAATGTTATATATATATATATATATATATAGTGAAATAAACAAATGGTTCTAAAACGTTTTTTCATGAATTAAAAAGTGCTCAAATATTGGCCAGTAAAGAAAGATAAAACCTAAAATAAACAGATACCTCTGCACTTCCTCTTGACTAAAAGTTTCATGTATTTTTTTAAATAAAAATGCTATCATCTGATGAGTCATTTTTTGTGTTGGAATATTTTTTGGCAAGTGTTCAAACAAATTTTTAATCAGTTCTAAACAAGTTAATTTTATGATTTTGATACATATTGAACTTAAACAAGCCAGTTAATGTGGATTTCATAAATAGGATGTTCAGCTGTGTCTTAAGGTAAACAAGGGGCAGAGGAAATGCCACGTGGGAAGAATTGCGTTGGTGAGGTGCTGGAAGGAAATGTGTGGGCGTCAGAAAAATATATAATGACAGAAGTTTTCGACCCTAGCGGTCAGTTGGGGAGAGCAGTCAGCGGAATAGACACGCCAGACTTCTTTGGATGCTAGTCGGGTGGTGGTGGCCCACCCAGGTTGAGAAGCCGACAAAGTATAGGTCTCCCGTAAAAGAAGCACGAAGAAGCAAGGCTCTCTGAAAATGTATCTCCACCTGGTGTAAACCATAGCAGTTCCTGATCGACTTTATCTCTGTCTCTGTCTCTCTTTCTCTCTCTCACTCTCTCTCTTGCACACACACACACACACAACAATTTCGACATTTTGTATTAAATAAAAGAAAGTTTATATTTTTATTAACAAGTATTGTGATCACTTCACTCCCCGATATGCAACAATTGGACGAAAAAAAAGTTGTCAAACAAAGAAATGATGATTGTGTAGCGCTTTTAATAGTGAAATAAGCACTGCTAGTACGGATTTCCCTGACACTCTCTTTCTTTCCATCTGTCCCTATCATCCACTGCTTCGAGCAGGTCTTCCAAATTTCATCCCGAGTCCTCACAGAGCCGATGTGAATAAATTCTTGCTGGTCGGTCAACACTGGCTCGTCCATGTGAAGGGGTTCATAAAAAAACGTCTCTTATGAGTGTCCTGCATGTCTTGTTCGTTTTACCTATATGGTTGTAGAGATGGGAGGTTAGTGGCCGTACAGATATTGTTTCGTGGGATGTTATTTCGAGGATCTATTCAATATAGCTCGTATCACTCTTGCGCAGTTTCCATCCAGCCTTTTCTTTATACATTTTGTCAGTGTCCATGTGTGGCATTCGTACAATAGTATTAAAACAACAGCTGCTTGGGAAAAATCCCATTATATATATATATATATATATATATATATATATATATATATATATATATTCAAGAAAAAGAATTGCTATAAGAAATAACTACACAAAAAGTATATCAACTTACAACGCGATATATATATATATATATATATATATATATAGAGAGAGAGAGAGATAAAGAGGGAGAGAAAGAGATAGGTAAATAGAGAGTGTTTGGGTGAGATATGATTAATTCATCTAATCTTATTCACATTAAAACACTTTCGCCGAGTGGTCATAACACTCTTTTTCACAGTTTCAGGAAGATATCTATCAGTATTCATTAATAATGTTCAAGTAGATAAAGTCTCACACTGTATGGAGAGATTGTTCATCGATTTATCACTCGATAACTCTTATCGATCGTTTCCTTTCTCATCTTACGACTGAATGCGTACACATGACAAATGAAATTTATCGATAGGAGTAGCAATCGGATTTTTCGACACCTACAAAAATCGCATATAATCAAACAGTGAAGTCAAGAAAATTAATGAAATCGCTGGCAGGAATAGCAAATTGAAATAGATATTTCTTCATGTAAAGTTAATGAAACCACTCATCGGAATAAATAATTTTACGTATACTTGATACCTCCTTGCTTAACACTCAGCAATATAAGATACGTATCAAGGGTAAAGTGGAAAAGTTTCTTTAAAGGGAAAGTTTCTTTAATTAAAATCTAGGAAAATTGTATTTAAAGAGCTTTTTATTTGTTTTTATAGTTTATTTACTACGGGTTACTGCCTTGTTTCAGTCGATGGAGACATACGGAGGACTACTTCGGGTTCCTTCGAAGATCTCAGTCACACTAAAAAACCGTGATAGATTTATAAATATTTTGATATATCTAATTTTATAATTTTTTAGATTACGAAAGGTAGCATTAGCGTAAAAAAATTCTAAGCCTTTATTTTTTATAGGCCCGCTGATTGCTGATATTACCCACTTCCCAGAGAGGACCTAAGTGTATTTTCCTCTTGTAAGTATTACCCAAAGAATAGGTAATCTCTGGGAGACAGAAATCTTTTTTACGGCGAGGGGGACAGTAAAACAAAGAATCAGAGACAGATCCCATCAAAATACCTTTCTGAGCCAGACTTAGTATAATTCACAATCTTTTCAGCGATGATCGAAACTATTCCTGAAAATTTGGTTGAAATCAGACCAAAAATGGCGTTGTTCGACGGACGGACGGACGGATGAACATTTGGTTTGGTCGGTTTGGTTTGGTTAGATTTTATGGCATATCAACCATTTTTGGTTATTTAATGCCAAATCCTTTTTTTACCTATATATTTGATATATGATTTCAAGCACATTTTGTAGATACATACAGTTAAATAATCAAACAGTTCTATTTCTAACAATTCAATTTAGCATAAGTCAACACAGTTAAATGGTTCCAAGTATTACAACGTATCACTAACAATTCAATTAAAACATCGGTCATTTGTTTACACACGGTTAAATGATCAAACAGTTCTTTTTCAAACAATTTGAGCATAAGTCATTTGTTTGCCCTCAGTTTAAATGTCGAACAGTTCTATTTGATCCATAGATATGACCCTTTCAAATACTACTAATCGAGGCAAGAGGGAACCTGGGAGCGATGGCCATGAAAGTCTATCCTGCATTTCCAAGTGCTCCAGCATCACTGTAGCCTCCACATCAGATTGTTTAGTGTCATATACAGGACACTCGTTGAGGGAGTTTTATCACTCTGCCGAGATGCAGTCGGTTTATTCAATAGCCCCCGCCCCGACTGGGCTATGAACATTTGGGGAATTATGAGATTTACTCGAGTCATCAATCTACGACAAAGAGGGGGCATCATGGATCGGAAATGATAAAAATAAGCTTATAGTTCTATTTTTCATAGCAGAGTCCAATCTCTTCGCGTATCAAACCTATCTCAAGATCAATTGTTTACTGTCATCTCACGGTGTATTAGTTGTACCCTTGCTAATCTTAAGCTTTTTAAAATTTTGTGGAATAATGGTTATTACCATTGGAAATAAAGTTCAAATCCCTGACGAGCTTGCGTATGTTTTATATCTTGCTAATGCTTTTGGGAAAGACAGCCTGAAGCTTGGTATGGCAACCTTGGTATGGCAACCAGTGTAGGAGAATGAAAGGATGAATTAAAAACCTGATAGGTACAGTTCGGGGAATATGGTGTACCATTCTTCTGTTATCAGTAATACATTCTGTTTGTCGGAGTCGGCATTGTAAAATTATCAATATAAAATGATGTTTTTGTCATAGTTTACGAGTGAGTTTTCGTTAAGTTCTCTGTTGTAAACTGTTTTCTTAGATATTCTTTTTATCGATGGTCAGATTTCAAAGAGATAATAAATAAATAATTACATTTTGATTACATCGATTAGAACTGTATACGTCATCGAGTACCGAGCCTGTTAAGGAAGTATTTCCAGCTGAAGAGATGATTGATGGCAGAGAGGTCGAAGGTTATAAATCAACATGTGAAATGAATAAATAGGATTTGAGTCGAAATCTGTACGCTGATTGGCTAATGAATGATCACGTCATGAAAAAAATAAATAGTCTATGTTTTGGTTTGGTTTCTTTGTTTAATGGCATTCTCGGTGAGTTATGCCAAAGCCATCCTTGTAGAACAGAAGTGATACTATTTGACCTATTGCTGAGGGATAAGATGGTTCATGCCTTTGCTAAGGGTATAATTCCGAAAGTAAACATAACAGAGCGATTGGAGTGCGAACTCACTTACTTCTAGGCCGTAGTCCAGCACGTTTGCTATTGCGCCACGAAGACTGCTCTATCAAAGTTTTTAAGTCATTTGTGGGAACTACGGAAAAAGACGGGCATGTCTCGGGAATCTTAACGTTTTCGACGGAAATAAAAAAGTTTATTTTCCTACGAAATGACGGTTGGAAACCAACCGAAACGGTCGATTGAATTTGATTAAAATAACAGCTTAATAAACGTGGATATCTGGAAAAAAACCCTGTTTATCTCATTCTTTTATGATCCGTTCTGGAATGACAATCAACGGCGTTTGCTATTTTGTACATTGTTTACTTAGAGATTTGGAAAATACGTTCTTTGTAAGGAATTTATACTAAAAAAATCTTTAATACATTCAAAGCCAAATCAATAAAATCAGAAAGTTGGTAGAAGATAGTCATGATTAGCATTGCATGGAGTAAATGAAGTGAACGGAAGGAAAAGCATCTCGGGAGAAAAACTTAAAGCTGCCAAACGAGAAGAAAGATTTCAGAAGTGGAAAGAACATTTCAATAATCTACTTGGACATCCTCCTGAAATCATTGAGAAACCTGTTCAAAAATTATCGATAGCTAACTAGACATCAAACTGGGACAATTTACGGAGGAAGAAATTGATACAGTACTGAAAAAATTTAAAAGCAGAAAAGCTACTAACCGAAGGCATAAAATGCGATGTACATGTTTTCAGTTAGATGGAAATCTAATATATTCGACGAAATAAAGCGGAATTTCTTCTAAGCTGTAGCTGTGTCCATACTACTATATGGATGCACCACATGGACGCTAACAAAATGCAGAAAACACAAGAATGCTGCGTGCTTTCTTAGACAAATACTGGAAGCAACACCTCACAAAACAGCAGCTGTTCGGCAACCTACCTCCCATCTAAAATAATCTTTAGACGTATAAGTAATGCAGGTCACTGCTGTAGAAGCAAGGACGGACCCTTAAGCGATGTTCTTTTATAGACTCCTTCACACGGACGTGTCAATGTTAGCCGACTAGCAAAGACTTAAGTACATCAGTTCTATGCAGATACAGGATGCAGTCCAGAGGAGCAACTATGTCAATTAATGATAGAGATAGATGTCGAGAGAAAACCAGGGAACTCCGTGTTGTCAGCCTGATTTGATGATGATGATGATGGAGAGGGATTAAATCCCTTGCCATCAAAATAATACTTCCAAGGACCGATAAGCGACCCAAGGGGTATATAAAAGGGTGGGGCAAAATCAAAACTCCTCTCTTTTGTTCTTGCTTCGACAACAAGTAGCATACTCAAGGGTAAGCGTTTTCTGACAGAGGGGACTTTCGCTTCCAACAGACTTCGTGTAATATGGCGCACGATACCATGTTTTACCGCATGTTTTCGCAAAGCTTTCATACTATTAAGGACTCACAACTAATACCAAAATACTTTTCAACGACACGATAGAACTTTTCTCCATAATGTATTATTTAGTATTTTATGTCATTTCTGCATTTCATCCGATTAAGTTTGGTCAAGGAATAAATATGTGGCTATTTGGTTGTGAATTATTTTACAAGGAAATATTAAATCACAATGAATCTCCTCTGCTACAAGAATTAGAATTTGTTCGTCACATTCGAATTATTGTTGCAATGAGTTAGGGTACGCAGATGCAACGAATATATATCGACAAACCCTTCAAGTCGTCAGTTCCATAGCCCATTCTATCGTACCCTAATTTCTCATTTACATTGCAAATAATCCCCAGTGGGATTAATAAGCAGATAATCACATTTTAACGTCATTTATTCAAAACATTTTCTTAGGCAGTTGGGCCTCCCACCCCGCAAAAAACAAAAAAAAACAAAACCTTCCTTTATATTTATCAGTGATAAAGAAATAAGAAAAATAAGCAGTTATATTTTTATTACGGTGTTTTAGATTGTTGAAAAAAAAGGTAATTTCCCTTGATTTTCAGAATTTCAAATTTCAAATGTCTTCATAGAAACTATTATAAATGTATTTTTTGTGTTGAATGACAAATACCTTTTGATAATACTATCCTGGCAAAATTTATAGATTTAGCACACTTACAAGATGCTCACCTAGTTTTTTTATCTAGCAATAAATAAACTAATAGCAGCTAAGACACAAAAATATTTTTTGTAGTTGAATATTCTGCCTTAATAAAACATTTCTTAAACAAAATAGATTAAAGTAAATAAAGGATTATAATCCGACAATATGTAGAAAAATTGATAACAAGTTAATCCAAGTGGAAGGAGAGATTTATTGAGAAGTCGACACTATAGCGTTTCGGTTCTACTGAACCATAATCAGAACCATGAGGGTATTATACAAATTTTCTCCTAGGTTTTTGTATTTTGCATTTTTAAACATCCATCGTTGACTTAACATCGCTAATATCACCCCTCATGCTCCTGATGATGGTTCAGTAGAACCGAAACGCTATTGTGTCAACTTCTCAATAAACCTCTCCTTCCACTTGGATTAACTTGTTCACAAAATAGATTAAATTATTTAAATCAATCATATTTACCAACCCCTCCGCTCGGGCAGGATATGACATAAGGTCAAGTTTTAAGCGAAGTTTAACAGGTTTGAATTCAGAGTTTTCCTTCTACTAGACTAGTTGCCTCACCAAGGCTAAAGAACTTTGTCTGACCTACTATTTACACATAGCTGGAGGGAGAATAATTGGATTCATTCCTTTCCCAAGGGTATTAGTGCTATGTGAAATGCTATCACTCTTGTCCAGGATTCGAACTCGTGTCGCCGTGTCAATTTCCTACGACGATAAACGTTACACCACGGTATGATGGTATAATAATTTTCCAAGTCATGAAAAAGAAAATATAATGAAACAACCCAATATTGAGGAAAAAATTTTCATTATCAAAAAATTAGAATTAATACTTAGTTGCATTTTCTTGAGCTTTTATAACAAACTTAAAACTTTCAGATAAATATTTCATGAATTGAAAGCAATATTCTTTATCAAAGTGATTCCAACATTATCGAATGACAGCTAGTAGATCTTCTTTAGTTAATATCCTCTAAGTGTTCAAACGTCTTGTCGATAAGGATTTTGAAAACACTGACTGTATCTCATGTAAATAGGTAACTCTCCACTAAAGGGATATCCTTGGTGTGACACTGAATTGCATCTGGGAGTGTGGCCCCAGTTCTCGAACTTTAAGGAGTTATTACCTCAAATCCCTAGTCTGCTCCGAGCGTCAATACCAGTTAGTGTTTCATCTATGGGTCAATGTAGATCCATTTGCAAATTATTCTTATTAGATTGGAATACTTGGTAACATGAAACAGTGTATGAAAAAACTCTTAAATTACTCAGTCCAGTCAGTTGGGGCTGTAGACACACCGACTGCATCTCTGCAGAGAGGTAAGACCTTACCAACGAGTGTCCTGGATATGACACTAAAAGATCCGGAGTTTTGGGGAATGCAGAGTACCTTTTTATTGCCATTGCTACCAGGTCAACTCTGGCGTGGAGTGATAGCACCTGATAGGGTCCTATCTCTGAGTAAAATAAAACTGTGGCATTTAAACTGTGTGCAAACAAATGACTCATGCTAAATTGAATTGTTTGAAATAGAACTGTTTATTCATGTAACTGTGTGTATATAAATGATTAATTTTTAATTAAATTTCTTGTGACAAAACATATATACGTGGTGCATTTAATAAGTTTCCAAACTTTTTTGTATAGGCATTTAAAATTGTCGTAGACTCTTGAAAATTCACCATGTTATTGCTATACATCTTATGAGATGACTTACCAATTTTGATGATTTCAGGTTCAAATGAACACCTACAGTAGCAATTGGAATACACCCTACTAAAGTCTGATTGTCACAGCTGGTGAATTTCAAAAATGCAATCTGGACATGAGGACACTTTAGAAGAACGATATGCAATAAAATTCTATTTTAAACTTGGAAAAATGCCACAGAAACGTATGGAATGCTTCAGACTGCTTTTTGACCATGTTGCATGAATCGAGCATGAGTTTTTGAGTGGCATAAGAGATTCAAGGAAGGCAGGGAGTCTGTGAGGGATGATGAGAGGTATTGGAGGAGTAAGGAAGTCAGTACACCAGAGTTGATAGGCCGAACGGTTAGGGTTAGGGTTACTATGTTGAGGTTTTAAGGGAGGCCAGCACTCTTCAAATCGGGTCAGTGGCATTTCAACCAGGACAATGCACCAGTCCACAACTCCATCTTTGTCACAGACTATTTGACCAAGATGGGAATCAAGATAGTTCCTCACCCTCCCTATATTCCAGACCTTGCTCCCTGTGACTTTTGCTTATTTCCTAAGCTCAGAGGCTGTCGTTATGAGACAATTGAGGAGATGAAAGAGGCTGTGGCGAAGGCCATTGACACGCTCACACAAGAGAACTTGAATGGGGCCTTCCAGAAGTTGTTGTAACGGTACAACAAGTGCATTGCAGCCGGAGGATGTTACATCGAAGGGGACTAGAGTTTCAAGTGTGTACTATCAATAAAAGTGCCCATACGAAAAAAGTCTGGAAACGTATTTAATGATCCTCGTATCTCATATATATGTATAAACCGGGCTTGGCATTAAATGATTGCTATGCTGTCAAACCAAACCAAACCAAACCAAACCATCTTGAACTACTACATAATAATGTAAATATGAAATATACAACGTACGCAATTCCCAAAATTCTAGGCATAAAATAATTCCAGGCAGGTTGACATGCCGTTAAAATCAATCAACCAATCAATCTAGTTTTGCTAATTCCAAAATCTTTGCTTGAGTTAAGGTTGAGCATTTTAACTCTATTCTGTTGAATGCCGACCAGGTTAAGTCTAAGTAATATTAGTATTTTTAAAAAAAACCCTTTCTGTCTTGAAAAATACCTTTGAGGCTTATTACTATTTTTGCATAAATATTGATTTCTTTACTAAAAATGCTTAATTACTAGTTGTAGTATTCACGCTTTATTAGATTCATCATGGCAGATGGACATAAAAATAGACGTTAATTTTGTCAAGAGAAACTATAAAAACCAGTCGAGCAACTTTTTACTGATGATGGCACCAAATAACACTGAAGACTTTATGGATTTAGACGATGTTTTTAGGAATCTAACTGTAGGATTTTTCCGTTTTCTGGAGCTCCCATTTTCCAGAAAAAAAAGCAACAACAAAGAACAACAACAAACTCTTTTTTTCAAAGAACTCATTTTTAAAACATTTAAGTCTCCATAAAAAAGTTATGATAGGTATGAAAAAAAAAAGGAAAAGAAAAAGAGTCACCGATTTTTGGTGCAAAGATTTCGACAATGTTTTTGCCCTGTCGGCAGGTCTTAGAATTCGCTGACCGTATCCACTGCAAAGGGGTGAGACCCATCCCA
The DNA here is from genome assembly GCA_963585895.1 of Sepioteuthis lessoniana. Lineage (NCBI taxonomy): Eukaryota > Metazoa > Mollusca > Cephalopoda > Myopsida > Loliginidae > Sepioteuthis > Sepioteuthis lessoniana. The sequence continues at coordinate 65,306,258 of OY757919.1, forward strand.
AAAAGGGGTGTCCTCGGTATGACACTAAACTGGTTCTGATTTGCCATTACGTCCAGGTCCACTCTGAACCGGAATGGTAGAAGTTGATCGAGTCCTATATTTGTAACAGCATACTGGTAATAATCTGAAAACGGTCCAGTTTCAATAATCTGAATACTGTTCCGTGACATCAATCTGAATACTGTCCTGTCACAACAATCTGAACACTGTTCCGTGTAACAATCTGAATACTGTTCCGTTACAACAATCTGAATACAGATCCGTGCAACAATCTGAATACTGATCCGTACAATAATCTGAATACTGTTCCGTGACTACCATCCGAACACTGTTCCGTTACAACAATCTGAATACTGTTCCATTACAACAATCTGAATACTGTTTCGTTACAACAATCAGAACACTGTTCCGTTTAACTATCTGAATACTGATCCGTGCAACAATCTGAATACTGTTTCGTTACAACAATCTGAACACTGTTCCGTTACAACAATCTGAATACAGATCCGTGCAACAATCTGAATACTGATCCGTGCAACAATCTGAATACTGTTCCGTGACAACCATCCGAACACTGTTCCGTTACAACAATCTGAATACTGTTCCGTTACAACAATCTGAATACTGTTTCGTTACAACAATCAGAACTCTGTTCCGTTTAACTATCTGAATACTGATCCGTGCAACAATCTGAATACTGTTTCGTTACAACAATCTGAACACTGTTCCGTTACAACAATCTGAACACTGTTCCGTTACAACAATCTGAACACTGTTCCGTTACAACAATCTGAATACTGTTTCGTTACAACAATCAGAACTCTGTTCCGTTCAACAATCTGAATACTGATCTGTGCAACAATCTGAATACTGTTTCGTTACAACAATCTGAACACTGTTCTGTGACAAAAATCTGAATACTGTTCCGTGACAACAATCTGAATACTGTTCCGTGACAAAAATCTGAATACTGTTCCGTTACAACAATCTGAATACTGTTCCGTGACAACAATCAGAACACTGTTCCGTTACAACAATCTGAATACTGTTCCGTTACAACAATCTGAATACTGTTTCGTTACAACAATCAGAACTCTGTTCCGTTTAACTATCTGAATACTGATCCGTGCAACAATCTAAATACTGTTCCGTGACAACAATCTGAATACTGTTCCGTGACAAAAATCTGAATACTATTCCGTTACAACAATCTGAATACTATTCCGTTCAACAATCTGAATACTGATCTGTGCAACAATCTGAATACTGTTTCCTTACAACAATCTGAATACTGTTCCGTGACAACAATCTGAATACTGTTCCGTGACAACAATCAGAACACTGTTCTGTGAATGGAAAATATGTGAAAATTGTAGGTGAGACTGGTTTGTTAATTGGTCAGTCTATATATTTTGTTCATATAACTTTATAGATTGATATTGATATCATACTACTTTAACTTTTAAAAGTATGTAAAGATCGTAAAGCTCGCGAATTGTGTTTTGAGTTTTATGTTTGAATTATACTATGAATCCTAAACGGGATATTTTTTTAATTAAATTAAAAAAGGAAAAAATTTCTTTAAAAAATGCAAAGCTTGGACAACGGTATAAATCTATACAGTTGTTTTGTAAGTCAAGAAAAAACGTGAACAGTTAATTATGAAAAAGATTATCTCTCTTAAATGTATAACTTTTCTTACTGAATTCGTTGAGAAAAAATATCGTCCAATGAAGAACCACATAAAAAATTAATAAATAAAAAGATGATAAACTAAAAAAAAAAAAATGAATAAATAGATGAGGACAGGGTATCGCACGTGTTGTCACACGTTGTATGATAAAATTGAAAATTATTCAGTCTTTTTACATTAATTAACAAAATCCCAGTCCCTGGAAGTGAGTGGGAGAATTTGATCTATAGTTATCTATTAACAACAACTCTAAAAAGATTAACGTGAATATTTTTTCTTTTTTACTGATTGCATCCCTAAAAATTAAACTTACGAAAACGAATAAACAAAAAAAAAGCTTACAGGAACAATATGTAGCTTATTTCATCGTTTTAAAACTAACATAAAAGAGGTCTCTGTACAAACAATTGGTAATTCTGTCATTAAATAGGCAAACGAAATGTATTTCTCCATGGAATTATCTTTAAAAAAATGTAAAAATCAATCAGTGGTAACTTCATTAACTCGAGCAAATTGACTAAATGATTGAGAGATGACGCTCTCTTACCCCCACCAAAAAAAAAACTTCTCAAAAGAACAAAAAAAAATTACAAACAAACAAACAAACAAACAAACAAACATGTCTCCAAAATTTTAAGTTAATTAAAAATAAAACCTTGTATTTTATTCCTTAAGTATCGAAAATTAAAATCCGGTAATTAGACGATTTGCGGGGTGGGTGGGTATTAAATCAAAAACAGAAAAATCCCACCCAAAACCCCTACGCTTTTAGCAAGTGTTAGTTTGTAAACACGTCGCAGTTATGATGCCTTATGTTAATGTTATGAAGTTGTGTTACGAACACGAACAATAGTAGTTGTATCTTTTCCCCTGCCCGTCCAGTGCCGCTGGTTAACCGACTTCCCCTCACGTTGTGTTTGATTTTTAAAAAGATGTCCGCCACCGGTTTTGGTCGGAACTGTAAAAACCACAGGTCAGATTCACAAAGGAAAAAGAAACAAAATGAAGCTGAGAACAGAGTCGTATGAACGTCTTTATCCATGACTGTTACCGCTTCTTTCGAATCAATCCTGGGTTAGAGTGGGTAATACTTTTCAGACTTAGTCAAAAAATCCCCAATTTATGTGATAGTTTGTGTGGGAAGTTATTTATATGTTGTAAACTGAAAGAAGCATCACAGTAATCACATGAAAAAGACAGATACACATGTAGAATAACAAAATAAATTTAACTACAAATAACAGACATGTAGCATGCTGAAAGGGAATTTACGAAGGAGTCTACAATATAGGCAATGAATAGGAAAAACAATTGTATAAATAAATAATGTTCTGCCATCGATTCAAAGACGACCATGAACGAAGCCGAAGTTTTTCAAATGAACTACACAAGTGATTTGTTTATAGTGATGAAAGTTTGTGTAGGACAAGCCGTATTTTCTGGATGAGCTGATAGCAGAAATATGGTGCACCAGATTCCCCGAAATGTGCTGCTCATATGTTTAATTCATTCTTTTTTCTCTTAGACTAGTTGTCGTAGCAAGGCTAAAGGCCCAGTTTTTCAACTATTTACTCATAGTTAGGAGGGAAGAAGACATGGGGTGTAATGGTTAAAGCGATGGACTGCGGAAGCGAGTTCGTACTCCAGTCGCGCTATTACGTTCACTTTCGGGTAAATACCCTTGGGAAAGGTATGAACCCCCTTATCCTCCAAGCTATGGATTAAATAGTACCACACTGTTCTTCTAGGAGAATGACTTTGGCATTAAATAACCTACAAAGGTTGATATGCCATTAAACAAAGAAACCAAACGAAACCAAACCGAAGAAGACATGGATTCATGCCTTTCCCAAGAGGCATTAGCAGAAAGTGAAAAGTAAACATTCCCGTAGTCAAATTCGACGATAACCGTTACACCAAGGGCACTCCCAAACTGGCATATAAAAAGTTTGAGATTAGCAAAAGAGTACAACTAACACACCAAAGAGGGGACAATAAAAAGATATGAGTATTTCTGAATACATCAATAGACTGCACTTTGCCATGACAAGAAGGAGCAAAAAAATTTTCGTTTGCAGGATGTTATATAAGTAGTGCGCGGATACAAACGCAACTGAATCTTTTTGTACTCTGTGGCCTTGTATAGGTTGACTGTATCTTCTGCAGAGAATTAAGACTCTCCTCGTAAAAGGGTGTCCTGCGTATGACACAAAACCTCATCGGATTGGGAGGCTCCAGTATACATATATATATATATATATATTGACCGGCCCATTGGAATAATGGTTTATGTATTCACCAATGGTCCAGAAGACTAGGGTTTACTCCCAGGTCGATTTATACCATAGACCAAAAAAAATGTACTTGATGCCACCTTGCTTAACAAAACATAAGGTATGGATCAAGGGTAAGTGGATCAATCCAGAAAACGGAGTAGCTCTCTTCTTTACACCTCGGTGTAAAAGTTATTGAAAAGGGAGCTTTTGGGCCGCCTTCAGAAGAGAGAGAGAGTGAGAGAGAGAGAGAGAGAGAGAGAGAGAGAGAGAGATTGAGGCTTAAAAAGTTAGATTTTTGCTTCTGCCAACAAAAAGGTTCCCGACACTTAAAGCAGATGGTGCATTTACCCCGTCTTTCTCTGCTCATATGCAGTCTGCTATATCAGATTTTCTACCTCCATTTTGGGTATGGTTTTATTGTGTTCCGTGAGTACCTCAAAGAATGAGTTCAATGGTCTTGGGATACTATCATCATTTTCTTTTATCGGTCAGACCTGTGAGGTCCTGTTCATTTCAAAGAGTGACAACTGTATTGTATGTAGCTTGTCACTTACATCACAGTCATCACTGCTGAAACACATTTCCCATTACCTAACTGTATTCACAACCATTATTTGGTTCCAGTACGTTAGGCGTAGATGAATGACCCTGGCGAATTTTTCATGTGTGATGATGGTGTCCTTTTCAAGAAAGGTTCTCTCGTGTAATCCATCTTTGATCAGCCTGATTCACTGATTGAAGCATTCTTCATTTCGTTGAATGAAAGCAGTGTTGAATGTTATTTTTCCCTCGCAGCTGTTTTCACTACGAGAACACATTTTCCACTGCCTTTACTAAGCTCTTATCCACTGTCTGGTCCCTGTCGACGTTCAATAGCGTTCATGAATATCAACTATTGCAGTTTCTTTCCATTTCGCCAGACTAAAGCTTACTTGCTAACTGTAAGAACTATCTAGAGTTCGAATTGTTTCCAGTGTTGTCAGTGATTTGCAGTAACTAATAACTCTTTCAAGAAATGCTAGAGCTTTGGGGAATACGGAGTACCCCTTCATTGCCATCGCTCCCCAGCCGACTCTGGTTCAGAGTGGTAGCACCTAATAGGGTCCTATCTATGGGTCGAATATAACTGCTTGATATTTAAATTGAGTGAAGACAAATGACATGCTAAATTGAATTGTTTGAAATAGAACTGTTTGACTATTGAACTGTGTGTAAACAAACAACTGAATTGAATTGTTAGTGATACGTAGCAATACTTGGAACCATTTCACTTTGTTGACTTATGTTTATAAATCATATATATCTAATATATATGTATAAACAAGATTTGCGATTAAATAACCTACAATGGTTGGTATGTTTTTTAATGGAGTCTTCAACTCCACGTATCGATGTATCGACGCTATGTTCAATGATGACAAGACCTTTTCCTCCTTCTTTTCTTGACACATATACAGACTATCTATGTCATTTCTGGAATGCAAGGCCTTATGCAGCGTCATTAGTTTTTTTTTTTTGTTTTCTGGTTAATTTGTTGAAGTTCTTCATACATCCACTTCAAGAATGGTCCTGAGTATTTTACAAAGGGGACAGCCCATGGGTTTATCCTTTTGAAGACATTTCTGCTATTTAGTTTGGTTTCGAGTAGTTTTCTTGTTCCCCGGAAATATTCTTTTTAATTTTTTTTCATTTTGACTTGTTTGATGTTGTCTAATTTCAATATTCCCAAGTATTTGTAAGTTCCCTTTTCTCCGTGTGTCCTGATCTGTTCTTAATTTGGTAGTTCTATTCCTTCCTTCAACTGTCTCTTTCCGCTTCTCATTATAAGTATAACACATTTTTCTATGCCATCATCGTTATCATCTTATTATTTTTGGTATTACCGTCACTTTCATGTTTCACAGTTTTTCAATTTCCAAGGAAGGTCCAGGTACTTATATTTCTTTTCCATTTCTTTCAATTTCCCGCTTTTCATTATTAGCATGGCACATTTTTCTATGCCAAATTCCATCTCTATATCTTGTATTATTATTATTATTATCTAATCCTTGAGAGTTTTCACATCAGTTTTAGCTGATGGTCTTTCACTGGAGTTTGAGTGAGAGCAAGTCTCCTCAAGTCACCAGGATTCGTCTCGGGATTCTGGCCGTTCTTAGCAATGCTGTCGTTTGGATAGTCTCAACCAGTTCTCTTATTTCCATGTTCTCCAGTCCATTTTATAATCCTTTGGTGACTGTACCATAAGCACCAATCACGATTACATAGTTTTTTTTCCATTCCCTAACAAGGTCTAGGTACTTATTCTTCTTTTCACTTTCTTTTAGTTTTATTCTGTTGTCAGCCGGAACAGCAAAGTTCACAATTTTGCAAGTTATATATATATATATATATATACAAATATGCATAGGTTGTATTATATACGATTATATGCCAACAGCTACAAACTCTTCTAAAATATAGTTAATAATAAGAAGAACAAGAATCACATAAAATCTGAAGCTGGTGCATATTCAATCACATGTATGGGTTGGAATAAAAACTATATAAAACTGTATTGGTGAGATTTCACGATTGATCAAAAACGTATTTATGAGAATATTCAAGATTTCAAAATTGGTGACGGCAGAAACGCATTTGGAAAATACAACGAAAAACAGAACTTCATTTTAAAGATTCTAAAATATTAGTAAATATACATAATATACAACACAGAAAGATTGTTGAATTATTTCGAGTTATAATAGCATCAAAGAAAGGTTTTTTTTTTACTTTTTCAACTTATCTCCTTATTTAATTAAATTAGTTCTGAATAGTTACAATATTCTATATCTAAATTAGTTTTTGTTAATTGTTTGTAGATTATTGTAAATTTCAACCGTTTCGATATGATTTCTAACCAAAATATTTTCTCATTTAGATTTTGATGGCAAACGCATAAACTCCTATGGGACTTTAACATACAAACGGATCACTTAATCCCGGCCAGAAAACCAGACCTCATAATAATCACCAAAAAAACAAAAAAAAAACAAAAACAAAAGAAAATCTGTAAAATTGTCGACTTTGCTGTTCCGGCGGACCACAGAATAAAACTGAAGGAAAGTGAAAAGAAAGATAAGTACCTCGACCTTGCTAGAGAATTGAAAAAGTTGTGGAACATGAAAGTAACGATTGTGCCAATTGTGATTGGTGCGTTAGGCACAATAACTAAAGGATTATTAAAAGGCCTGGAGGACTTGGAAGTTGGCGGACAGGTAGAGACTATCCAAACGACAGCATTGCTAAGAACGGCCAGAATCCCGAGACGAGTCCTGGAGACTTGAGGAGACTTGCTGTCACTCAAACTCCAGTGTAAAACCATCTGTTAACGCTGATGTGAAAAACTCTAAAAGAGTATATAATAATAATAATAATAATAATAATAATGTGTCGGTCATGTGGAGGCAGAGATTAAACAGTTAACCGCATAAGAAAGGAATGAAGCAAACTAATACAAAAGTAGTATAAGATTAGGCACATCTAGGCAGAGAAGGTGATCTACGGGGAATTGTGCAAGAAGCTAAAATTTGACCATACTACCCAATGGTAAATGCACAAACCAGAATCTGTCTGAGAAAACGAGACATAAAATTCTCTGAGATGCTAAAATACAAACGGATTACCTAATACTAGCCTGAAGACCAAAACTAGTATTAATTAACAAGAAAAAAAAAACCCTTCTATCAGATTTTGGTGTTCCGGCAGACCATAGTATAAAAAATAAAAGAAAGCGAAAAATAGACAAATACTTAGATCTTGTCAGAGAAGTGAAAAAACTCAAGAACATGAGAGTGACGCTGATTACTAAAGAGATTGGAAAACTTGATGCCACTCATTCCTTCAGTGAAAGACCATTAGATTATAATTGTGTAAAGAGTAAAATAATAATAACAATTTCTTGCGTAATAATCTTGACGACCCTCTCGTTTTATGTCACAAGAAATAAACAATGCTTAATCCCTAAACACATTAATACAAGTATTAGCCTTTTGAGTTCTTTTCAGAATATCATAAATTGTCTCTAAAATCACGGAATGAAAAGTACGTAGGTATAATTGTACATTCTAGAGCAAAAATGAGTCAAAGCTGAATGTTTTTACGCTCAGTCGAATGAATTTCGCGAGGTGTGTGTCAATAACCAAGATTATTATTCCAATTATTTCCCAGCTAAATGTAGCTATAGTTTTTATTATGACCACCAAAAATACTTTCTTGTTTTAGGTCATGGCTTATCTGGCGTTCGCATGGTTCTAAAGGGGAATACCAATGAGATCAAGAATTTTTTGGGACGGCTATGCATGAATCGAGATTCATGCATGCCCCTCTCTACTATAAAATGACTTCATGTCAAATCTGGTAGGAGAGAGGTCGGATAAATTTCAGCATCTTCAAAGTGTGCGACTGCACGGATTCTATTGCTTCTCTCCACATCCGTCCCTCTCGGTCATTGCTCTTGGTAAGGCTTCTCGATGGCATCAAGTATCCGCACTGAGCGTGTGAATATAAGTTTTTGCTGGTCGGCCGACACTGTTATGTCCATGTAAAGGAGTTCAGTGGAGAATGTCACTTATGAGTTCGTCTTTAGTACCCCAGTAGTATCCAGTATGTCTAGCTGGTCTTACTTGGATGGTTTGTGAGATGGGAGATTACTGCTGTTGTTTTGTAGGGTGCTTCTTCTAGGATTTGTTCAAAGCAGGACACAGCATCCTTATGTAGTTCTCATCTAGTTTTCTCTCTAAGCGTTTCGTTAGATTCTAAGTAGTGCAACCATACAGTGATATTGACATGGCTATAGCTTATAAGAATTATTGTTTTATTTTATCAGAGATTAAATTTCTATATGGTCCATAACCTGTGAATAGAATTCAATGCTTTTATAATTTTATGTAGTTTTTATATTTTTTCACTTGCTGACGGGTGTTTATGCTATGTAAATAATATATATATATATATATATAGGTGTGTGTGTGTGTGTGTATGTGTGAGTGAGTGTGTGTTTGTGTGTGCGTGTGTGTGTGTGTGTTTATTCAACAGCATTCCAACTCTCTGGTCGTTGAAATCTGTCAAATTATTGACGCTTATCCAGTGTATTTAGAAATATTCTATAGGTTATGTTTTTATGTTCATTCTAAATAATATGTAAAAGGAAAAACGTATTTTCATGATTACGATATTCCATACTTTTAATTTAAAATAGCATAAAAAGGTTTCTAAATGAAACGTTAATCTGATTAGTGTTTAAGGGAGATAACTCAATTCATAAAATATATATGGTAACCATTTACTAAGCTTCACTTAGTGCAGCACTGCACAGCACAGTGCAACTTGGCACAAGGCCAGAAATATGGGATATTTAATGAGAATAGAACTCATTAACAATGGTTTACTAGCCTTCCTAGCGAACAACGCAATGTTGTGTAATAGTTACCTTGCAAGGAGGTGCGCTTTGCTTAATACTTATCGTCGAAAGAAATTCAATTGGCTACTCGAGTTCAAATCCTGGACGAAACTGTTTGCGTTTCACTTCATGCAAATGACCTTGGGAAAGGCTTCAATCAATCTTCCTTCTCCTTCCACTTATGGGTATATAATAGGGTAGACTGAATCGAACTCCGCTTAAAATTTGATCTTGTTTCATTTCCTGTCTATGGTGGAGGGGTTAGGTAAATACATATAGCCTTGTTTACACCGAGCGATTAGATTTTGACCTAAGTTCACTGTGTTCACGGGGATCTCTGTACCGTTGATGCACCTTTTATTGTAGAACCTGTGCATGTATTGATCTATTGGGTTGAGTCATAAATGATTCCTGTTTTAGTAAAATATCAGGATTATTCTCGCATAATAATAAACGGCTCTATTATAAAACAAGATTGATTTTAATTTAAAGAAATAAACAAAATAAGAACATAGACGCAAAATAGTAAATTTACTCAATATGGCCATTATTTTTTCAGTTATTGTATCAGCACGCCTTCGAAACGACTTGTATGCAATCAAAATAAATTCTTTAAACATTTTCTTCCAGTCCTCCGCAATAGCAGTTATAAGCGAACCATTAATTGGATGGGGAGTTGCTTCTGTTTTGTTTTCTAAAACGTCCCATATAGCGTAGTCAAGGGGGCTAAGGTCTCGGCTTGAATTTATTTTAATTGCTGTCCTCACAGTTTTCTCGTAGGCTTTCAATTCATCAGCGTGCTTTCTTATTGACGTTGTCGGGTCCCCTTCTTAATCATTGTAGCGAGAGCAGTTAAAAAGTCTTCTTTTCGTTTTTCAATCAATCTTCCACTCTTCTTTAAAAAGCTTTTTTTCTGTTTTTTTTTTGCTCTCTATACAGTAGACAAAGAAACTTTGACTTGCTTACGGCGTTAAGCAAACCATAGATTCTTTGTTGTTTCTTTTCTTGCTAACAAATATTAGGCTGAATTTTGATCAAAAAGTGTTGAAATAATAGAGCTAATCATGAAAATTTAGATTTACCATGTTTTTTTTCAAAAATTAGACTCATCAAACTAAAAAAAAGTTTTAAAAATTATTCCATATATTGCTTCCGCAACCAGTATATTCGCCATTATTTTGAATAACCTCTTTCCATTTATCGGGTTGCTTGTCGAATCCTCTTAAGAAGAATTCAACTGGTTTTAAGCCCCTGAAGTTTTTCACAAAGGTTTTCACCTTATTTTGAGAATTTTTTTTTTATTCAGGTATTTTGTAGAGAACGAAAAAGATGGAAATTACTTGGTGCAAGACCTGGTGAATATAGTGGATGAAATAGAACAAACCAACCTAAATCCAATATTTCTACTGCATGATTCTTGCTAAATCTGGCATTATGTTATCATAGAAAAACACAACGTTTCTATAATTGATGACTGAAGGGCGTTTTCTTTGAAGATTATGTACCCGTTGTTACTGTTGAGAGTATATGTCTGTATTGAGTGTCTGATTGCAATTTAAAAACTCCAAATGAATAATGCCGAGGTAATCCCACCATAAACATCACATAACTTTTCTTCCATGAAACTCCGCTTTTGGTGTAGGCTGTGGAGATTTCTCTTTGTCAATCGACTGTCTTTTGCTTTGAACATTGTCACAAAAGACCATTCTTCATCACCTATAATGATATTCTTGAGACACAGACCGTTTCTATCTTGAAAGAAGACTTGTCACTATGGATATGCATCTTCCTTATACTTCCAACAAAGAGTATGAGGAACTCACATTCTCAGCTTGATCACTTTTCCTTCTTTTTTCAAGTGGCTGCAAATTGTGGATTGGGATATGTTGAGGTCAAGTGCTAATTCTCAAGTACTTTTGCATGGATTACATTCCACTAATTCTCTTAAAGCATCTTAATCGAGGTCTGATGAACGTTCTGGTCTGCATTTATCTCTCAATGACGTATCATCTGAACACAACTTTGAAAACCAGTTTCGGAATTTGCGCTCAGTAATGTTGCTTGGGCTTCTGTTTTCTTATCTATTTCTCTAGCATTTTTGTGATTCTTAAACTCCAACACCATTACATATCAAATATGCACTTTCAGTTACTCAATTTTTCTAGATTAGATTATGATCCACACTATTCAACTACTGTAATAACAATGATCAAAGAAAGCACTTTTTAATCAGGTAATTTCCAGTTATATCCAGAACATTGGAAGTTTGAAATTGACTGTTAAAACTTGCTTTTAAAAAGCGAAACTTATTTATGACACAACCCAATATATATGCTATCATCTACTATCATCCAACTGAGGATATATAGTGTATTGATTTGTGATCAGAGAATTGGTGATACTTCCCTTATTTTGGTACCTGTTCATGTATTGATCTTTGTATGTGATCATTTTCTGTAATCCAGCTATATTATCTGCAGGATTAACCTTGAATTAATTGAAATTCAGGGTGTTGCAATTTTCCCTTACCATTAGTGCAGATATTTACTCAGATTAGTACCGTCTGGCTCAAGGCTACGTGGGGTTGGGAATGAGGAAGATTGTGTTTGTGTGCTTTGAAAAATCAGCACTTAAAAACCCGTTTTTGAAAATAGTATGTTCAAGTTTAAGATTCATTTAGACGTCTACCGCAGCGTAAAGTTTAGCAAATGCATTGAGAGTTCGATCCGAATAGGGGACACTAACGTTCTAGCGATGTGCCAAACAAGCTTCGTAAATAAACATTTTAAGTTTTCGATTTTTAGAGGTTCAAAAGAGGGTGTGAATCACTTGTGGGAGACCTACAAGCTATGTTCGGCTTTCTAATCCATCTGGTGCGAGTAATAAAAATGGCACAAGTCCACCACTTTAAAATCTGATATCCCAATGGTTTCCCGAAAAAAAAAAACTATCGGTGGTGCTTAGAATACGTTGTATATATCCAAAGAAAGGGGAGTGCCGGGTATCTGATGTTCTGGAGATCTGTGGAGTGCGGATTATCCTTTCATTATTGTTATTCTCAGATCTGTTAAAAAATGTTTGAATTCGACACGACCGTGTGAAAAAAAAACTCTTAAGAAACATTTACTCAAAAATATGACCATACCATGAACGAGATTTGCTAATTTCTATGTATAAAATAACCCTACAGAGGTTGACATGCCGTTAAAATGAATGAATCAATCAATGGATCGATAAAAACAATATTAAAAAGTCAATAAGTTTGTAACGTTTTTCGTTTCTTTTAAGTAATTGTATTAAAATATGTCAAATTTGGATGCATCATGTCATGTAACGGCCAGTAGATAATAATTTCGATTCTCACTGGGTGCCGCCAACATCTGGCCATGGGCTAAACTAAGTAAAGTTCAATAAATGACTAAAATATGTTTAAAATCAATTAAACTTGAACTAAGTGATTAACTAAAATTTACTTTAGATTTTTATAGTAAACATGATAAAAAATAATAGGGTTCGACTTGATTAGTTGGCAATAAATTTTCATGTGGCTTTTAAACTTGAAGAGGTTTGCCATTTCTGGTGTAAATAATAACATCAGTACTTTGTCAATATTTTGAACGCAAATCTAACATGCGATAAGATGTAATTTATATACATTTATCTTGTGTTTATTTAGCATCTCGATATACAGGAAAACGTGATTGGGTTATTGAAGTTGAAACCGCTTCAAAAGGTCATGAAAATCTCGAGTATTTAATCACAGGAAATAGGTGACGGTCTGTACCTTTCCTGAAGAGGTGTGGTGACCTAGTTATGTCGTGACGACCGGATGTCCACAAGAAAGGGGATGGATTAATGTTTGTTACCGAGGCAACGGTTCTTTTCTCGTCTCTAAATTATATATATATATATATATATATATATATATATATATATATATATATATATATGCTGCCTATATATGCTCTATTTCAGATATCGAGCACTCTGTACATACTGTAACATTTAAACACATTATATATATATATATATATATATATTCGACGGTCATTTAATAAATAAGGATTTTTTTTTTAAAACAGTAAAATAATTTTTTACAGAATTTTTTCTAGAAATATAAACTTTGCATTTTTTGAAGTTGGTTTACAACAAAAACGATTTTGATATTGCAAAAAATGTCTATTTTGAGGCTATTCAAAATGGAGCCAAACCAGACTGTTCCAGGCTTAGACAGAGGTCTCTCATCAAATCTTTTGTTGCAGAAAAGTCAAAGCTATGTAAAATTAATAGAAGAATGTGTGATGTGTACGAAAAAGCATGGTTTTGTCAAAAATGTTTAGAATAGGCTAAATTATTACGAGCTTAAATCGAAAAGACAGTCAAATGAGAGGAAACACACAGACACTTCAGTAAAAAAAAAAAAAAAATCCCGACGCACCGGTCAGTAAAGAAGGTCATGCTGATTCTCTTCTGGTCCTCGAAAGGATCCATCACTGTTGATTTCCTTGAAAAAGGTACAATTGTAAACAGTATTTCCTACTGGCAACTCCTTAGGCAAAATTCACCTTATTTATTGAATAACCCTCATATATGAATTCCTTTAAACACAGTATATATATATATATATATATATATATATATATATCAGGGTGTTCGGAAAGTTGTTACATATCTAATCGTCATTAATTATGAGTAACCAACCAAGGTAGAACTAAGGTTAAATATCACTCTACCCGAAGGGCTTAGAATATACTGACTATCCTCTGCTGAGTGTTCTGAGAATGACACTAAAATGCGTCTGATTGGGAGGCTCCAGTATTGGAACGCTGAAAAGTGTGAAGTACCAATTCATTACTCTTATTCCGAATTTAACTAAATATGAGTGGTAGTTAATGTTAGATGTGTTTAAAAATTAATTCATACTGAGAATTAGTGAAACCAATCAACTGTGTGTGACTACTAGTTGCTAGTGTCGGGCACCTCGGGTAATGAAATGGTTAGCAAGGTAGACTAGCAAACCTGCACGAGTGAGTTCGATTCTCATTGGGTGCCCCATTCATGCGGCCTTATGCTACATCTAAGCAAAAAGCTTAGTAAATTACAACTAGCTGCTAGTGTCCCAACTATGAGTTAAATAGATCTCCCTAGATGGGTATACTTGAAACCATAAAACTGTAAGTTTGTATTAAGAATAGTTACTTGAAATCATGATTGTTTAATAAGGATTATCTTAATCAGTTACTTGAAACCATATAACTGTGTAAGAACAAAGAGCTATTAATAAATAGAAACAAGTCCTGGCGGCAACACCCCACAAGACACCAACTATACGGCCAACTGCCTCCCGTCACGAAAACTATACAAGTTAGACGAGCCAGACACGCAGGACACAGCTGGAGAAGCAAGGACGAACTCATCAGTGATGTACTCCTATGGACCCCCGCTTACGGCTAAGCAAAAGCAGGACGACCAGCTCGAACATACATACAGCAGCTATGTGAGGATATGGGATGTAGCCCTGAAGACCTGCCAGAAGCGATGAATGATAGGGAGAAGTGGCGAGAGAGGGTCAGGGATATCCGTGCTGGCGGTACGACATGATGATGATGATGATATAATTATCAGTATTACACTTGAATACCTGAAATCATACAACAGATTATTTGTATTAAATAGGAATACTTGATATCCTATAACTGTGCACAAAAAACTCTTTAAGAAACAACTACACCAAAAATGTAAATATTAATGTACGATTCCCTAACCCAGTATAAAGGCTATAATGTCTACAAAGAGAGGGCTGGATAACTGAAATGCAGTATATACATGCAGATTATATGAGAAGGCAGAACAAGCTTAAATGGCACGAAACTGTCTAGAATTATTGAAAGGCACACTCTGCAAAGCAAACCTAAGAAAAAATAAGATAGTTAAACTCAGAATAAGATATATTAGCTACCTTTAGTACTGGGTCATAACGGCAGGATGTCCACCGAGAATCAAACTCACTAACAATGGCTTACGAGACTATCTTGTTAAGTATTGCCCAATAACAGGCGTAGTACATTTACTGAGCTTCTGACACAGGGTCATAATAGAGAAGAAACTAGCGATTACCAAACTAACTTGCCATGTCTTCCGAGATTAGTTCACTGATTCTCGATTTTCAGTGGACGCCTTATACATAGTAAACTCAAAAAATCATATGAAAATTGCCACTTTTCTTTTAGAGAAGTTTTCTTTCTTTCTTTCTTTCTTTCTTTCTTTCTTTCTTTCTTTCTTTCTTTCTTTCTTTCTAACGATTTAGTTTTCTCTCTTAAAACTTTCTTTCTTTCTTTCTTTTAACGATTTATTTGTCTCGCTTAAACCTTTCTTTCTTTCTTTCTTTCTTTCTTTCTTTCTTTCTTTTCTTTCTAACGATTTATTTTTCTCTCTTAAAACTTTCTTTCTTTCTTTTAACGACTTATTTGTCTCTCTTAAACCTTTCTTTCTTTCTTTCTTTCTTTCTTTCTTTCTTTCTTTCTTTCTTTCTTTCCAACGATTTATTTTTCTATCTTAAAACTTTCTTTCTATCTTTCTTTCTTTCTTTTAACGATTTGTTTGCCTCACTTAAACCTTTCTTTCTTTCTTTCTTTCTTTCTTTCTTTCTTTCTTTCTAACGATTTATTTTTCTCTCTTAAAACTTTCTTTCTTTCTTTCTTTTAACGATTTATTTGTCTCGCTTAAACTCTTTCTTTCTTTCTTTCTTTCTTTCTTTCTTTCTTTCTTTCTTTCTTTCTTTCTAACGGTTTATTTTTCTCTCTTAAAACTTTCTTTCTTTCTATCTTTCTTTCTTTCTTTCTTTTAACGATTTGTTTGTCTCACTTAAACCTTTCTTTCTTTCTTTCTTTCTTTTAAAATTTTAAAATCATTTCTTTTTTTTCAGCGTCCTGGTCGATAAGGGTTAATTAAAATCTTACCAAATCTTTTGCATGCACCAGTACACTGAGTTCAATACTTGTAAAATCCGAAGGTGTAATTATTTACATACACACTTATACATACGCATAAATGCTAAAAAAATGCATAAAGAAAAAAAAAATGAGGTGAAACTTTATTTGGGTCACCTAAGGTCTGATACAAGGCAATGTTTTCATTGAAAGGACAATATTCTAATCTTGCCCGGTATTTGTAATTCGACAATAACCAACTTTCGAAATCCCAATCATCTAACTCATGATCAATGCATTTGAAATAGCACGTTATCTATCTATCTATGTTTATATCTGCTACGACAAGCCATCTTGGGGGGGGGTGTCCTCGTGGTGTAAGGGTTAAAGCGATGGACTGCGGAATCATAGTAAACAAGTTCGTACACCAGTCGAGCTATTACGTTCACTTTCGGGCAAATACCCTTGGGAAAGGTATGAACCCCTTTATCCTCCCAGCTATGGGTTAAATAGTACCTCTACTGTTCTTCAAGAAGAATAGCTTTGGCATTAAATAACCTACAAAGGTTGATATGCCATTAAACAATGAAACCAACCAAACCAAACTATCTTGGAATCCATATACCATAATGATCACACATTGATTAAGATTTTATACTTTATATACCATGAGTATGAATGGACTATATATATATATAGAGAGAGAGAGATTTTTAGCGTTAACCATAATGACAACAATTGAGATAACACGAAAATTGCTTTCGGAGAGGTCGATCCACGACATCACAAATTTTGACTATCCGACGAATTCTAGGTGTACGTGCAAAAAAACCTCAAGGCAACGATATTATTTGTCGACTTCTCCAAGGCCTTTGACGCCATACACAGAGGGAAGATGGAGCAAATACTACTCGCCTACGGCCTACCCAAAGAAAGCGTCGCAGCCATAATGATGCTATATAAAAAACCAAAAGTAAAAGTCCCCTCCCCGGATGGAGACACAGACTACTTCGACATTGTAGTGGGTGTGCTGCAAGGAGACACATTAGCCTCATACTTCTTTATCATCTGTCTACACTACGTGCTTTGAATGTCTTTTGATAAAATGAAAGACAACGGTTTCGAGCTGACAAAGGAAAGAAGCAGAAGATAGCCTGCATAAACAATTACGGACGCGAACTACGCCGATGATATAGTGCTTCTGGCAAAAAACACCCGCTTAAGCCGAAACCCTGCTACATAGTCTGGAACGAGCAGCTGCTGGCATAGGCCTCTATGTCAACGCACACAAGGCAGAATACATGTGCTTTAATCAAAGAGGCGACATCTTCACACTAAATAATAGTTCTCTGAAACTAGTGGACAAGTTCACCTACCTAGGAAGCAATGTCTCAACAACCGAGACCGACATCAACACGCGACTAGCAAAGGCATGGGCAGCCATCGATAGTCTATCGGTCATATGGAAGTCAAACCTGTCCGATAAGATAAAACGCAGTTTTTTCCAAGCAGCGGTCGTGTCGATAGTGCTATATGGATGCACAACAATATTGAACAAGTCCTGGAGGCAGCACTCCACAAAGCAGCAGCTGTACGGCAACTTACCACTCATCACGAAAACTATTCAAGTTAGACGAACCAGACATGCAGGACACTGCTGGAGAAGTTAGGACGAACTCATAAGCGATGTACTCCTGTAGACCCCTTCACATGGACAAGCAAAGGCAAACACATAAACACATGCACACATATGTCTGTATGTGTATCTATTGTCAAAACAATTTATTTCTGCATCAAACAAAATTCTGAACAGTCTGCTTAATAACTTGACACTGGTAGCAATTTTTTCATTGGGTGCCCCTTTCATATGGCCTTGTGCCTCATCTAAGCAAAAAGCTTAGTAAATTACCACTGGTAGCAATTTTTCCAGAGAGGGTTAGCTAATTTGCATATTTCGTTTTAAACATTACTTATCAAAAAGGAAAAGAAAAGAAAAGAAAGAAAAGAAAGGAAAAAGAAGAGGTTATCAGAACAAATAAGACTGACAGAAAATAACTGTTTTATATTATTCACTTTCAAACTCACACACACACACACACACACACACACACACACACACACACACACGTATATGTGTGTATGTACGATATATATATATGTGTATATATATATATATATATATAGAGAGAGAGAGAGAGAGAGAGAGAGAGACAAACAGGCAAACTGACAGACTGGCAAACTGATAGACAGAAATAATGTCAATTAAAATCCACAAAGATTTAAAAAGATTTTTATTTATACATACTTATGTATATGTATTTATACATAAGTACATCAGTACATGTATAAATGTTTATATTTATTTATACATACTTATGTATATGTATACAGTTAGCTAGTTAGATATCTAACTAGATAGATAATAGTTCCCGTCACAATAAAAATATGCATATTTATGGGTACTGACTGAAAGGAATGAGAGAGAGAGAGAGAGAGAGAGAGAGAGAGAGAGAGAGAGAGAGAGAGAGAATAAAATTATTTTATACTTCCTCTGTCCTATAATAGATATTACATTTGTACATAAATTTCATACACTGAATGTAACAACTATTATGGGACAGCGGTAGTAAAATAAAGACATAACACTTCTCAGTGAGCTAAAAAACAAAACAAAACAAAACAAAACAAAAAAATCAACGAAGAAACCAAATGCCAACATCTATCTATTAGAAGAAAAACTTATCGGAATGTATTGTGAGTAGGTGTACGTGTGTGTGTGTGTGCGTGAGAGAGAGAGAGAGAGAGAGAGAGAGAGAGAGAGAGAAGGAGTGCCTCTACGCTCATACATGAGTTCTTACCTGTAAAAGTGGAACTTGTAAATATCCTCACGATTTTGGAACCTAAAGACGGCAGATTTTGAAGACTGCCGCACAAGAGACGATAAAGACGTTCTTTTCTTTCCCTTTCAATGCGTTCCTTCTCTTCAATCTCCTCACGGCTAAGTTCTTGCTCCTCCTCTTCAACTGGCGGAGAGCTCATTTTGGGAACAACTTTCTCCAAAGAGTAAAAGAAACAACAATATATATATATATATATATATATGTAAATATATATACTTTAAAAGAAAATAGAGACTTGATACGAATGCGCTCTCTTGACGTACTGGGATAACGGACCACACCGATAGTAACAAAGTATAATCATTAGCACTTCTACTACAAATATATATATTAATTGTTAATTGCGAAAGAGAAGCTATTTGTATGTTATTCTCAAATCTTCCTCCTCTGACAACTCCGTCATATGTTTTCTTTCCTCCTCTTCCTTCTCCTCTTTTTCCTCTCGTTCTCTTAATCTATATTTTATAACTTGCTTTTCCTTCAGCATTTATATTTTCTCGTAGGTGAAGGTCGCTAGGTTTTTATCAGAGTAACTTTGTTAGGATTTTATTAAGGCTAGCTCGTCAGGGTGGTCTGAAGATAGCCGATAGAGGGATGAATAGATATAAAAAGACTAACATTAGATAGATAGATAGATAGATAGATATGAAAAATGATTGGAACAGAGATAGATTGATAGATGGATAGATATGAAAAGACTTATAGATTGATTTGAACAGATTGCAGGAAATACAAGGTACGTAAAAAAAGTATCAAGATCAAAGCAGTATTCACTAGATTAGACATGAATGATGAATGAAACGTTAGTTTACTTCAAAATTCCTGGCATTTTGCGAATTTTCTCTTCGTTGAAAGACTTCTGAAACTCGCTTGGTTTTATTTTTGTAGAGTTTTATTGAAACTAATTCGTCATTGCAGTCTGAAGGTGGTGCGGATGTATGTTTGTGTGTGTGCGTTTGCGTGTATATATATATAGAGTGAGAGAGAGAGAGAGAGAGACAGACAGACAGACAGACAGAGAAATATGTGGTATGTTTAAAAAGGTATCAAAATTTGAAGTTGTATTTACCAAGAGAGAAATGAATAAAGCATTAATTTTTTAAAGACCTCTTGGAATTCAGAACACTGATTCCAGCGATTTTTAAGAAATCGAAATACTTTTGATATTGGTGATTTTTCTTTTCACGTCTTCCACGTCCATGGATGTTATCATTGAGAAAAATTTTCTGTTTAGGATACAAGAAAACGTCGCATGGGACCAGATTTAATGAGTATCGAGGGTAGGAAATAAACACTGTGACCAGAGTTCAAATCCTGGACGAGACTGCGTGCATCTCACATTGCGCTTATACCCTTAGAAAATGTAGGAATCCAACTATTCTCTCGCCAGCAATGGATAAATTATAGGACAGACTGGGCAATTAAATCTTGGTATGGCAACAGGTCTAAGAGAAGGAAAACTCTGAATTCAAACTCCGCTTAAAAAATTGACCTTGTGCCACATTCTGCTCGTGTGGAGGAGTTGAAAATAGATAAATTGCTGGCTAACTAGAGATAGAGAGATAGTTACAGAGACAAATATAAACTTAGACATATATATATATATGTATGTGTGATTACCCTGAAGTAGATATTAACTAATATAAATTCGCAATATTTAATAGTATGCAAAAATGTCGGTAAATACTAATTTACTTCGACTGGCGCACATGCCTCATGGTTCCTGACGTTATCTAATGTTATTAATAGGTCACCCATCTAAATAATGGACATAATCATAGCTGCTTAACCTTGTTCAGTATCTAAATAATCAGTAGTTGTCAAAACGCCAATTTTAATGTTTGTTTGGGGTTTATGGCATATCAACCTTGGTAGGTTATTTAATGCCAAATCCAATTTTTATACAAATAAACAGTTCTATTGCAAAAAAATTCAGTTTAGCATAAGTACACAGTTTAATTGTCAAAAACATTTCTATTTCGCCAATGGCCCGGGAGACCTGGGTTCAATCCCAGGTCGAATCATACCAAAGACCCAAAAAATGGTACTTGATGCTACCCTGCTTAACACTCAGCATTGTAAGGTAAAGATCAAGGGGGAAGTGGAGTAATCCTGGGAAAGGAGTGGTGCCCTCCCCTACACTTTGGTGTAGTAGATATCGAAAAGAGAGCCTTTGGGTCACTCTCGACTACGGTCGCCAACTTTATTTACTTAGTTTAGTCAAACAGTTCTAATTCAAACAATTTAGTTTAGTATAAGTATAGCTTTTGTTTACACACAGTTAAATGTCAAAAACAGTTCTATTTCGAACAATTCAGTTTAGCGTTGCACTGTTTCAATGATAAAACAGTTCTATTTCAACTAATTCAGTTTAGCATAAGTACGCAGTTTACATGTCAAAACAAAACAGTTCTATTTCAAGAAATTCAATATAGCATAAGTACGCAGTTAAGTTCTATTTGACCCATAGATAGGGCCCTATCAGGTGCTACCACTCCGGGCCAGAGTGGACCTGGGAGTGATGGCAATGAAGGAGTGTTCTGCATTCCCCAAAACTCCATTATCACTGGAATCTCACCATCAGATTGTTTAGTGTCATATACCAGGACACTCATTGGCGGGGGTGGTCTTACCCATGTGCAGAGGTGCAGTCGGTGCATTTTACAGCCAATTTTTATGGTGGGGAAAAATGAAATAACCTTGCTTATCTGATTAAACTTGCAAATCAAACGGAGAGTCCTTCTACTAAACTTTATTTTAAATTTATTTTCGTTTTATTAAACCTCAACTTAATAAACTTCAGTTTCCCCGTTGCTAGAAGTGATGTGCGTGGGTGCGTGCTTGTTTGCTTGCACCTGGGCGCGCGCGTGTGTGAACTTGTGCGCGTTTCTCTGAAGGTGCATATTGATAAATGTTCCAGGTTTTGTATGTTTCTCCCTTGAAATATGATGTTTTCTATGAACTGTTATAACGAACTTCTTAAATTCGATAGAGCAAATTAACAAATCCATAACAGAATCAATATACACTATTAAAAGTAAAAAAAATAAAAAATAAAAAAATAAATGTAAAAAAATAAATAAATAAACGAAACCCACCACACATACACAAAAAGTTTTGCAGGTGGATTGAGTATCCAGGTGGACGGAGAGTGGTCAAACTTCCGACTCCTTAGCTGTGGACGATTGTTAATATGCAGGTACCAACTTGATAAGAGGAAGGTCCAACTATCCCTCTACTTTTTCTCTTGTTCTCTCTCTCTCTCTCTCTCTCTCTCTCTTTCTTTCTTTCTCTCTCTCTTTTCTTTTTTACGTTTGCATGTGTTTCAGACCAACTCCACACTACTCGTCTATCAACTACCAACAGTTCTCCTTATCCAGAATCGCAGCCTGTCCTGGACCCATCCAGCCCCTTTCTCTTCACTCTGGTTGTAGGCTTAGTTAACACGCTTCGGCTGAGCGAACGAACCACTCAAGTGTGATAGCTATTAAGGCAAGACTATAAACGATATAATGATTGGTCAGAGCTTGTGAAAGTGAAAATCAATACCTGCTATATGGTAGGATGAGGAACAAATCAAATACGATATGTGATCAAAAAGTATCGAGACGGAAGCATTTTTTTTAAATTAAAAAAGAAGAAAAAGTCGTGTTCACCAATCAATCCAGACGGCAGGGCGTAGAATAAGCTGATTGTGTCTCTTTTAATGTCATTTTGGGGAGGGGCATGACCCCCACCCTCAAAAAAACATTAATCTGCATTTGGTATTGAGACCCCTGTTCTAGACATCTGAGGAGTTCAGAGAACCCTATTTTTGCCATTACTCTCTGGTCCATTCAAAGAGTAGTAGTACTTTTTAGGGTCCCAGCTATGGATCAAACAGATCTATTTCAAAACGTTTAGCATTAGATAGGAATACTAGACTATGCAACCGTGGGCAAATTATTTGTATTAGATAGGAATACTTGATATATAACTGTGCCAAAACTCTAAAGAAACAACTACACAAAAGATGTAAATACAAATGTAAAATGAAAAGAATTTCGTAAACATAACTCCAGTTGGGTTGACATAACGTTAAAATCAATCAATCAATAAATCAATCGTGCATAGTTGACGAATGAAAAAAAAAAGATTTCCAGACATTTAAACGAGTCTGTGTCAAATTTAAAACAAAATTATACAGCTATTGTCGATAGTATTTGAACTACAATTTTTGGCAAAACACAGATTTGTGAAAGTGCACTATATTTTGTTGTATTCAGCTTTTTCTTATTTCCTAAATTGAACATTCACCTCAAAGATAAGATCTGCGGGCGCAAAGGATATGAAACACTCTCCCCCACAAAAAAAAACAACAACAACACAACAACAACAAAAACAACAAACAAAATAACATCCCCCAAACAAAGCAAAACAAAAATGCTGACACAGTTTCATGGCATTTCTAAAGAAAAGGTTTTAGGGTGCTTCGGTCGATGGAAAATTCGTTGGTATATGTGTGTAGAATTATAAGGGTTTAATTTTGAAGAATATTAACGTTTTATTCATTCTCCATTTTTTTCATGGTAAATACATCTTCAGTTTCGATATTTTATGCACACATTTTATATATCCATGTATATATTTACTACCCAATCTGCACAAACTGGATGCAGCTCAAGATCAATTTTAAACGGAGTTTAACAGGTTTGAATTCAAAGTTTTCATTCTCCCAGACCGGTTGCTATATCAAGGCTAAGGAGCCCAGTCTGTCTTACTATTTACCCATAGCCCAAAAGAAAATAGTTGGATTCATACCTTTCCCAAGGTATTAGCAAGTCGAGGAATGCAAACAGCCTCGTCCAGGTTTTGAAATCAAGTCGCCGTATCGATTTTCTACCACAATATCAATTACACTATGTGCGCCTCCAAATATATATCCATATAAGAGTAGGTATATATGTGTATGTGTGTGTGGGAGGATAGTGATCACAGGAGAATGGGTACCGGTTAAAAGTTCAATATTTATTTTATTTCCTAAGTTGAACATGACATTTTGGCGCCAATCGGTAAATGAAAGAAATTGGCTAGTTAAGCACAAGCGCTGGTGGTCTGTGTGCGTGGGTGATGTAGAGGGTAACTGCTCAGTAGATACCCAGGATAATTGAGTCCATGAAGACGCGACCGGAAACATCGGTTAACGAGAGTTGAAACGGGAACGAGTGAAGCCGGCGAGATTAGCCGTGAGAGCGGTCAGTTGGTTGGCGGTGACCAAAGATACGAACTCAACACAGCTACCAGGATGCAGTTTTGTTGGAGTGACCAGACTTAGTAGCAGTGGCTAGTTAGTGCTCATACTGCACACCAGAAAGGTGGGGGAGACTTGAGTTAGGCACAGAATAGGATATTCATATCGCCAAAAGTTGCAACCGCTGCGAAGTATCACCATCCATTAAGAAAGATGCCTCGAAATTATCTTTGTTCCTTGTTTTTTTTTTCTTTTTGTGACCGTTCCCTCGGCTTTGTGCTCCTCCGACTCGACCTTCAAAAACTGCAACAGTGTAGGAGTCGATATCAAGAGGCAGCAAAGCATGCACTACGTGGAAGGTGTACTGAGCAGCGGGTGGCTATGTTTCATAATATAAATTTATTATTTACATTATATGCATAATGCGATATATAATAAGTTGGCCCAGCGGTTAGAGTGTTCGCCAATGGCCCGGGAGACCTGGGTTCAATCCCAGGTCGAGTCATACCAAAGACTTTAAAAATGGAACTTGACACCACCTTGCTTAACACTCAGCATTATAAGGTACGGTTCAAGGGTAAAGTGGAGCAATCCAGGGAATGGAGTAGCGCCCTCCCCTACACCTTGGTGTAGTAGCTATCGAAAAGGGAGCCTTCGGGTCACCCTCGACTATGGTCGCTAACTTTACTTACTTACTTTGCGCTTAATACGGAACAGGTTTAAACAACGATGATCTACTTATTTTATAGGACTATGCCCAAAACGTCCTCTTAAGAAACTATTACATAAAATGTAAATATGAACGTACAAGGAACACGAATCTCTAACCGCAAGGCATAAAATAACCCAAGATGGGTTGACATGCTGTTAAAATCAACCAATCAATCAATCAATCATAATATATATATATATATATATATATAGTTCGCTCAGATTTCAGCATTCACACTGGGTAGTATCTTGGAATTTATCGGCCGCTGATATAAGTGTTGATCTACAATGAAACTGATGAAATTTAAGCTTTATGGACCCTAATCCCTGGAGTAGGGTTTAGAACGACTTTAGTCCATATTACTTAAAAATTAGGTCTTCTGGATAAGAAGTGATTTTAGAAAAAATATCAATAATATAGAGTCTTTCAATACAAAAAATAATTAAAAATGAAATAGTTATTAGATATGCGAAGCCCCTTTTCCATAGTAGTCCAAACTTAAAAGTTCTATAAATGTTGATCAATCACTGGCCATACTGTATACTGAAAAAGCCTCTTGGTTACTTGATTGATTTTAACGAGATGCCAATCCGTCAGGAGTTATTCTATGCCTAGATGGGTAGTTTGGTTGGGTTTCATGGCATATCAACCATCGTAGGTTATTTAATACCAAATCCTCTTTATACATTTGTATGAAATCTATGATTTGTGAACACATTTTCTTCATAACATCTTTAAATGAGTCTGAGCTCTTTTTTCAAGCATTTCTATCTAAAGTAAAATTGGCGACCGCAGTCGAGGACGACCCGAAGACTCTCTTTTCAATAGCTACTACACTGAGGTATTGGAGAGGGCGCTACTCCTTTACCTGGATTGCTCCACTTCACGCTTGATACAT
This sequence comes from Sepioteuthis lessoniana, assembly GCA_963585895.1. Classification (NCBI taxonomy): domain Eukaryota; kingdom Metazoa; phylum Mollusca; class Cephalopoda; order Myopsida; family Loliginidae; genus Sepioteuthis; species Sepioteuthis lessoniana. The sequence continues at coordinate 65,332,333 of OY757919.1, forward strand.
ACCTTATAATGCTGAGTGTTAAGCAAGGAGGTATCAAGTATCATTTTTTGAGTCTTTGGTATGACTCAAGCTGGGACTGAACTTCGGTCTCCTGTGCTATTGGCGAACACTCTACCCACATCTAACACAAGTAATTCTCTCTTCTATCAATCATTTTTTGCGCACAGTGAAGTGATTACAAGTATTGCTACTAATACCAATTATTCTATACAACATTACTCATTCGTTCGTACACAGTTAAATGGTTTTAAGTATCGCTATGTATAACTAACAATTCAATTAAACATCAGTCATTTGTTTACACAGTTAAACTATCAAACAGTTCTATTTCTAACAATTCAATTTAGCATAAGTCATTTGTTTGCATACAGTTTAAATGTCAAACAGTTCTATTTGACCCATAGATAGGACCCTCTGCGGTACTACCACTCTGGGCCAGAGTGGACCCGGGAGAAATAGCAAGGGATACCCCGCATTCCCCAAAGTTCCAAGACTGGCGCCTCATCATCAGATTGTTTAGTGTCATATCCAGAAAACTCGTTGGGGGTGGTGGGGGGATTTAACCCCTCTGCAGAGATGCAGTCAGTATGTTCTACAGCCCCAGCCGACTGGACTGTGCATGCCTAGATATTAGAGAATTTTGATCTTTGTACGTTCATATTTATATTTTTTGTGTTGTTATTTTTAAGAGTTTTTTTTTCTTTTTTTGCTGACGGTATTATCAAATACGAATAATCTTTAAACAGATACATTTGATCCATGTATGGAACCATAACGGCTATAATTACTCCTGTCAGAGTCAACCTGGGAGTAACGGTAATAAAGGAGTACTCCATAGTCTGCAGATTCCCAGAGTTGGCGCCTCACTATCAAATAAACTTAGCGTTATACCCAGGATACCTCTTTTTTTATGGGTAGGGGAGGCCTTACCCTACTGCCGGGGATGCAGTCGGTATATTCTAAGCTCCACTGACAGGTTTGGGGAAATCCAGAAGTAGATCTATTACTGGCCATACCGTACCCTGAAAAAGCCACTTGATCAGTTGGTGGTATTTTACGGCCTGTTAACCTTTATAAATTATTTAAATCCTGTTTTTACAAATATATTGAATATGATTCGAAAGCGAATAGTTTGTAAGTAATAATTTTAAAACGAGCCAGAGCTCATTTGTTTGCACGCAGTTAAATAGTTTCAAGGGTTGATTTCAATCAACTGAATCCAGTAGATGGGTCACACTTTGGCCGGCGGTGGTATCAGCGGTACGGATCTAGTCGGGAGTGTCTCGTCTCTGGACTTACCTCGAGCCTCAGGAGACCGTCCTCCCAGGCTTTAACCCTCTTTGGAGGGGTTAGATTTATCCCTGAGGTGCCCCTTTTTAGGGGAATGCCGACATGGCTCGATGCATTTTTGGGAATGCCGAGCGCTTCTGGGCTACGGCCCTGCGCCCGGATCCATCTTAAAAAAGGCCTTGTGCCATTTGGAGAGGCTGTCTACAAATACTGTTAAATTCTTTAAAGTATTGCTATCTAGCACTAATAGTTTTATTTGCACAGAGTTAAATGATTTCAAGTGTAGTAAACATTAAACAGGGCTATTTGACAAATAGATGGGACCCTAACACATAACCACGCCGTGTCGGAGTGGAGCTGGGAGTAATAGCAATAAAGGGAGACTCCACATTCCCCCAAACTCCAGGACTGGAGCCTCAGCATCAGATTGTTTAGTGTCATATATCAGGACACTCTTTGGGGGTATTTTCCGTCTACAGTCGTCATATTCTACAGCTTGAGCCGACTAGGTTGAAAGCCACTTGAGTACAACCATTTTAACTAATGAGTGCAAATTAAACTTCCATACACAAAGAGCTCTTTTTGTTTCTTGAAGTCGAAAGGGAGAAGTGAAAAATTGTGTTTAGATGACAGATAAACGATGCTTTTTTTCTCGGCTGGTCGAGATAAGTGTAGCAATGGAAATAGTTGATAAGAATTAAGTATCTACTCAGGGCTGACAAGTAACACCAATAAAATAAATCTATCAGATACCAGAAACCATCCTGATATATTAAACGACTCGGTTGCTGGTTGGTTGTGTTTAAGGGCATATCAATCTTTGTAGGTTATTTGATGCCATGTCCTGTTATATACATGATCTGCAAACGAATAGTTTGTAAGTAACATTATTAAACGAACCAGAACTCATTTGTTTGCACGCAATTAAATGGTTTCAAATATTGCTAACACTAATAATTCTATTGGCATAAAGTTAAATAGTTTCAAGTATTGCTATCTTATACTAATAATTCAATTGAATATTCCTCATTTGTTTGCACACAGTAAAGTGGTATCAGGTACTGCTATCTTATACTAATAATTCAATTGAATATTCATTTGTTTGCACACAGTTAAATGATTTCAAGTATTGCTATCTTATACTAATAATTCAATTGAATATTTATCATTTGTTTGCACACAGTTAAATGGTTTCAAGTATTGCTATCTTATACTAATTATTCAATTGACTGAGCTGAAACGAATCGGGATTCAATAAGAGAAATGAGAGATAACAAAAACTAAAAAAAAACTATAAAAAAAAAAGATGTCGGTTGATTCGTTGGTTGTTTTGTTATACGGCGTATCAACCCTTTTCGGGTCATTTAACGCCGAATTAAATTTCAAACAATTCAGTTTAACGTAAGTATGCAGTTTCAATGTCAAAACAGACCTATTTCAAGAAATTCGGTTTAGCATAAGTACACTGTTTAGTTCTATTCGAACCATAGATAGGACCCTATCAGGTGCTACCACTGTGGGACAGAGTGGACCTAGAAGTGATGGCAACGAAGGAGTGTTCCGTATTCCCTAAAGCTCCAGTATTACTGAAGCCTCTCCATCAGATTGTTTAGTGTCATGTCCAGGACAATCGTTGGGGGAGTCTTACCTCTCTGCATAGGTGCAGTCGGTGTATTTTGCAACCCCAGCCGAATGGACCCAAAAAAAAAAGAGAGAAAAGAGTAAAGAAGTAGTTACAGACCCACACATGTATAGTAGTATCATTGAGATACTATAATCCATTCTGTTCCTCAGTGCGTATATTGAGGTGCAATACTGTATTTTTATGTAGGTGCGAATATGTCTATATGAGTATGTATAAGTGAATAACCTTTATTTTATTCTTATTTTACTCCTTGTGATTTTTTTCAACCAGTGTTAACTGGTGGTCTTTCACTGGAGTCTGAGGGATTGGAAGTCTTATTAGATCTCCAGGTCTTTCCTGAGTGTTCAAGTAGATCTTCACGATTCTGTATTCTGAATAATATAGTCTCGATTTTTTTCTCTAATTTCCAATTCATAAAGTCTTTTTCTAAGTCTTTGGAAACTGTTCCAAGTGTTTTACATTGCCTTGACCTGTGATGAATCCGGTGGATGTAGTTGACAGATACACCCGACCGTAGATAAAGTCAACAAAGTGACTACTAGAAAACAAGCAAAGCGTAGATGTAAGCCGTAACCAATTGAGGATACGCATTGCGTGGGTGTAAACCATGGCCAATGAAAAACAAGCATTGCATGAGTGAAGAGGCGTAGGCATGTGGGTCGCGTTGGAGTTTTAAGACTATACAAGGTGTATAATTTTGGTTAAAGTCAATTCCCACAGGCTGTTCTGACTCCCGTTAACTCCTTTGTGCTTGCAAACTCTCTCCGACTGTTCCCCTACTCCACACAACCACTACCGTCGAAGAATAAAAATATAAGATTCTATTTTTATATATACGTGTTCCTTGTTGTTTGTCAAAATCCAGCAATAGTATACTGCACAAGCGCACCAACGAAAATTGGTATCACAGTCACCCACGTATTCCACAGCTTCTTTTGCTCTCAGGCAAGGTCTAAATATTTGTCTATCTTTTTGCTTTCTCTTATTTCTATTCTGTAGTCCACCGTAACGGCGAAATCCACAAGATGGTAAAGTTCTTTTTTTCTTGTTAGTTTAGTCATCGGGTCGGGATTTGGTGATCCGTTTGTGTTTCCACATAACCTACATTTGTTATTCTATTGCGTATTAACAATTTTTGCTTTATATATGTATGCTAATTATGATATTATTTTGTGCTATTACTGAGAGAGATTCAGTTACTCTTTTGAGCTTTCTCCATCTTAGCCATATCCAGGTTATTTCATGTGCAATCTCCTTAGTTTGTCGCTAGAAGTATCAATACTGTTATTTTTCTTACCAGTTTTGCTTTCTAGATTTTGCTGTTTTACTGTGTGTCCCTATATTGATATTGCTGTCACTGGCTGCTACCAATAACCTTTATTTTCTCCTTTTGTGTATATCTTGAATCCTTAGATTATTACATCTACGCAATCTATACTGACAAACATATTTTTTCTTGACACATAGTCTGCCTATGTCATCTCTTAGGTGTATGGCCTTGTGCATTAACCTCAATTTTCGATGTCTGAATTCTTCCCTGGTCCTGGTCTAGAATAGAAGACTACTCAGGTGTTTATTGCTTTGTAAAGGTTTCTGCTTTAGAGTTTCAAGAAATTTTCTTATGCTTCTACCTTTTTTAAACCTTTTTATAAAAACTTTTTTTATGGTCAACACTTCCAATATTCTCTGGTTCTTTTTTTTTTCTTGAAGTGTTCTGAAGTTTTCCCCTTTTGGCAGTTCTATTCCTTGCTTTGTTTATCTTTACTCTTTTTCGTTATTAGGCTTGCACATTTTTCAATGCCAAATTCCATTCCTATATCCTAGTTGTATACTCTTATTGTTTGTATAAGGTTTTCTAGTTCTTTTGAATTTCAGGCAAATATCTTTATACCATCCATTGTAAATTTGTAGCCTTCTGTGAATTTCTTAAGTATTTAATTAAACGGCGTCATTACCATAACAAATAGTTCTTTCCAAAGGGACTCTCCTTGAAAGATGACTCCTTTGGATTTTAACTTCTGCTATGGTTTCTCCTACTAATTCCACTTTCCAGTTTATTATTATTATTATTACAATTTACTCTTTGAGACTTTTTCACATCATTGTTAGCTGATGGTCCTTCACTGGAGTTTGAGTGACAGCAAGTCTCCTCAAGTCTCTAGGACTTTTCTCAGTATTCTGGCTGATCTCAATAGTGTAGTAGTTTGGATAGTCCCCCCGTTCTCTTATTTACAAGTCCTCCGGTCACTTTAATAATCCTTTGGTGTCCGTTATAAAAGCACCGATCATAATTGATATAATTGTCACTTTCATGTTCCACAGTTTTTGAAATTTTCTAGCGATGTCTGGTCGTCTGGCCGAGATTAGGTGATCTGTCAAAATCTCATATTAATATTGTTATCATTATTTTACTCATTGCGAGTTTTTTTACAACATTATCAGTTGGTAGGCTTTCACAAGAGTCTGAGTGACAGCAAGTCTCCTCGGGTTTCCATGACTCTTCTGAGTATTCCAGCCGATCTCACCAATGCTGTGGTCTGCATGGTCACAATTCTTACGCTAATTTACAAGCCCTTGCAGGCTGTCTCTAGAGCGCCAACTACAAATGGTATCCACATAGCCCGTATATTCCACAATTTTTCTTGGTCTCTCGCAAGTATTCTTCTATCTTTTAGCTTTCTTTAATTTTCACTTTATCGTGTGCTGCAAAAGCAAAATCCACTAGATAGCAAGTTCTTTTTTTTTGTTAATCAACTTTCTAGCTTTCTGGCCAGGATTGAACGATCGGTGTGTATTTGAAAGCTCCAGAAAATTTTATGCACATTATTGTTATAATTATTATTATTTTACTTTTTGCGAATTTTTCACACCAACTTCAGCTGATGGTCTTTCATTGGAATCTGAGAGACAATAAGTCTCCTCAAGTCTTCAGGACTCTTCTTTGTATTATGGCCAACTTCAACAATGCTGTAGTTTGGATGGTCTCCGATTTCGAACTCTTCCAGCCTTTTGGGATCGTTCCGCGAGAACCAATTACAATTGGTACAACCATTACCTTCATGTTCCATATTTTTTTTGTTTTCTGGCAAGGTCTAAGTATTTGTCCCGCTTCTCGCTTTCTTTGATTTTCATCCGTAGTCCACTGTTCGGCAGGTTCTCTTTTTTGTTAACTATCACTTGGTCTGGTCTTCTGTTCAGGACGAGCTGATCAGTTTGTATTTCAAAATTGGCTTAAAGGAATCTACAAAATGTCCGATTAAGTCGTTTAGCAGGCACGACATTGACTGAAACAGTATTCCAAGAACTATCAACTCTCTGCCTCTGTTTGGTTGTCTGTCTGTATTTTTTGATATCGACTACCATTCAAAACGTTGCATAAATTTTAAGCCGACAAGTAATTGCAATACATCACTGATTTGAATTAAAAAAATCTTTTTTCCCTGAATTTTCAAGTTGAAGAATTATCGTAACTATCAGTCCTGACTCATATTACATACAGGTCATTATAAAAAAAAAATGAGAGACGTACAAGGGTTTTTATTTAAGTTTACGATAATCCTTCATACTCCAAGGACGTTTTATTTATGTTTTTATTTATTAACTACCAGTTATTGCATTGTTTATCCTATTTACCAACCCCTCCGCTCGAGCAGGATATGACACAAGGTCAATTTTTTAAGCGGAGTTCAGCAGGTTTGAATTCAGAGTTTTCCTTCTCCTAGACTAGTTGCCTAACCAAGGCTGAAGAACCTTGTCTGTCCTACTATTTACCCATAGCTGGAGGGAGAATAATTGGATTCATTCCTTTCCCAAGGGTATTAGTGCTATGTGAAATGCAATCAGCTTCGTCCAGGATTTGAACTCGTGTCGCCGTGTTCATTTCCTGCGACAATAACAATTACACCACGGGCACTTGCATTGTTTATACCGAGTGAAATGTACCTATGGAAGATGACTGGGCACCTCTGGTGGTGTAATGGTTAGCAAGCTAGACTAGCAAACCTACACGAGTGAGTTCAAGTCTCATTGGGTGCCCCATTCATATGGCCTTGTGACACATCTAAGCAAAAAAAAAAAGCTTAATAAATTACTACCAATGGAAGATGACTTCGGGTTTGTTCTAAAATCTAGGATACCCTCAAAAACTCCTAAAAATTAATTGATGTTTCGAATAGATATTTAATTCTATTATTTTCCAGATTTAGCATTAATACAAATAGTGGTTATTGTCGTAGGAAATGGACACGGCGACACGAGTTCAAATCCTGGACGAGACGGATTGCATTTCACATAGCACTAATACCCTTGGGAAAGGTATGAATCCAATTATTCTCCCTCCAGCTATGGGTAAATAGTAGGACAGACTGGGTTCTTCAGCCTTGGTGAGGCAACTAGTCTAGGAGAAGGAAAACTCTGAATTCAAACCTGTTAAACTCCGCTTAAGAAATTGACCTTGAGTAATATCCTGCCCGAGCGGAGGGGTTGGTAAATAGGATTAATAGAAATAGTGCTGTATTCGAAGAAGTGTTTTCATTTTAGATGAAATCGAGTCCGAAATGATGAAATCTTAGTTGTATGAACGTGCAGATCTTTGGTTAAATTATAAGATTATACACTGATTTATACGAACTAATGCTTTGATTTTTGGTATTTACACTGTTGAACTCTTCTGAAACACCAGTAACATCATATGCTATTTGAACCAATGTTAAGAATAAAATCTCTTCATGAGATATCTACTTTCAATGTCCATCTCTCAGGTAAAAATTAAGTGGCGTTGTGGTCCCTCGATTTTCTTAATGTTTAAAAAAATTTTTTTGTCATCTCTTTGTATTGCAAGGTGTTCTTATCAACTCTACAATGCAGATGAGATTTTCTGGTTATGCGTCTGATGGCCGGTTATTTTCATTCTTGCATTTTCCCTATATAGTTTTGATTTATTAATAATGTTTTTTTTTTAATTAATGCTTGGATGAAGTTGGCCCATATATTGTAGGTCTAATACAAAGGCATTAACAAGGCATGCTCCAATGCTGGAATATGAAACACACCTAAAATGTTTCACAGAATATCTAAATACTTTTAAAAGACTGTAAGGTCCATTATACTTTCTCCCTGGCTCAAGAATGTCATAGGTTGCTTCTTCATTGGAAGAAATCCGGAGAAAAATATCGGATGTAGAGGCAACATGTGAAGAATCTTGTTGCTGTCTTGTAATCTGCGTGTCAAACCCCTATTTCAACTACACTTTTAAGAATATTTTCAACGGGATCAGTAGGTCCAAGATAGGAACTGCCTTTTGGTCTAGTTTTCTCTAATCTTTTAAATATTCTCTCTCGCCGACGGAAACCTGAAATTCCGAAATGAACTTAGGGTTCAGTAATAGATCTAACATATATGATAAAATATTGAGGTGGCGTTCGTAGTGTAATGGATACCGTCGTAGTAAATGGACACAGTGACACGAGTTCAAAATCCCGCGCCAGACTGTTTGCAATTAATATCGCGCTAATACTCTTGGGAAAGATATGAATCCAATTATTCTCCCTCCAGTTTTGGGCAAATTGTAGGCAGACTGGGATCTTCAACCTTGGTATGGTAACCAGTCTCGGATAATGAAAACTCTGAATTCAAAACTGTTAAACTTAAAAATTGACATTGTGTTGCATTCTGCTTATGTGGAGGGATATATAAATATATGCATGACAAATTGTTGTTGGTATTGTTGTAACAAAATAATAAGTATAATAATAAAATAGATCAGAGAACAAGAAAACTAATGACGATACATAAGGCCTTACATCCCAAAGATGACATTGACAGACTAAATGTGTCAAGAAAAGAAGGAGGAAGAAGACTCACCAGTATTGAAGATAGTAAACTAGCGCAAAAAGAATATAAGACGGGAGACGAGTGGGTGGGGAAGGTGATCCACCGGGATATGGTGCAAGATATCTAAATTTGACCATACGAACAAATGGTATGTGCACAACCCAGAATCCATCCTGGAGAATGAGATGCATAAAATCTTCTGGTATTTTGAGGTGCAAGCAGATGACCTAATCTCGTCTAGACGACGAGACCTAGTGATAGTAAACAAAAAAAGAAGAGAGAGAGAGAGAGAGAGAGAGAGTAGGGAGATACCTGCCGATTAGTGGACTTAGCTGTTCCGACAGAGTAAAACTGAAAGAAAGCGAAAAGAGAAATAAACAAAAAACAAACTATGGAACATGAGGGTGACGGTGATACCATAGTAATTGGTGCGCTTAGTACATTGCCCAAATGATTGGTGAAGAGTTGGAAATAAGAAGATAAGTAGAGACCATCCAAACTACAGCATTACTAAGATCGGCTAGAATACTGAGAAGAGTCATGATGACTTAAGGAGACTTACAGCCAGTCAGACTCCAGTAAAAGACCATCAGCTTACTCTGGTGTGAAAAACTCGCAAGAAATAATAATAATATAATTCACTCTTTTATCAGTTCTAGTATCTTTCGTATAACTTATTTTATATTAAGAGGGATGCGAAAAAGTTCACCGCTCAACCAAGAAGAGGATCATTTTTTAAACATTCTAATTGTATTTTGGGGAAGGGATATGGAAGCGATGGGCCAAATAGGTTGAGTGTGTGCAATGACTTTCATGTTTTATGGCTATGGATCAGCGTTTCCCAGCGGGGTCCAGGGTTTTTAAACGATATGAGGGGACTGTCACTAAAGTTATTTCCCAGGGAGGGGAGCGTTAAGAGGCTTGAAGGAGTGGTTAGCAAATTTACTTATCATCAACAGGTAATATAGATAAGAGAACAACAGACAATAGTGTCAAATTTGATCACGTAAAGGTTAACAGTGTGCGTAGCTATAATGAGCACTGTCTGGGTGCATGGGGTGTACTGTTTATGAATCCTGGGTCAATGAGATGTTTTAGGTTTACGAAGTTGTCATGGTGAAGATATTAGGAACAGGGTTGTCCACCTGGTGTAATGGTTAAAGAGCTGGACTGCAGAATCGTAATAAGCGAGTTCAAACTTCAATCGCCCTATTACGTTTATTTTCGGACTAATACCCTTGGGAAAGGTATGAACCCCCTTATTCTACCTGCTATGGGTTAAATAGTACCACTACTGTTCTTCTAGAAGGATGGATATGGCATTAAACCACCCAAGAAGGTTGATGTGCCATTAAGCAACAAAACAAATGAGGAGCACCTCTTGTTTTGACACTTTAAATTGCCGGAAGGAAAAATGTCGGAAATTGTTTGAACTATACCTGAAAATGTGCTTATGACCGTTATGTAAGCAATGGATTAGAGAATTTGAAAAAAAAAAAATCAGTGCCGTTTAGAAGGCAAAATCGTATTAATAATAGGGTGAGTCAAAAGTTTTCCAATATTTTGGTAACGTGCTAGTTTATGGCGCGTATATCACGTGACTGAAGCAGTTCAAGCCGAGTTCGGTACCTGCTATGGATGGAAGTACCGTGGTAATTGGTGCGCTTACATGTTGTGCATTGCTTCACTCCGTGTGTGATTTGAAAGCCGCTCAGATGAACGTGCAGCGTAGTTTTATTCGATAATTTACGCTTCTCGAAATCGAACTGAGCCATAATGCTGCGGAAACAACGAAAAACATTTGTTGAGCGAAAGGTGAAGGTGCAGTTAATCACAGTACAGTAAACAGATGGCTCAAGAAATTTTCCTCAGATTACAAGAAACTCGACGATAAGGGAGGATCACGTAGGCCTAAAACCGTAGATTCCGAGATCGTGCTCCAAGCCATTGAACCAAATCCGGTAAGTAGCTCCGGGAGAGCATCAGGTGAACTCGGTATCTTACTATCCAGTGTGATTCTCTACCAACATGACGCATTTGGATCAGCTAAATTGAGCCCCCGTTACTAAAATTTTATAAAACTCACCGTTATTATGTTCGAACAGGTGATAAAAGAAACCCAAAAGTTTAGTGTTTATTTATTATTTGCTATCATTTGGGCTTTAGAGTCGAATATTTCTTCAGAAGTTAAAAAAAATGAACTTTGCTTGAGCATAGGGTTGGGTCTAAATATCGGGATACTCCCGGTGGTCAACTGTTAATGGTTGAGAGTATCTATTATATATTACTATTCGTAAACTTGGTGAGTATTTCGCGTTATAGTCTGTCATATTACAGTAAGTAGCTCTACCGTTGTGAAGAGAGGATCAAGTCATCATAGAAACATGTAGCTAATCTTCAAATGCTTACAGCGACGCAACTATTGTCTGAATAAACATTCAAATCAATATGGCAAGAGAAAAGAAAACCCTTCATGGCTTTCAACGTGCCATAGATTTAAAATCAGGCTGTGGCTATATTTTTTTGGATTGAGAACACATGCAATGGTAACAGAACAAAGTCATATATAATAAAATCTAGGGATCTTCCAGAAATTTAGGAGAAGAAAATTCATATGTCAAATATGTTCACGACATCAATATTTATAGTATAACAATACAAATTTGGCACAAGGCTGTAAAATGGGAGGGAGAGGGGCTGGTCAATACTGTGCTAACTTTCAACTAAACTAGTTCCATTCATTGACCCAGAAATACTACAATAGTCCGTTTACCATAACGACGCAATTATTTAGAAATCTTTCACTCTGCAGTCACTAAAACAAGTCAATCGCGCTATGCATATCTAACTTAATGACCTCATGATGACGAAGAAATAGTCTGAGCCCCGTCGGCTGGGACTGTAGAAAAACACCAACTGCATTTCTGCAGAAAGGTAAAATCCCCTCCCAACGAGTGTCCTTGATATGACAAAACCATTTGATGGCAAGGCTCCAGCCTTGGAGATTTGGAGAGGTGGAGTACCCCTTTATTGCCTTTGATCCCTGGTCCTCTCTGCCTGGAGTGGTAGCACTTGATAGGGTTCAATCAATGGGCCAAATAGATCAAACTGTGTGCAAACAAATGACTAATGTTAAATTGTGACAGTTATATGGCAATACATGAAACCATTTAATTGTGTGCAAAAAAGAGCTTAGGTTCGTTTAAGAATGCTATCCACAAAATGTGTTTACAAATCATATATATATTTAATATATTTGTATAAACAAGTTTTGGCTTTAGATAAAGACTTGATATGCCAGAAAACCTAACCAAACCAAATCAAAATGATGTCATCTAAATTGACCCCTTAACGGTAAATGGAGAAAGGCGCCAATACTAACTTTCATCCTTTTTGATTGTATATATTTTTATTCTTTCGTTTCATTTCGTTGGGTTTATTTAATTTTGTAAATAGATATAATTTATAAATAAATTTCTTAAGTATTCCCCGTTCCCTCACAATTATATAAATATGGCATTAGGTTAGATATGAATGGAGTGATTGACTTATTTTAGCGACAGATTTCTGAATAATTGCGTCGATATGGTAAATGGACTAATGTTGCATGTTTTGGGTCAGCGAATGGAACTAGTTAAGGTAAAAGTTGGGGCAGTAATAACCAGCCAACCACTTCCCATTTTACGGCTTTTGTAGCAAATTTGTATTTTTATTCAATGAATATTGGGCACGACAGCTGAAAATACATGGAAAATGAACGTGACTGAATGTCCTTCTGGATCTTGGTAGTTTTACCTTTCGTCCACCATTCGGGTATGCTTGCTTCTTCAAGGTATTTACTTAGTTGCAGAGCCAATTTGTCATGGACGAAGGGGAATTTTTAAAACCAGAATCCAATTTGGTGTTTTCTTGAGTGTTGCACTTAGCAAGTCCAGGTGTATATCTGCCTCAGAATCTTCTTCGAGTCCTTGTAATTCTTTTTCTACGTTAATTATCCACTCAGCCATTCTATTATAATCTTTTTGTTCCCATATTTTTGTACTTTGGCATTCTCCACTGACTTGTAGAATTTTCTTTCCTTATTTTAAGATGTCCAGTTTTATTTGTATTGTTTAACCCTGTCCCTGTATCTTTTGAGACTCCCTTCTTTCGCCAATATCTTCTGATTCATTTCTCCCAGTTGTATAGCCAGACTTGTTTGCAGTTTCGTTTTGGTCTTTTCATTTCAATGTACACTTGCGTGTTTTTCCTTTCGCTTGTTGCCGGAGCTTCTTTATTTGTCCTTTTCGCCGAATTTCAGATCCAGGTTTTGTATTTCTGTTGGGGTTTCTTGGAAGGATACCTATTTTATTGCCGACTAGTTTTCCTCCTGAGTAAATTAGCTCTTTTAGTTCAATAATGTTGCAATTTTGTAGCAAATTTGTATTTTTATTCAATGAATATTGGGCACGACAGCTGAAAATACATGGAAAATGAACGTGACTGACTGTCCGAATTCAAAATCAAATCAAATAAATGAATAAATAAATGAATAAATAAACTATGTCTCTATTTTAATCAACATAAAAACGAACGAAAAATCCTCACTCTACGTAAATAGCAGTGTGATACAAGAAAGATCCTCGGTCTCCACTCTTGAAAAAAGGCAATTGGTCGTGGAATTAGAATTTATTAATCTGTTATTACATTTAGCTAGTATTTAAAAATATCCTTCGGTATATATATATATATATATATATATATATATAAGATTAGCTTTTCATCATTACGTTCACTGAAGAAGAAAACATGTCGATGTAAGATCATTTAGTCACGTGATATAAAATTTATTTAGTTTTTAGTTTACCGACGCGTTGCAATTTTTCTGTCTATATTCGCTCGCAAGGTAAGGTACTCAATCCTTTCTCGGGATATTCGTTTGTCAAGATTAGGCTCTTGATCATTCCTCTGTACATACAACATTTCATTAGAGAGTTGTCCTAAGCAAAGAAACTGATAATTACTTTATGTATTCACTCTTCTAAAGATGTTACTTAAACATTCGTCTGTGTTGAGAAGGCATTAATCAATGTCTCATAGATTCGTTCGGGTAGGGAGAACATTTTATCATTTCTTTGTGTATTTGTTTGTCAAAGAATGACACTTGGTCATTCCTTTGTGTATTCTTTGGTGTAGAGATTAAACTTGATAATTCCTCAGTTTATTCGGTATATTTATCAGACTAGGAATAGCACTTGATCATTACTTTCTTTATATATATATATATATATATATATATATGTATATATATATATATATATAGAGAGAGAGAGAGAGATGCGACACAAGGTCGATTTTTAGATGGAGTTTAACAGGTTTGAATTCAGACTTTTCCTTCAAAATCGGCTGCCATACCAAGGTTAAAGAGCCCTGCCTACCATACTATTTGCCCACAGCTGGAAGAATAATTGGATTCATACCTTTCCCAACGGTATTAGCCCTATGTGCAATGTGAACAGCATCGTCTAGGATTTGAACTCGGATCACCGTGTCTATTTCCTACGATGGTAACTATTACACCACAAGCCCTTCCTTCGCGGATGTAAGTTTATCTTGGGATAACAATTGATCCTTTCTTTGTGTATTCATTGGAGCAGTGATAATACAGGTATTTTCTTGGGTTAGGTATGACAAATGATCATTCCTTTGTGCATTTTGATGCGTTAGGATAATACTTGACCAACACAATAGTTTGTAATATTCCGTTGAAATTTTGTTGCTATAGAGATTGCATTTAATACCTCTGTGTTTTCGACCAATAACGAATGGCGCTCAATCATTCCTTGAGTATTCGTTGGTCTACATAGGAAGCATGAATATTCCTTTTCAAATGATTTTGTGTAGGGATGGAACTTGATAATTAATTTGTGAAGTCGTTCTTCTTAGGAAGGGATATAACCAAGAGCCGACAAAAGCGAATGTATCAATCATTCTTCGATTTACATGGGGTACGAGAAAGGAATTGGATCATAATTCAGTCAAGCCGTGTTAAAGAAATGCCACGGGATACTAAAGTGAATTCAGCAAAGTATAAAGGGATTGAATAATTTCTTTATGAATTCTGACGTTGAGAAGAGTGAACAAATTATTTCTGGCGTAATGGATCAGATAAAAATGGCAGTTAATCGTTATTTGCATAGTCATTACGTCAGGAATGGAAATTGAAGATTTGACAGTAAATGTGTTTGTAAATGAATGATATTATATTATTTGACTGTAAAATTGTTGGTCTAGAAATATCACATGACAATCTGACTGTAAATTAGTTTGTCTAGGAATAGGTCTTGATCATTCGTTTATGTATGTCTGTTCCTTATACCACTTTCATTATTTAACTGTAAATTAGTTTGCCTAGGAAAAACTACTTTACTCCCACTCGACTCTAAATTAGTTTGTCTAGGAATTTCTTATAACCATCTGATAGTTAGTTCGCCCAGGTTAGATTATATTATTTGGTTTAATGGAATATCAACCCTTGATGGTTATTTAATACCAAATCCTGTTCACACACTTATATGATTTGTGAGCGAACAGTTGGTAGGTAACCTAATTTTTAAACAAGATATGAGATCTCATTTGTTTGCACACATTTAAATGGTTTCAAGTATTGCTATTTAACATTAGTTGAGGGATTGATTAATTTTAGCGTTATGTCTCTTAACATTAGTAATTCTTTTTATCAAATATTTCTAATTGATACGAACAACTTGCACCACAGGTGTATGATTTCAAATTCTATTCAACATTTGCACACAGTTAAATTATTTCATGTATTACTAGCCCTAATAATTCTATTCAATATTAATATTTTGTTTGCATGCAAGTGTTTTCAAATATCGCTTTCTCAGCATAACTGATCCTCGGTCACCGCCTTCTAGCATCCTACGATAAAAAGGGTTGGGTTTTTGTTTGTGACAAGAGAAATTCTAAGAATACTTTCGGGACAATCATATAGATGGTAAGACTTGACCTGACCAGCTGATTGATCGGATAGGGCTTCTCTGAACGTCTGTCTAGCCTAGAAGGTTGCAAATCTCTTAACATTTACCGAGTCAAAGACTGCTCAGCCACCGGAATCCCATCCTTAGGCATTACGAGTGACATTGTTTGGGGATGTTTTAGCTTTCTGCAGAGGTGCAGTCGGTGTATTCGACAGCTCGAGCCGACAGGACGGAGTTTGACTAAAAAATGATCTTTACCATATAATTGTCAATTAGTTTGTCAAGGAATGGCACTTTACCATCATCTGCGTACAAATTATTTTGTCCAGGAATGGGACTTTACCACGTGACTATCTGAGATTACGTAAGTTTGACTAGAAATGAATGTTGACCATTCTACAGTAGGTGTGTTTGTTTCTTAACACTAATTTCATCATTTGACAGTAAATTAATTTGTCTATAAATTGCTCTTTGCCATCTGATAGTAAGTTTGTTTGTCATGAAATAGCCCTTGATCTTTCAACGGTAACTTTCTCTATCCCGCAATAAGTTTTGACTGTAAAATGACTCATATCTGGCCAGTTTGACTTAAAATAATTTAAACTGCATTACAAATATTTTTTTGCTTATAAAATCCACCATTTCCATTATTATATTAATGATTTTAATGACATTTTAACCTGTCTAGGATTATTCTATGCTTAGAGGTTAGAGAATCGTGTTTATTGTAAATTTGTATTTACATATTTTTGCGTTGTTTCTTTAAATTCATTTTCCACACGGTTCTATCTCATGCAAATAATTTTTAAGCAGATCTATTTAACTCATAGATAGGATCCCAACAGGATTATAGTAGACCTGGGAATAATAGCAATGAAGGAGTACTCCACAGTCCACAGAGTTCAAGAACTGAAGCCTCACCATCAGATGCAGTTTAGTATCATACTTGTACACCATAGTTAGGCAGTGCATTTTGGAGAAATTGGAATGCTTTACAAGATAATTATAATTGAAATAGTAGCATTTCATAATATATCATTATTTCAATAGTACCTTTTGCTTCTTTTCTTCGTCAGTTCAAAGCCATTCTCTTTGATTTTGTCAATCGATGTTCTAAGTACGTAGTCTAGACAAATGATAAAGAGGTACGGAGCCAGCGTGTCCCCTTATAGTACTCCTGCTACAATGTCAAAGTATTCTGTGTCTCCATCCGGTGATCGTACTTTTACTTTAGTGTTTCTATAGAGAATCGTTATTGCCGCTACGGTTTCTTTAGGTATGCCGTACGCTAGTAGGATTTGTTCCATCTTCTCTCTGTGAATGGAGTCGAAAGCCTTGGTAAAGTCGACAAATATTAATGTCGCTTGTAGGTTTTTTGCCCGTACACCTTCAAGGATTCTACGGATGGTTAATATTTGTGAGGTCGTGGATCTATTTCTTCGGAAGCCATTTTGGTTTTTTCTAAGTATGTTGTCGATTTTGGGTTCTATGCGGTTTCGTAGTAGGGCATTGTAGATTTTGGTTGCTATGGATGTAAGTGTTATGCCTCGGTAGTTTTTGGCTAATCCGAGGTCCCCGTACCCCGCAACAACAATTACCGACGCCGACTACGCCGATGACATAGCGATACTGGCAAATACACCTGACCAAGCCGAAACACTACTGCATAGTTTGGAACGAGCAGCAGCAAGCATAGGCCTCTATGTTAATGCACACAAAACGGAATATATGTGCTATAACCAAACGGGGGACATCTCCACTCTAGAAGGAACCCCTCTTAAACTAGTAGACAAATTCACTTACCTAGGAAGCAGCGTCGAATTAACCGAAAAGGACATCGAAACGAGGTTAACGAAAGCATGGACAGCTATCAATAAGCTATCAATTATATGGAAATCAGACCTAACCGATAAAATGAAACGCAGTTTCTTCCAGGCAGCGGTCACATCGATACTGCTCTATGGCTGCACTACATGGACGCTAACAAAACGGCTGGAGAAGAAGCTAGACGGCAATTACACAAGAATGCTGCGTGCAATCCTGAACAAGTCCTGGCAGCAACACCCCACAAGACACCAACTGTACGGCCACCTGCCCCCTATCACGAAAACTATTCAAGTTAGAAGAACCAGACATGCAGGAAACTGCTGGAGAAGTAGGGACGAACTCATAAGAGATGTACTCTTATGGATCCC
Organism: Sepioteuthis lessoniana; assembly: GCA_963585895.1. Classification (NCBI taxonomy): domain Eukaryota; kingdom Metazoa; phylum Mollusca; class Cephalopoda; order Myopsida; family Loliginidae; genus Sepioteuthis; species Sepioteuthis lessoniana. Next base: position 65,350,275 of record OY757919.1, read on the forward strand.
CACACATGGCCGAACAAAAGCAGGACGACCAGCACGAACATACATTCAGCAGCTATGTGAGGATACAGGATGTTGTCCTGAAGACCTACCTAGGGCGATGAACGATAGGGAGGAGTGGCGAGAGAGGGTCAGGGATATCTGTGCTACCAGCGCGATATGATGATGATGATGATTTTAATAGTATAAAACTAGGCTCACTTTTTACAACTAGACTAGTCAATCAAATGATTACAAAAATGCTTCCATGGAGAGTAGCAATGATAGGTTAGCAGGTTTAAAAATTTAAACTACATTGGTTGGGACTCAGAGCTTCATAGATTTGACAATACACCTGATAACTTACAATATAAAATTACATATATAAACATACTACCTCTGGCGAAGATTATGGAATTAGTACACTTAGAGGATGTTCACCTTGTTAGTTTTTTATTCAGCAGTAAATAGATTTTCGTTAGATATATTGCTTTGAATTAGTGAAATCCATTACTGAAAGAATTAAAGCTGTTATAAAATCTTGAGGAGGGCAATTAAGTATTAATTCTATTTTTTTTCTTTTTTGCCACTGAATTCCATAATTTTTTTTTTTTACTCAATATTGGGTTATTTCGTAATATTTTCCACTGTAGGGGTGGGGAAAATTATACAATTAATTTAGATAATTTAAAAAAATGTGTTACGTTTTATCTATCATAGGTTTATTTATTGCTAAACAAAAACATCCTAAACCAGAATTTTTGCCAAACGTAATACTAGTAATATCTGTTATTAGTTTATTTACAGCTGAATAAAAAGACCTAAGTAAACATCCTAAGTGTGCTAACTCCATAATTTTTTCCAATGTTAATACTAGTAATATCTGTTATTAGTTTATTTACGGCTAAACAATAAACCTAAGTAAACATCCTTTGAGTGCGCTAATTCCATAATCTTTGCGAAGGGTAGTATACAACTAATGTAGAGTTCAGTAAGTTGCTCAGTAATGTACAATAGTAGTGAAACTGGAGAAAGCAGTCAGGTTAAGTTAACAGCCAACTAAATAAGCCCCAGTGGGTACCAGCTTATAGGCTCGCCGGTTGACCAGGATTTTTGATGAGTGTCCCGGCAGACTTTTGTCAACCTTCTTCTTCTTCTTCTTCTTCTTCTTCTTCTTCTTCTTCTTCTTCTTCTTCTTCTTCTTCTTCTTCTTCTTCTTCTTCTTCTTCTTCTTCAATGCATTAACTCCAGATATCTCTTTTTAGTTTATCTTGATATTATCTCTGTATTTATTATTATTATTATTATTATTATTATTATTATTATTATTCACACCAGCGTAAAATGGTGTTCTTTCACAGGACTCTTCTGAGTGTTTTAGCCGATATCGCCAATTCTGTAATCTGGATGGTTTAAATTCTTCCAGTAATTTCCAATTCCTCTAGACTCTTCTCCAAGTCCAAAAGATGACAAATTCTCTGTTTTTGTTTTGTTTATAAACACTATGTGTGGTTTTCTGGCCGGGATTAAGTGATCCGTTTGTATCTCAAAATCCCAGAAAATTTTGTGCTTCTCATTTTCTTGGATGGATTCTGGTTTGTGCATATACCATTTAGTAGTATGGTCAAATTTCAATCTTTTGCATAATTCCCAGTAGACTACCTTTCCTGCCCAATTTTGTCTGGTATTGTACTCCTTTTGTGCTAGTTGAAAGCATTCGCTTATTATGTAATTAAGCGTTTCGTCTTTTTCTTTACATAACCAACACATGCCGTTCTGTTGCGTATTCTCGATTTTCACTTTAACATAAATGGTCCTAGTGGCGTTGTTTTGTGCTGCTATTAGAAGACCTTCCGTTTCTCTCTTGAGGTTTCTCTTTCGCAGTGATGTCAAGGTGGTATTATATGCAATCTCGTCAGTTTGTGGCATGAAGTATTCATACAGTTATTTTTTTTTTCATTATTGTTTCTTAGTGTTGGCTGTTTTTCTGTCTGTTATTATGTTGTTAATTCTGTTATTGGCAGCAGTAATTAGTCTTTCTTTTCTCTTATTGTAGTCCTTGAGTCCTTGTATTGATGCATCAACTCAATCCTCAGTGCTGGAAATTCCTCTTCCTCCTTCTTTTTTTGACACATACAATCTATGTCATCAATCGAATATAACGCTTTGTGAATAGTCATCAATTTTCTTGTCCTTTGGTTCATTTGTATGAGTTCCTTCCCCGTTAATTCTAAGAATGGCCCTAAGTACCTTAATTTTCCTGGGCACTTCGAGTGGTGTAATGGTTAGCAAGATAGACTAGCAAACCTTTACGAGAGCGTTCGATTCTCATTGGGTACCCCATTCATACGGCCTTGTGCCATATTGAAGCAAAAATCTTCGTAAATTACTACTTGTAATTTTCCTTCTCACCAAGCTTTCTGATTCTTTCCTGATTTAGTAGTTCTATATTTACCGTTGCCTCTCTTTTGCCACTTTTCATTATCAACATGACTCATTTTTCAATACCATCTTCCATTCCTATATTTCACAGTCGGCTGGGACTGTAGAATACACCGACTGCTTATCTGCAGAGGGGTAAGATCCTACCCACTCAACGAGTATCCTAGATATGACACTAAACAATCTGAAGGTGAAGTTTCAGCAATGTTGGAGCTTTGGAGAATGAGAAGTACCCCTTCATTGCCATCGTTGCCAGGTCCACTCTAACCCGGAGTGGTAGTACCTGATAAGAGTCCGATCTATGAGTCAAATAGAACTAAATCGTGGTTTCGAGAGTTTACTATTTTTGCATTTAAACTGCGTATTAATGCTAAACTGAATTGTTTAAAATAGAACTATTTTGACACCTAAACTGCGTGCTTATGTTAAACTGAATTATCTGAAAAAAAAACCCAACTGTTTTTACATTTAACTCTGTGCTTTGCTTAGTCGGGTGAGGCTGTCGAATATACCGACTGCACCTCTGCTGAGGGGTAAGAACCCCCCCCCAACTGTATATGACATGAAACAATCTGATGGAGAGGTTCCTGTGATGCTGGAACTTTGGCCAATATGGAGCACCCATTCATTGCCATTGTTCTCAGGTCCACTCTGGCCCGGAGTAGTAGCACCTGATAGGGACCTATCTATTGGGTAAATAGAACTAATCTGTGTTCTTATGCTAAACTGAATTACTTGAAATAGAACTGTTTTGATATTTAAACGGCATACTTATGGTAGACTGAATCAAACAGATATAAAACTGCTTTTGACATTGAAACTGTACTTACGCTAAACTGAATTGTTTAATATAAACATTAAACTGTGTGTAAACAAAATTTATATTTATACTGAACTGAATTCTTTGCAATACATCTGTTTGACTAAACTGAATAGCTTGAAATAGAAACATTTTTGACTATTAAACTGTGTACTCATACTAAACTGAATTGTTTGAAATAGAATTGATTATTCGTGTAAAAATGGATTTGGCATTAAATACCCTACAAAGGTTGATATGCCATAAAATCCAACCAACCAACCAACCAACTATTCCTATATCCTGGTTGTATATTCTTACTGTTTGTATTAAGATCCCCAATTATTTTTCTGTTTTTGCAAAGAGCTTGATGTTATTCATGTACATGATGTGATTTATCTTTTCTTGAAATTTAGAAAAAATGTAGTGACCCGCACACTTCCTAAGTATGCAGTTGAGTGGCACCATTGCTTTAAGAAATAGAAAGGTGAAAGCAAGTTTCCATTGAAGATGTCTCATTGGATTTTCATTTCTATTAGGGTTTGTTCTCCTGCTATTATTCCTTTTTCTAGTCTTTCATTGCTTTCGTGATGAAGTTTATGATTTTGTTGAATAGTTTGTACATTTTTTGATATTCTAGAATCCAAGTTTGAGGGAATATATCATATCCACGCCATGGCTTTATTTTTTCGCTTCGCTTTGGCTTCTTTGGGGTCATAATTGTTCATAGTTGGTCATTTATTTCTACTGTTCTCCTGCAGCCTTTTTTTCCCCGGAAATAATCCTCGGGATACAAGTGAGTAATAGATTTCTTCTTTTATCTGTGCAGTTAAGATTTTCCACATCATAGCTAAATATGTTATCGGTCAATATTTTCTGAGGATGGTCTTTTTTTTTGGGGGGGGTCCTTCTGAATCTAGGTAGTTTTACCTTTCGTCCACCATTCGGGTATGCTTTCTTCTTCAAGGTATTTACTTAGTTGCAGAGTCAATTTGTCATGGACGGAGGGGAATTTTAAAAACCAGAATCCAATTTGGTGTTTTCTTGAGTGTTGCACTTAGCAAATCCAGGTGTATATCTGCCTCAGAATCTTCTTCGAGTCCTTGTAATTCTTTTTTCACGTTAATTATCCACTCAACCATTTTGTTATAATCTTTTTGTTCCTATATTTTTGTACTTTGGCATTCTCCACTGACTTGTAGAATTTTCTTTCCTTATTTTAAAATGTCCAGTTTTATTTGTATTGTTTAACCTTGTCCCTGTATCTTTTGAGACTCCCTTCTTTTGCCAATCTCTTCTGATTCATTTCTCCCAGTTGTATAGCCAGACTTGTTTGCAGTTTCGTTTTGGTCTTTTCATTCCAATGTACACTTGCGTGTTTTTCCTTTCGCTTGTCGCCGGAGTTTCTTTATTTGTCCTTCTCGCCGAATTTCAGATCCAGGTTTTGTATTTCTGTTGGGGTTTCTTGGAAGGATACCTATTTTATTGCCGACTAGTTTTCCTCCTGAGTAAATTAGCTCTTTTAGTTCAATGATGTTGCAAGTTGGGATATTTTTAAATAATTTTTTTTACCTTTTCGGTTTCTACCTTGGTTTGGTTTGGTTAGGTTTTATGACATATCAACCATTGTAGATTATTTATTATCAAATCATTTTTATACATATATGTTAAATATATGATTTGTAAGCACATTTTGGACATAACATTTTTAAACGAACCTGAGCTCATTTTTTTTACACAGTTAAATGGTTTCACTTATTTCTATCTAATACAAATAATTCTATGAACTATTAATCATTTGTTTGCACACAGTTTAATGCTTTCAAGTATTGCTATGTATCACTAACAATTCAATTAATCCTCATTCATTTGTTTACACAGTTAAATGTAAAACCAGTTTTATTTCAAACTGTTCAGTTTAGCATAAAAACACAATTTCAATGTCAAACGGTTCTATATGACTCATAGATTGAACCCTATCAGGTGCTACCACTCTAGGCCCGAGTGGACCTGGGAACTATAGCAATAAAAGAGTACTCCACATTTCCCAAAGCTCCAGTATTATAGAAGCTTCATTATCAGATTGTTTAGTGTCATATCTAGGACACTAGTTGGGGGACTTACCCCTCTGCAGAGATGTAGTCGATGTATTCTGCTGCCTCAGCCGACTGGGCCAGGTTTCTACCTTGCCTTTTTTGAAGTCTTGATTCCTGATGAATAGTAATGTAGTTTTCTTTTCAGTCATGATTTTCTTTCTTTTTTGACTCAATATTTTTCTGTCTTGTGTTAACATTGATGTAATGTTGTTGGGTTTTTTGGTTTTCAGTATTCTGTGTTTCAATTCGTGTAGGGGTTCATCTTGAGCATACTCTTCATGACTTACAAATCCACATATTTCTAGTATCTCAAAGTAAGAAAGACAAACTTTCTTTAAAATCATTCTAGCTTTGTCAACTAGTCTTTGGCTTGGTGTATTAAACCCAGTGGATTGTTTGTGCCGGATTGCTTTTGAAATAACATTGAGCGAAATTTTTTGTTGTCTTTTTTACATTTTGTCTGTTGGAGTGTCGCAATTGAATTGTTGCTTTGGTCTTTGTTTGTGTACCCGAAATTAGAACAGCCAACATTCGCAGGACGCCGATCAGGTCTCCCATGTTGGCAATCAAGTGAGTACCTGTTGATCAAGACACTTAGATCTATCATCTTGAGAAATACGTTTATTTTGATTTGTCATTCTTGTCATTTTTCATGGGTAGTATATTTTGGTTATACCAGACACAGGGAGGGATAATTGGCTGTGCTCCTGTCGCAAATGTGACCTGGTATTCTCCCAGGGAAGAAGATTGTATCTGGTCACAACATTTTTTTTTATCATTCCTTTTTTTACATCCACGTTTGCTGATTGTATTTGACTGAAAACTTGGTGACAGCAAGTCTCCTTAAATCTCCAAGACTCTTCTCAATAATCTTAAAAATGCTGTAGTTTGGATGGTCTCGTCTCGTCCTCCGATTTCCTGCTCTTTCAGCTCCCTTACCAATTATTTGGAGATCGTTTCGAGTGCACCAATTATAATTAGTATCGGGGCGGGGGGGTCCTCGTGGTGTAATGGTTAAAGCGATGGACTGCGGAATCGTAGTAAGCGAGTTCGTACTCCAGTCCCGCTATTTCGTTCACTTTCGGGTAAATAGACTTAGGGAAAGGTATGAACCTCCTCATCCTCCCAGCTATGGGTCAAAAAGTACCACTACTGTTCTTCTAGGAGAATGGCATTGACATTAAATAATCTAAAAAGGCTGATATGCCATTAAACAAAGAAACCAAACCAAACCAAACAAATAGTATCACCGTCACGTTCCCCTTCCATATTATAATTCACTTTTTGTGAAAACTTATTTTCTCGTTCATTCTTGCATTCTTTCTTTTTTTTCGCATTTTTTCAATTTTTTCTTTTCTTTTTTTTTTTTCACTTTTCTCTTCGTTTGTTTGTCTCCTTCTTATCCTTCCACACAATCTTCGTGACGTCAGTTCTGCTTGCACCAGAACGCGGAGAGAGTCTCCTATTGATACAATCAGGAAACAGAAGTGGGCAAACTTTTCACCTGCTCTCGCAATGATTAATACTTTTCATTTGAACGTTAGCTATAAAAGCGAAATGTAACGAGCCACAATTGCGTTGTTTTTCTTCTTTCAATTGATTATATTGGCTTAATCGGGTCAGTTTTCACTTCCAGCCCAGAGACCGGTTCTCTCTCCTGAGTCCTTGGTTTGCATAATTGATCACACACACACACACACACACATATATATATATATATATATATATATATATATATATATATATAAACATGAGAACAATCATTCGTTCAGAAGCTTGATAAATCAGAAGCGCTCAAATGTTGGCCTATAGAGCAGTATAAGAACTAAAAATAACTTAAATCTCACCTTCTTAGTTTTGTTTAAGTAGTACTAATTTTGATTTTTTTCTTCTTTAAAATCGTAAACAGAATCGCCAGGAGAAAAAAAAGAGAAAAAAAAAAACAACAGAAATTTACATGTTGTCTTTAGCGAAAATATAACGAGCTGGAACCAAACATCTGTCTAGTGTAGTAGGTTCACATATAAGGATAGGAATCTTCCATCAACAACAGAATAAAACATTGTCCACGTTGATCCCTTCATTTAAGATATATATATATATATATATATATATATATATATATATATGTGTGTGTGTGTGTGTGTGTGTGTGTGTGTGTGTATAAAGACAAGAACATTATACAACAACCTGATTCATTGCCGATCTTTAATTATCAGCAAGAAACTGTGTCCAAAATGGCTACGGGGGTTATATGAAGTAAAATCCCCATAGCCTCTCCATGCCGCATGAAGTTGTCAGTATGTTTAACAAGAAATGGAAAAACTGTCAGTTACTTATATAACATTGTTAATCCTCTCGCAAAGATGTCGAAGAAATGAAGAGGTGACGAATGTGGTTGGCACTTGATCTTAGTGACAGAATTCTCCGCCCCCCCCAAAAAAAAAACACGTTGTTACAGTTTGGTTCTTTCACATGTTTATTTTTACACTTGTAATTTATGCCGGCCATTCTCCATGATTTTCTAAATCGTCTTTTCTAAATTATAGGGAGGAAAAAAGTCTCTTTATTTTCTAAGAAAAATATCGAAATCTTCAAAAAAAAAAAAAAAAAAAAAAAATTAACCCAAAAACACGTTTGCTCTACAGCACACTTGAAATCCGATTCACTAACTCAAAACGCAAACTTCTTCATCGTTTGCTTCAATCGAAAAGAACCCTTAACTTCACCATCTCTAAAAGTGTTATGTAATAACTCTCCCAATCACTTGAGAATAGTGCCACGAAGGAGGAGACTTGACATAATGCCTCTTCGAAGTAATATCACCCAAAGATCGTTGAATAATTGTATATATCATATAAAGTCATGTATTGGTCGAATTGTGAAGACTAAAGTATTAATAAAAATGTTTTTGACGTATACATCAATAATAATTTCGTAATTGTGAAATTCAGAAACAATGAGAAGGATTACCAACAATTTTTGGCTTTGAAAATTAATTTTCTAAATTTTTGTGACTGTAAATCATGGATTGATCTATACATGAGATCGATTTACTTCAGATTCTGCCTGTCCATGGGCAGGGCGATCAGGCGTTCGCTATGGATGAGTGGTCGTAAGTTGATCACCTACTCTCTGGGACATTCTCCCAGGCAATGTCTACTTAGTTGGTTTAAGTTTATTGTTTGGTGCTTGAGGTACCCTAAAAGGGAATGCTGACGGGACAAAACATTTTCGTAATGGCTACGGATCAGTTTCGATTCTTGCATGGCTCCCTACCATAAAATGACCTTGTGTCAAATCTGACTTGGTGGCAAGCCGGATAAATAAATGCACGAGATCGACTTAAACACGATTACATACTGAACCAAAAAATGTGAACTGGTTTAAATTCAGAGTTTTCCTTTTCCTAGACTAGTTGCCAAAACAAGGCTAAAGAACTCAATTTGCCTTGTCATTTGCCCTTATGTTAGAACGATCCTTATGTATGGCATAGGGGTAGAGTGTGCGCCAATAGTCTGGGAGACCAGGGTTCAATCCCCGCTTGAGTCATATCAAAGACTCAAGAATAGTACTTGAGGACTCCTTGCTTAACACTCAACATTATAAGGTATGGATCAAGGGCAATTGGAGCATTCAGAGAAAGGAGTACTGTCCTCTTTTACACCTCGGTGTTGTAACTATTGAAAAGGGTGCCTTCGAGTCACTCTCGACTAGAGTCGGTCAACTTACGTAATATGTTACAAACAAGTAATGTCGACCTAACATCTTAGTTTTATATGAAGACAAGTTTTATTCCCCATTCTTTATCTTCATTGGTTTATGAATTCATAAATTTTAACTGCATGTCAACCCGTCTATTTTATTGGGAGTCGGGTGCATTATACATTCATATTTACATTTTTATGTAGTTATTTCTTACGAGGTTTTTGAAAAGGGGCCTGTCGAATATGAATAATTTTTAAACAGATCTATTTGACCCCTAGAAGGGATCCTAACAGGTACTACCACACCGGATCAGAGTAAAGCTGTGAGTAATGGCAATCAAGGAGTACTCCACACTCTTCAGATCTTCAGAACTGGAGCGTCACCATAAGATGCCGTTTAGTGTCATACTTAGAATACTCTTTTTTTGCGGGGGTGTTATCGCTTTGATGGGGATACAATCAGTGTATTCTAAACCCCACTTACTGACTCATTCTTTATATCTTTCTTCATAATGAAAGATGATGGCCAAAAGCTTAACTCTCCCAAAAGAAAGAACTATAGAAAATTCCGACATCCCCCTGAACGATGAATAAATTTCTAAAAAAAAGAAGACTTACCTTGTCTGTCAGATTCACAAGACTTGTTTGCACGAAAAATTGATGTTTATATATATATATATATATATATATATATATATATATATATATATATTCCTTTGTTTATATATATATATATATATATATATATATATATATATATTCCTTTGTTTTTATATATATATATATATATATATATATATAAACAAAAGATCATATACGTATATATATATGTTCCTTTGTTTATATATATATATACATACACAGACAAATATATACATATGTCCTTTGTTTATATATATATATATATATATATATGTGTGTGTGTGTGTGTGTGTGTGTGTGTCCTTTGTTTATATATATATATGTTCCTTTTCATATATATATATATATATATATATATATATCAGGGGCGGAGACGGGACTAGTGCTACTCGTGCCCGGCACGACCAATAACTCGGTCAATGTTATTCAAAATGGATTAAAAATCATCCATTAATTTCAAGCAAACATACTTAGTCTGATCTCAATTAAATTACGTATCTATTCAAGTTTCGATAACTAAGTAGCCAAAAGTTCAAAAATATATCTGGGAATAATACAACGATGCTGTTTTGAACGGATGGTTTTTGTCCGGCCACCGTCAGATTCATTGAACATCCCATAAAATCGGCCTAATGTTGAACACGCGCAATCTGTGCCGAGCACTAGACTCTTATAATAACAGTAATGTTAGAGAAATCCGCTTTTGGCTGAAGCCAATAGCAAGAGCAATCCAAACACCGTGCTCAAAAATCTTAGCACATTCTGACTGCTGACAGCTGTCTTGGGAAGAGAGAGAGAGAGAGAGAGAGAGAGAGAGAGAGAGAGAGAGAGAGAGAGAGAGAGAGAGAGAGCAGATTATAGCCGTCGCCGACGTCATCATCATCGCTATGGTAAATGTTGGTTAAACGGCGTGTTTTAATTCGTTTTTTCACTAACAGATCTCTATTTCTTTAATGAATGTTGCATATATTACATTCTGTAACTAAAATTTGTTTATTTGAATACATTTTCAACAAATAATCTTTATTTTAAGCGAAATTGAAACTACTTGCTGTGTCTGTGTATATTGTCATCAGTTTCTTTATTCTAATAAAAATATTTTTCTCGTCATAGTAATGAACATCTTCTCTTTTCTTCTATACTTTTGAAAGAAAAAAAATTATCTTATCTACTGTATTAACAAGACTACAAATTATATAGTATCTGGATTGTTTACAAAAAGAAACATCATGCAAGGTACGTTTGTCAATCTGTGTTATATAATGGAGAATCACGCAATAGCAACTATGATGACTTACTTTGAGTCCACGGACCACGGGTTGGGAACTGAAGTTGACAGAGGGCGGGAGGGCACGAGTAGCAAAAATAGGCTAGAGTCGCCACTGATATATATATATATATATATATATATATATATGTGAATCCTATTTTTTTTTAATACATCAGTTACACTGTTTTTTTATCCAAGTCTGAGCGCGCATATTTTTTGTTATCTTATAAAAACTTTCAAAAACTTTCAAAACTCATTTAAAAAAAAACAATAAAACACCTTGCACAAGCAAGTAACCTCCGATGATGGCCTATAAAGGGTTCAAAAGTGCTTGGGACAATTTTGGGAAATTCATCTACCAAATCCAACCTGAAACTTAGACACTTATCAGGAGACTTGAAAGGATCTTAAATAAATTATACTGACAAAATTTGTCTTTATTAGTTAACGAAACGTGCTTAAATGAACGACTACTGCCTAACCACACACACACACACACACACACACACACAAATATATATATATATATATATATGTGTGTGTGTGTGTGTGTGTGTGTGTGTGTTTGTTTATTTACTTCCTTGCATATATCTATGCAAAAGTATTAGGATTATAGTTTAAAATTGATGTTTATATGTATATTTGTGTGTGTGTATGTGTGTGCGTGTTTACTCCCTTGCATATATCTGTGCAAGAATATGAGAATATAACAAGTGTAAAATTGATCTAAATAATAATTGGTCTAAAATTGATGTTCATCTATATATTTGTGTGTGTGTTTACTTCCTTGCATGTATGTATCTGTGCAAAAGTATGAGGAATATAATTAGTCTTAAAATGATGTTTATATATATATATATATATATATATATATGTGTGTGTGTGTGTGTGTGTGTGTGTGTGTGTTTACTCCCTTGCATGTATCTGTGCAAGAGTATGAGGAATATAACTAGCCAAGAAGTACATAGTTTTAATTGTTTAACAAGTAGACACCTGCTGATCAGCTGATCTTGAATACATTTGCGGTCAAGTAGAAAACTTAGGGGGTGTTTCTCTTCTCCAAAAGATTCGGTTTTATATTCAACAGAAAAAGTGTGTAAAATATATTTCATTTGTATTAGCTTTCGGCAAGAAACATTCTTTTAATTTTGTTTCGTCTTTTTTCTATTCGTTTTTTTTTTAATATGATAAAATTGAAATGACAGAAATATCAAAGTTTTCTCATCTTCATAGACAAGTTTTTCTTTTTTTTAATTTTTTTTTTGTAAATTATGGAATTTAATTTAACCTCTTACTCAGTAGCTAAGTTTCTATATCATGTTTTTACTGGGTAATTCTCTAAGTGAAATATTAAAAAATGGAAAACAATTTACACCTATGGCCGAGACTAGTATTTTGATACATATTAAGCTTAGCTGTGTACTGCTTGTTGTGATGCAATACAACGATAGATAGATAGATAGATAGATATAGCGGCTTCCCACCAGAAAGGATTTGGTAAAAGGTCTTTTTTTATCGTGTTTCCTTTTTTTTTTTTGGAAGTCTGCAGGACTATGTTGGTCAGAAGGCTCACTGGGTGCAATGTGAACCAGATGACCCTGCCAGGACTTGAACTACTAAGTGCAATGTGAGTCCGGCACGTACGCCTGCTCATAGCTTCAAGTAGACCCGAAGGTCTAGTGCTATGCTGTGTTTGTCAATGATTGTTTGCCCACCCAAAAATGGCCCGGCCGAAGCCAGGAGCCATTCAGCCTCGAATCTATCATTGACCTTGATACCTCATCCGAATGCTAAACGGCCCAACTTAAAATCCAGCGAATTATATATATATATATATATATAGAGAGAGAGAGAGAGAGAGTCCGTTCTCGCTTTTTAACATTCTCCTAAAGCATTTCTTTGTCATTGATTTTTAGTTAAACTGTCAAATCGAAAGTCGAATCTCATTTTTTTATTGGGATTTCTTTTCTTCTTTAAAAAGAAAGTTTTGGAAGAAGATTCTAGATTCATTATTTTATTCTACTGACGTCACAGTGTTTTGAACATGGTGACCACTAGCGTGAAGGGAACTAAAATAAACCGTGATGTGATCGTCACTTTACACGCGAAGAGTTAAAAGTATTTTTTATTCATTTTTCGATGAAAATCTATCAATCATTATAATGAATAGTAATTTAGGTTTCTTCTGCTTCAACTTTCGAAAAGCAGTTCATTGATGGTGACCGACTAATGTTAGAATCGAACATGAATAAAACGGGATTTTGTAATAAAAATTGTAATAAAACGTTTGCAAATGATTAGTGAAAAGATCTTAGGATTATAAATATTTTTATGTTAGAATCGTAATCCAAGATTAATGCCTCTTTTCAACAAGTTGTGCTGATAGCATGGTGTTCCCTATCCATCCCTAGACGACATCCAGTGTCCACACACAGCTGATGTATATAAGTCTTTGCTGGTCGGCTAAATCTGATGCATCTATTTCAATGCTTAATTATCATGATTTATTTGACTATTAAGAACCTACAAGTTTTTCTATTATTTGGTTGATTGGTTGGTTGGTTTAATGGCATAATAACTTTCGTGGGTTATTTAAAGCCAAAACTAATATTGTAGAAGAGTAGCGGTATTATTTGACCCATAGCTGTGGTTTGGTTAAATGGGATAATACTTTTCCCTAGGGTATTAATACGAAAGTGAACGTAATAGGGCGATTGGGGTTCGAACTCACTAACTACCATGTCACAGTCGAGCACGTTTGCCATTACCCCCTATTTTATTTGTATATATTTAGTTTCTCCCTTCACACCAATAGGATGCGGCAGAAGGTCAATTTTTTATCCAGTGTTTAACTGTTTTGAATTCAGAGTTTTCATTCTTCTAGACTAGTTGCCATACCAAGGTTGAAGAAACAGCCTTTCCTATTATTTACCCATAGCTAGAAAAAGAACTGGGTGGATTCATACCTTTCCCAGGGGTATTAGCGCTATGGGAAATACCAACAGTCTCGTCCATGATTTGAATTCGTGTAGCTGAGTTCATTTCCAACGACATTACACCACGAAGGCCTACCTTTTCTTATATGTACGCTAAATTACCGCACCAATAATACTAGAGTGAGTCAAAAGTTTTGCAATATTTTGGTAATGAGAGACACAATTCGACAAGTCCAGGTGCTTTTGCCGAGGTCGTAAGATGCCGAGCTTACCTGATATTTTTCGCGGGCTATTTGTCGAATATGCTTCCATGGCTTGGAGCACTGCTTCAGAATCCACGATTTTAGGCCTATGTGGTATTTTCTTATCGAGTGAAATTTCTTGGACTATTTGATTACTGTACTGTATATTTGTATTCGGTCGGAGCGCGAGAAAAAAGCTCTTAAGTAACCACTATAAAAAAATGTAAATAGGAATGTCCAATGAACGCGATTCCTTAACCTCTTGACACAAAATAACCCTAGGTGGGTTTACATATCGCTAAAATCAATCAATCAAACTTGATAACTGTCGCATTTATGTTAAGAGCGCTAGACTGCCAAACAATTGAACAATATTTACATTTGATCCAGGCATACGTTCTCTTGTACGTAAAGAGGAAAACCTTCTTGTGTAATCAAAGCTGTTGCCTATATACACATTATATATATATATATATATATATATATATATATATATATATATATATATATTCGAGCATGCGTGCAAGCATGTATAACGGTAATGTTAGTACATTTTTTGTATTTTTCACATTTTAACGTTGGATTTATTGCCTCTTTCTTGTCCAAAATACTTGACAGCTGGTATCCGAAACATTTGCTCGTGAAATATCTTAGCTGCCCGAGAATATCTACAGCTTCCTTCACAACTTCCACTAGAATGACGAGCTGTATCACTATGACAAATTCATGCTTGTCAAGAAGTTACACACGCACACTACTGACATATACATCGATATTAACTGATCCGAATATGTACACACACACACACACACACACACACACACACACACACACACACAAGAAAACCTTGTAACAATCATCTATTCACGTACATAAACACATACAGTAATTCTGTAATAAATAATGTATAATGATATCAGTTTTGATTGTATATTATTTCACTAAAAATGACAAAATTTTGGTACCTTCGAATGAGAACATCTTTTTAAAATTAAAACATTAGTTGTGGTGTACTCATTCATAGGTAATTTTGTATATATCATCATCATCGTCATCATCAAGGCGAGTCATTTTTTTTTCTCTTTTGATACTCTCTAGTTATCCATATCTATTAGCTTTCGCTTTTGCTAAACTCTTTTGACGACTTACAGTGTCCACACAGTTCTGATAAATGTTAAGTTTTATTGGTCGGCCAAGACAGGTGTGTCCAAGTGTTGGAGTCCATTTGTATACGAATTCGTTCTTACTTCACCAACATATCTGGCTCGTCTTTGGAGGTGCCCGTGGTGTAATGGTTATCGTCGCAGAAAATGGACACGACGACAAATCCTGGTTCAAATCCTGGACGAGACTGATTGCATTTTACATAGCACTAATACCCTTGGGAAAGGTATGAATCCAATTATTCTCCCTCCAGCTATGGGTAAATAGTAGGACAGACTGAATTCTTCAGCCTTGGTGAGGCAACTAGTCTAGGAGAAGGAATACTCTGAATTGAAACCTGTTAAACTCCGCTTAAAAATTGACCTTGTGTCATATCCTGCCCGAGCGGAGGGGTTGGTAAATATGATATCTGGCTCGTCTTACTTGAATGTTTTGTGAGATGGGATATATAGATATATATATATATGTGTGTGTGTGTGTGTGCCTATATATATATATATATATATATAGAGAGAGAGAGAGAGAGAGAGAGAGATTTACTCACACGCACACAAACTCAAGCACACACTGAAGACGTATTCTGCGATGTAAGCGCATAGATATATATTCACACTTACAAAATGCTTGCCATTTTCGCCTAGTTGATATATGCATACACATTGAGGATATGCGTGCGTGTAGATATACATACACATACGCACACACATACACGCACATATATATATGTGTGTATAAACATGTATATACGCATACATATATGTATATATATAGAAAGATATGCACACACACACACACATACACATACAATTATATATGTATTTGTTTTTATGTGAAAGCACCTTGCATACATTCTATTATATATTTGCATATATTCGTAAATATAAAAATGCATGTATTTCTGTATACGATTCAATATAACTATCTTCGAAAAAAAAGAGAATAAAATGAATAAATAAATAAACAAATAAATAAAATAGAATAAAAATAAAAAGTAAAATAAAATAAAGTAAAAGAAAGTTTCTGTGCTCATTTTTTATTGCTCTTCTTTTAAATTTTTATTGTGGGGTTGTGATGGTGGTAGAAGTGTTGTCGCTGACTATAATGATGATGAGGATGATGATGGGAAATCCTCTACTCTGGGTCATATTGTAACGACACCTGGTGAACACAGATTTTCTCTTTTGGCTTCATCGACCCTGGCAGACTCCTGCGATGTTTAGCCCTGCTAAGCCAGGAATGAGAGCTAAGCCACTTATGATTAAGCAAATTCTCGTGGGAGAGTTGACGAATTCTTCACGACTCTTGTAGTCCTTGTTAACCAACCGACCAATCACGCGTCAGAAAAAGAAGCGTCATTTTTTTTTCTTGATTACGCGCTACGAAGAGTAATTCAGTATCGAATGAATGTATAAATTGTTCGAAAGATTCAGGGTTTCGAGCGTTTTCGGTTGTCTCCAGTTATTTTCCAGAATGGTAGGTTTTTTTTTTGTGGGATTAAGCCTGGTTAATTTTCCTTGTCTCGAACCAAGTTGATATCGAACATGAAAACATCGGCTGAAATGTATCGCTCGCAGTTCATTCGCTACGCAATTACGTTCCCTTGTTCGTAAAAAAAAGATCTTTTAAAAAGCCATACATGTTTGCGTGTTCTTTTTTATCCAACATGCATTAATGAAAAACTGCGATATATATATATATATATATATATATATATATATATATATATATATATATATATATATATCATCATAACGTGCTGCTAGCACATATTTCTTTGAGCCTCTCTCACTATTTGTCTCTATCGTCCATCGCTTCCGGCTGGTCTTCTTGGCCACATCCTGTATCAGTACAGAGCTGTTGGAGATAGATTCTAGCAAGTCACCCTTCCCTTGCTTGTCCGGTGGTTTTAAAAGGTGGTTCTCTGAAACTAGTAGACAAGTTAACCTACCTCGAAAGCAGCAATATATATATATATATATATATATATATATATATATATATATATATATATATATATATATTGTTGCTAAGAATATATGTGTATGTACATATTACTACTAGGAATCAAAAAAATACTAGAATTCTTTAATATTATTATTTTTGATCTTATTACTATAAACAAAAAATAATACGAGACTTTTTTTAAATATTATTACTATGAATCTTAATTGCATAATATGGAATCAAGTAAAAATTATTCCCATTACTCACAGACCTATCTCTTTACCCATTAACTGACACAACAAACCTTTCTATGACAAATTAACTAAATTAAGAATACTGATTATACAAACCAGATCACATACCATTAAAAATCCCACCAACATCTCGAAACGCGCTAAGAGCATAATCACTTCTCACGCAGGCATATACTCCATTCTATGTAAAGATTGTGACAAATATTTCATCGGCGAAACCAAACGTAATTTAGAAAAAAGGATTTACGAATATAAATGATCAATTACGTTAAATGATCAATTACGTTAAATGTCTCCAACATGTTAGATTTCAAACATACTTTCGATTTATCCCAGGCCACTTTAATAAAACGCTTGCATTGTAAAAAATCTCGTCGACTCTTAGAATCTGCAATTATCTCCCATTCCAAACGGATCATTAAACAACGCTCTGGCTTTGATCAGATTTCACCCTACTTTGCAGACATTATTTTACGTGCGAATAATATTGTTAATGAAAATGGATAGAAATAAATTTTATAACAAAACTAAGAAATTTATTTCCCTGCTTCACTTCCATACTTCTGGATGATCTTTTATTTTGATATTCTATTTCAGTTGGTCATGTCTTTGATGAAATTTGATACACGTGACGATGGTTATACCTCCTCCTCTCTACTTAGCCACGGCTCAGATGCTCCAAAAATGAATCACAGTTACAACCAATAATCCCTACTGTCACCACTCGGATATATATCTCTATCTTTCCCTTTCTTTCTTTTCTATCTCTCCTTTTTACGACCCTTCCCTCTCTTTATCATCTATTTCCTCTTATACTAAACTCTGACGAAATCTTTGACGAAATAAAGACGAAATATTATTGAATCCGTTGTCTGTGTTTCGGTTTATCCACTTTTCCATTTATTTTCTCACATCTTGTCGGTTTTACCAAATCTACTCTTTCTCTCTCTCTCTCTTTCTCTCTCTCTCTCTCTCTCTATATATATATATATATATATATATTTAAAACATAACTTCATATTTCCAACTGAAATAGCGTTAACGACAAAGCATCGCGATATTGTCATTTGGTCCGTTAAAGCAAAAAAAGTTTTCATTATTGAGCTAACGGTCTCTTTTGAAGAAAATTTCGACTGGGCACATCAGCACAAGTTGCAAAAATATGAAGATCTGCGAGAACAATGTGTCAGAAATGGTGGGATAACAAATGTATTTCCTATCGAAGTCGAATGCAGAAGTTTTGTTGCCGGCTCAACCTCCGTTTTCTTGACTTATCTTGGACTTCCTCCATCAGACAAGAGGAAATACATGGAAAAGATCGAAGATAAGGCTTTAATTGCATCAGCGTGGATCTGGCAATCCCACAGAGGGTCAACAACCTGACAAAGTCTGGTGGTGTCGTGAGATACTGCTGGGGCGCCCTGGGCTAGTAGTAATGATGCTTCGGCCCCGAAACCATGCCTGAAACCAATGTCATCATCTGATGAAGGCTTTGTTAGAAGCAATGCTGTTGTACAAACATCAGTTATTGTATGATACCTACTCTCTATATATATATATATATTACATAGTAATATCTGTGACTCTAGATTTTATGCTTTACGCATTCATCTGACGTGTGTCTGATGAATGCGTAAAGCTTTAAATCTTGGGTCGCAGATACCAGTATATATATATATAACAGCTTTATCATTGATATTGAGCACTACTGAATAGTAAAGTAAAGTTGGCGACCATAGTCGAGGGTGACCCGAAGGCTCCCTTTTCGATAGCTAATACACCAAGGTGTAGGGGAGGGCGCTACTCCTTCCCTGAATTGCTCCACTTTACCCTTGATCGGTACCTTATAATGCTGAGTATTAAGCAAGGAGGGATCAAGTACCATTTTTTGAGTCTTTGGTATGACTCGACCTGGGATTGAACCCAGGTCTCCCGGGCCATTGGCGAACACTCTAACCGCTTGGCCAATATCACAAAATCTATTCCAGCATTGATTCAGCAAGCGAGCAGGTGATAACCATAAACTATTACAATATATATATATATATATATATATATATATATATATATATATATATATATATATATATATATATACAATTACTAGATTAATACATTCTGTTCCGGTTATCGTTTTCTCCGTCGTTTGAATATTTCTTTACTGACCGTTTCAAAAGTCTTTTTATACTGCAGCCTTATCTTTGTTCCCTCCCCTCCTCTCTATCTCTGTCTCTGTCTCTGTCTCTCTCTCCGTATATATATATATATATTAAAGAAATTGAATAAAAATGTTTGGTAAAAAATGCTCAAATGCTGCTCTAAAAGAAATTAAAACCTTATCTCTTTCCTAGGTTTCGTTTGATTTCTTTTGCTTTCATGGAATGCAAGAGATCCTTGAAGAAGAAAAGTACTACTACTATTTTACCCATAGAAATGGGAATAAGGGGTTCATACGTTACTCAAGAGCATTAGTCCAAAAGCAAATGTTATAACACAACTAGAGATCGAACTCGATTACTATGATGTTTTCAAAGTTTCATCAACTGATTGTATCCTAACCTATTTGTAACATACTGACCCTCGACCGAGCCGTCAATCAAGGGATGCACCTGTGTAAATAAGCAGAAGAACAGCGGAAGCAGGTCACGTGAGACAATTATATAACCAGGTGCCCGAGGCGGTTCGAGTCAGTTGGAGTGGAAGCCAGTTGGAGACAAGATGCCGAATTGAGAGCCAGCGGCAGAGAGAGGGCTATGGGCCCTCAGTGACCCATGGTTGAGCAACCCAGCCAAGATGAGAAAGAAGTGCTGCTATGGTCGCGAGAAGAACTTTGGGTCAAAATAACAGTCGGTCCCCGTCTCCAACTCACCTCTTACACACAAGAAACATCATCCTTTCGAGAATAAAGTGTGAGAGGTATATTTTTTATAAGGAATTGTGTTCGTTCGTTCATTGAAGTTCGTCATAATTGTTGACTATGTTTCCGCATATATTTGTATACGTGTATATGTATTATGAGTATACAACACATTGTAATAGACATAACAGTGACTTACCAAATGTCAAACGCATGCACTGTCTCGCTTTTCAACACACCATTTGCAGAAAGCCCGGCGCGCGTGGGCCAAACTGCCTATTTTATATAGTGGGCTCATTTGAAAACCAGGCGAGTAGATTCGGGATTCAGATCTTTTCTTGATTTCAGCGAGCGTGAAGGTGTAATTACGACTGCCAGTGAGATCTACATCACAAGAATGCTGCAAGTTGTATTGAACAAGTCTTAAAGGCAGCATCCTACAAAACAGCAGCTGTTCGGCCACTACTTCCCATCTCAAAAACCATCCAGACTAGACGAGCAAGACATGCGGGATACTTCTGGAGAGGTAAAGACGAGCTCATAAGTTATGTACTCTTGTTGACCCCTTCACACGAACGAGCAAGGGTAGGGCGACCAGCTAGAATCTATCTCTAACAGTTCTGTACTGATACAAGTTGTTGCAGGGATGACCTACTGAAAGCCATGGACAATAGGAACGAGTGGCGGGAAAGAGTCAGGGAAATCCGTGCTAACGGCACGCCATGATAATATATATATATATATATACATATAAAGATTTTGTGTTCATTTGTTTGGATCCGGGTTCTACATAAAATATAAGACATGCTGGGCATGAATCACAGTTACAGTCTATAAGCCCTGTCACCACTCGGATATATATCTCTATCTTTACCTTTCTTTCTTTTCTGTCTCTCCTTTTTACGACCCTTCCCTCTCTTTATCATCTATTTCCTCTCATACTAAACTCTGACGAAATCTTTGACGAAATAAAGACGAAATATTATTGAATCCGTTGTCTGTGTTTCGGTTTATCAACTTTTCCATTTATTTTCTCACACCTTGTCGGTTTTTCCAAATCTGCCCTTTCTCCATATATATATATATATATATATATATATATATATATATATATTTAAAGCATAACTTCATATTTCCAACTGATGGTACAGTAAAGACGAATTCATAACTGACTTTCTTCTATGGACTCCTACATGCGGACACACCAATGATGGGTGACCTCGAAAATTTTACATTAATCAGCTCTGTGCAGACAATGTGTGCCATCTAAAAGACTCAACTAGATGATGATGAAAACAAGTCCTTTTCCCGACTCTTCCTGATTACTCTGATGTGTAAATTGACGGAGATGCTGATTTTTCCTAATGTAATGAGTTATTTTGCATATTTTGCTTTATAATCGGCCATAAAAATGAAAGCAGTTTATTAAAAGAAATTATAAAACTCTTTTTTATTTATTTCAGTTTTATTTTTAATCACTATCATTCTTTGTTTCTTTTCTTTTCCTTAAATAAGTGATAGTTTTATTGACACCTTTTATACTTATTCTCAGTTGCAATGGTTTTGTTATCAATTTTGAACTTTCTCAGACCTGGTAACGTTAGCATCAATGCAAATCGAACTACCCTCATTAAAAGTTAACTGACTTTTTAAAAAAACACCGAGGTGAATATATTCATCTTTAAAAGTGAGCAGCTTACTTGACAAAATCCAAATTCAAATTTTTTTAGTCGTTTCCTTTTGTGACTTTGTTTGAGGTTTTTATTAAATTTCTATTACTTGGCTAGATGTATTGTTATTAATTCAATTTAGTTGGTTTAATAACGGATCAAGCTTTGTTAGTTATTTGATGCTAAAACTATCCTTTTAGAAGGATAAGAGTGTACTATTTAACTCATAGCTAGGGAGGGAGGATAAGAAGTTTCAAATCTTTCCCATGGGTATCAGTCCGAAAGTGAACGTAATAGTACGACTGGAGTTCGAACTCGTTTCCTACAATGTGGAAAACCAGCACGTTAGCCTCTAAGATTCAGAGACTACCTTACCCTATTATTAGGTCACCGAATCTTAAAATAGATCTTGACAGCGAAGAATCTCCGAATGCTATTCATAGTTTAAATTCATAAACGAACACTCACTCTCGTTCGTGCTCTCTCTTTCTCTCTCTCACACACAGAGACGCGCGTGCGCGCACACACACACACGTATATATATATATATATATATATGCACGCACGCGCGTGTGTGTGTATTCCATTGAATAAATCGTTATAAAAAGTTTTTTCTTAAATCAGAAAAATGCTCAAATACTGGTCTGTAGAGCAGGATAAAATCTAAGGTAGATAAATGCTTTCCCCACTCTTCACATCAATCTTATTATATATTTTTCAAAAAATTGCTATCATCAGATGCGACATGACTATAAGCTTCATGCATTGAAAAATAAAACCAGATGAAAAGTGCTCATATTTAATATGATGATTGTATTTAGATTTTAAAAAATCATGGAACTTTCAGTCAGGAGTTTGATATGAGGAGTTGAGAAATTTTCTCTCTCTCTCTCTCTCTCTCTCTCTCTCTCTCACACACACACACACACACAAACACACACACATATAGCCCCGTCGGCTGGGGTTATAGGCTATACCGACTGCTTCTCTGCAGAGAGGTAAGACCCATCCCAACGAGTGTCCTGGATATGAAACTAAACTATCTGATGCTGGAGTTTTGGAGAATGCTGAGTACCCCTTCATTGTCATCGCTCCCTAGTCCACTCTGGCCCGGGGTGGTAGCACCTGATAGGTCCTATCTATGGGTCGAATAAAACTAAACTGCGTTGGTTGAGATGGGACCGTTTTGACATTTAAACTGCATGCTTATGCTAAACTGAATTGTTTGAAATGGAACTGTTTTATGCTAAACTGAATTGTTTGAACTAGAACTATTTTGATATCTAAACTGCGTACTGATGCTAAACTGAATTGCTTAGAATAGAAGTTTTGACTTTTAATTGTCTTACTCATGCTAAACTGAATTGTTTGAAATGGAACTGTTTTACGCTAAACTGAATTGTTTGAAATAGAACTGTTTTGACATTTTACCTATTGTAAACAAAAAAACTATTCTTATACTAGAGTGAATTGTTTGAAGTATATCTGTTTATATGCATAAAAAAGTATTTGGCATTTAGTAGCCTACAATGTTTGATATGCCATAAAACCAAACCAAACAAAACCATACCACAAACATATATATGTATATATTTATATAAGTATGAAAGAATGTATATATGATAAGATATCATAAAAACATTTTTCATAAATAAGTGCTCAAATACTGGTCAGGTCAGCAGAACAAGATAACATCCAAAATAAATAGATACTATTTCTCCTCCATACATTAGTCTCATATATTTAAAAATTTTCAGTCATCATACAAGTTTCATGCAGAGGTAAGAAGATTCTCTCTCTCTGTCACACACACACACACACACACACACACACACACACACACACATATATATATATATATATATATATATATATATATATATATAAGTATTAAAGAATTGATATATGATTAACAAAAATCGATGCTCGTATCATAGATTGATTGAGTGATTTTTACATGTTAACCCATCTAGGATGATTTTATGCGTTGGGTTTATATAAAAACGTTCATTATATGTTCATATTTACATTTTATATGTTGCTATTTCTTAAGAGTTTTTGGTACACGATCCTATTGATTAGGAATAATTTTCAAACAGATTTATTTCACCCAATGATGAGACCTTAACAGATGCCAATACCCCGAGTCAGAGTGAACCCGGGAGTAATATCAATGAAGGAGTACTCCACACTCCCCAGATTTCTAGAACTGGGACTTCACCATCAGATGCAGTTTAGTGTCATACCCAGGACACACCTATATTTGGACGAAATGTCTTACCTTACTGCAGGAGGCACAGTCTATGCTTTATGAGCTCCCATCGGCAGGGCTTACTCTTAGTTGATACAATTGAGGAAAAGTCGTTCAATAAATTATACAGTAATCGCGTTTCTCTTATTTCATTTTGGCATAAAAATTAGTTTTATTATTTTTAACACTTATTTTTTCTAAGGTTAAGTTTATGTTGAAATCATTTTAAATAAGTCAATTGTTTCCCTCTGTTTGCCAAATATAGAGTTGTGAACATTGCAAAAATATATATTTTTTGTGACTCATCATCACATATGTTTTGGATTCTTTACATGCAGCATCTGGTTATTTTGAAATATAGATGACAAAAATCTTTCTGGTATTTTTCTTTTTATTATTTCATTTACTTTTTTTTTCGTCTTAAGCCGAGCAATCTTTCTGTTAACATTGTGTGAATTTCTAATGTCCTTTGTGTAATTGACAATGAGTCTATCTTTATTAAATACCAAATTAGAATAATATAACGCTATTTATCTCTGTCAAATCTTTGCATATACTCAAGTCTATATCCAGTTGTTCGACTCGGATTAGATTGGATTAACTCTTTAGCCGGCTTTTTGTGTGTCTCATAAAATAGATTAGGAACGCTAACGTCGAAATGAACGGATGTCTTTTTCGTCACTTCAAGAAAACGGTACATCTTAAAAGTAAATAAAGGAAGTAACGATTTTTGTTTATTTATTTATTCATTTATTCTTTGTTTCATATTCTTTACTCTTCTATCAAATCATATATAGATTATATATATTTTAATTATGTACAAATTTATGATCAGTGTTTGTTTATTTACGATATTGAAATGAAACATTAATTGCTTTATCAAAAAATCTAATTTAAACAACCTTATCTTATGAAAATTAACTATATTATTTTTAACTTATTCATAAATTTGGTGGAATTGACCGCACTTTATTTATTTATTTATTCATATATTTATCTATTAACGTTTTTACATTACATGAAGAGACAACAAAAAGGCTTATGATATGGTCCCCCAAAGCTGTCTCAAAATGTATATAATACCTGACGAAATCATAAAGTTCATCGAGAAAACCGTGAAAACCTTGAGAGTGGAAAAAGGCTTAGCAGAAGTAAAGATCCAGATAGGCATATTCCAGGAATATGTACTATTACTATTTGTAATAGCGATGGTGCCACGCAATCACATTCTCAGGAAATATACTCAGTAAATCGCAGGAAAATATATACCACTTAATGTACGACATCAAACTGTTCGCAAAAAATGAAAAATAAATGAAAACTCTAATGTTAGAATATACAGTCAAGATATAGGGATGTAATCTGGCATAGAAAAATGTCTCTATGCCAGTAATGAAAAGCGGGAAGCGACACATGACAGAAGGAATCAACTTCCAAATCAAGAGAAAATCAAGACGCTCGAAGAAAAGGAAACTTACATAATGGTAGCTGACACCATCAAACAAGTGGAGATAAAAGAAAAAAATGAAAAAAATTTCTCAGGAGAACGAGAAAGCTACTCGAGACAAAACTATATAGCAGGAAACTTGTAAAAGGGATAAATACCTGTGCAGCCACCCCCACCCTTGTAAGATACTCGGGACCATTCTTGAAGTGGACCTGAGAAAACCTCTAACAAATGAACCAGGGAACAAGAAAACTAATCACTATGCATAAGGCCGTGCATCCCAGAGCTGACGTTGACAGACAATATGATCCAAGAAAAGAGGGGAAGTGGACTAGCCAGCATTGAAGACAGCGATGTAGCATCGATACAGCGACTCGAAGATTACATAGAAAAGCACGGAGGAAGACTTATTATATCCATCAGAAACAATGCTGACGTCACGAGGATCAGCGGAACGGAAATAACCAGAAAATTAAAGTGGTAGGTAAAACAACTTTATGGATGTTTTAAGCGACTAACAAGCGAAATCTCTCACGAGAAAACATGGACGTGGCTAAGAAAGGGAAACATTGAGAGAGAAACTGAATCTCTCCCAATAGCAGCAGAATACAACGCCATAAGTACCAACCATACCAAAGCAAGAATAGATAAGATGCAACTACAAAAAGGCTTACGATATTTTGTAGAGGTGTCCGTGGTGTAATGGTTATCGTCGTCGGAAATGGACACGGTGACACGAGTTCAAATCCTGGACCAGGCTAATTGCATTTCACATAGCACTAATACCCTAAGGAAAGGTATGAATCCAATTATTCTCCCTCCAGCTATGGGTAAATAGAACAGACTGGGTTCTTCAGCCTTGGTTACGCAACTAGTCTAGGAGAAGGAAAATTCTGAATTCAAACCTGTTAAACTCTGCTTAAAAATTGACCTTGCGTCATATCCTGCCCGAGCGGAGGGGTTGGTAAACATGGATAAGACGCAACAAAACAGCAGATGTAGTTTCTGTAGTGAAAGAGACGAAACGACTTATAACATATTAAGCGAATGCAGCAAACTTGCTCAGAAAGCGTATAAGACTAGACATGAGAAAAGTGATCCACTGGGAAATGTGCAAGAAATTGAACTTTGACGATACGAACAATTCCTGGAGAAAGAGACGCACAAAATCTTCTGGGATTTTAAAATGCAAACGGATCACCTAATCTCGGCCAAACGACCAGACCTTATAATAATCAACAACATCAACAAAAAAAAAAGAAAATAAAAAGAAAAGAGAACTTGCCGAATTGTGGACGTTGTTGTCCCGGCTGACCACCGAGTTAAATTGAAAGAAAATGAAAAGAAGGATAAGTACCTCGACCTTGCTTGAGAATTGAAAAAACTATGGAACATGAAAGTAACGTTTAAGCCAATTCTCGTTAGTGCTCTTGGTACAGTCACCAAAGGTTTGATAAAACGTCTAGAGGACGAATGGAGACCCACCAAACTGCAGCATTGTTGAGATCAGCCAGAATATAGATAAGAGTCCTGGAGAATTGAGAAGACTAGTTGTCACTCAAACTTTTAACAAAGACCATCAGCAATCGCTGATGTGAAAAACTATCAAGGAGCAAAATAATAATAATTATAATAAAAGCTTTGCTTTAGTTTGATGATATGTGCATTCGTATTTATATAGACTTTTGATGAATGATCGAAGAAAAATCAGTCTTTCTAATATTCAAAATGTATGTTTAAGAATAAAATAAAAAAAGACTCTCCCGGAAGCCATATGGTCGAATTTTTATGCAAACGTGACAAGTAAAGTAGTAACGTTGGCGACCTTAGTCGAAGCTGACTCGAAGGCTCCCTTTTCAATAGCTACTACACCGAGGCGAAGAGGAGGACGCTACTCCATTCCCTGGATTGCTCCACTTTATCCTTGATCCTAACCTTATAATGTTAAGCAAGGTGGCATCAAGTACCATTTTTTGAGTATGACTCAACCTAGGATTGAACCCCGGTCTCAGATTCACAAAATTAGGCCTACATTACTAGAGTAAACCGAAATTATTACCATCCAATCTGGCTTATGACTGCACTTTCAATCCCGAACAGCCAAACCTATTTGAGCAGAGAGAAAAGACCATAAAAACATTAGGTCTTCGCATGAAACACACACTGGAAGACAAAGATATTGCATTCACAAACATTCATGATACCATACAACTAAGCTCTACTCCTTGGCTACTAAAGCAACCTGTGGTTATCCTTGATGTAAACAAGATCCCTAGAAATAAAACTCATCCCCTAACCTAACAAGAGAAATTAAAAAAACATTCAGGAGAGATATCCTAATCACTTACACATTTTCACAGATGGCACCAAAAGCAACAATAGAACCGAATGTGGAGCAGTTCTCCTCAAGAAAACCTTGAAAAAACGCCTCCCAAAAGAGGCCTCCATATTTTCTGCCTAAATCTGTGCAATAAATTTTGGAACTTAAACTAGTTTCAACTAGCAACAAGGAAAATTTCATCATTCTGTACTTTTAGGAACGTCTTCAGTTCATGAAACTCGAATGGGGAACCTCTGTCACAAAAAAATTCCCCCGCAACACCATACTTAATAATCTACGAAGAATGTTATTCACTGTAGAGGCTTTTGCATTTTGGTGTATCGATGTCACCACTGTCCAGCCAGAATATCTGTCAGCATATATGATGTACCTACATCTGGCCAGATGAAAAATGTCTGTGACTGTTAACTGGAAAAGATAATCTGGGTGTATAGGCCTAGACGCGGATTCTTTAGGATTTGATGGAGCAGTTTTATTGCAACGTTTTCATTGGTCTCGACGTTTTGCAATTATGCTCCCATGCCAGGACAAAAAAAAACCTTGTCTAGGATTATTATTCATGCTTTGACACCTTGGTGTCCAATATGTAGCTGCTCAATAAGTTCGAGGCAAATATTTTTTGGGATTAAAACGCGTCCTTTGAATATTAGTAAGTTGATGACGTATAGGTCGTTTCGCATATTCCAAAACTCCCTAAGGTAGATGGGTAGGAGTTTCTTATGTTCGGGAAAGCCCTGTCCAATTGTTTCTAAAAGGCTCTGATATTGTTAATCTATGTTCGCTTCCTGCTTTATGCATGCGAGATTGATGGGAAAAGTTTCCCGGACGTATTGGTACTGTATTCCTGCCTCTATCGCCTCTTCTAAGTCGGTTGATTCAACTGCAGTAAGCTTGGCCATTGGCGTTGGGATACGAGACATCCTATTTGCTTCGCAGTTGGTATCGCCGGGTATTGATATAACCTTGAATTTTTACATCAAAATCTGCTTTCTAATGTCTAAGATCCTTGGATTCTTTATTTCATTTAGGTTGCGATCGTTAAATATCGACACTTGTTTATGATTGATGGCAAATATCAGGTGGGAGAAGCCTAAAACGAACATTCTGCAACTTTCAAAACCGAACTTTATCGCGGGCCTGGTAAATCGAGAACCCGCGAAGATAACTTTTCAATGCCCTAGTCCACAAAGGTAATTTGCTGTGAATGGGCATTCACAATGTTTTTGGAGCAGGGTAAATCCTGTTCCTGTTCGACTCCAATCTGTGGTCAGGTACATGGGTGGAGGTATGCTGTGATGCCTATTCCTGGCATCAAGAACAGTTTTCTATCCAAGAGGCACTGTAATGAGAAGGTTGAACGGGAAGAGTGTATGACGTGTCTCACGTCTTGTGGCTGCATTCAGGTTCTGTAAATCGACCGTTCTACGTAGACTCCCATCCTTTTTGGAAACTGTAATAATTCTGGAGCACCATTTTGTCGGTGTCCCAGCGGGGACTGGTTCAATGATGTTAAGTGCAACATTTGTATCTAGCTGTGACTTGACAGCTTTTCAATGGTGAGGCACTGGGATGGGTGTGTACGACTACTGGTTGGCAATTGTCCAAGAACAAAATAGAGTGTGGTTCACTTGTCATGGTCTGCAACATTTGGTGAGTGCGTGTGTTAAATGCACTGTCGGCAAAATAACATTTAATCTAGTTTTCCAGCTCTTCACGATTCAGGGGTGGAGGGGAATGGTTATGTGTCTATAACTGGTGGGCAACGTTATTAGGTGGGACAGCCACATGATGCTAACATGTCATCAGTTGTCTTTTGGTCGTTCTTTGTGACGACTATTTCACTTCTGTGTTGTACTGTTGTATACTCATATAATAAATATGCATAGATACATGCAGAATACATATTGACACAATGAATAAAGTCGATCGAAGACTTCTTTAAAAAAATATACCTCTCACTTTATTTGAAAGGGTTGTGTGTGTGAGAAGGAGTTGGAGACCGAACAGAACTGCAACATATTGACCCCCCCAGACCCTCCGGACATAGCCGTATGTCGTTCTCGTTTTCCTGGACTGCTCAACCGGGGACCTGGGGGCCCAGCCTCTCTGGGACATGTTCTCATCTCAGCATCTTCTCACCAACTGGTCTCCAAAACTCAATCGGGGATCCCGAGGGCCCCTTCTGCTGGGTGGTGGCTTTCCCTACCACATCTGATCTCCAACTCATCTGATCTCCAACTCACTGACTTCCTGTCCACACCGAGTTATATAATAGTTCAATCGCCCTCTCAATCTTTGGAATGGCATGTTTGATCGTCATCAAGCGGAAATAACTGTCATGCAGTTCACAGGTCACCCTCTTACGGTGCATCAGTCTATGAGTGTACCATGGGATTTTACCTTGTCCCATATTGTCAGCCAAGCCCGCCTACGCGATTTCTTCTCATAACTGCCATCGGAATGTGTCACTTCTTTCCAGTGCATCACTTTGGAATGGCAGGCTTGGCCGGGTCGAAGGTCAATATACAACAGTACCAGAAAGTTCTTGTTGATAAGTCTTAGTTTTTTAAATGTCTGAGAAATGTATAAGCTTTTAAGTGGCTCGTAGTAGACGTTTGACTAGATCATTCAGAGTTGGTAATGAAGAAATCTCTGTTAAAATTCTGTTCTGATAAGAAGTGATACGCAAGACGGCCATGAATTGCGATTTAATCATATCTTCATAGTATGACGTTATATTACGTTGGTCATTACATCCACAGTTTTTTTTTTCTGGAATGCACAAAGCATTGCTGACGCTTTCAGTCGGGAAACGAATGTTGTGATAGTTTTTCCATCATTTTGTTTCATCTGAAAGAATTGCTGTCTGTAGATTTCAGGGTGAACGGACTTCACTGTGACGGATTTAATGTATTTTAGCAGCTGTGTCATTGTTGAGGGTGTCGGGCCGATGAAATTGAACAGCATTTCGTTTATTGATGAGCAGCACTTGTATGATGAGTCCGCCTCAATATACAGATGATCTAGCGCTTCTCGCAAGTGAACCTGCCTAAGCTTAATCCTTACTGTATAATCTGGAGGAAGCAGCTAGAAGCATCGGTCTCTATGCGAACGTATATAAGGGAAAGAAAACGAGCCATTTCCAGTTTAAATGGAAGGCCTCTAAAATTAATAGAAAAGTTAACATACCTCGACAGCAATATCTCATCTATTGAAAGTGATGTTAGCCTATGCCTATTGATGGATAACTATTAACTGACTATCGATCATATGAAAATACAATCTCTCCGATAAAAAACAAAACAAAACAGGATTTTTTTCTGTGTCTGTGTCGATACTACTAGATGTACCAAATGAACACAAGCAAAAAAACAAAAAAAAAAAAAAAAGAAAGAAAAAGCTAGGTGACAACTTGACAAGAACAGTACGTGTTATTTTGAACAATTTCTTGAAGCAAAACCGTACGAAACAGCTGCTGTACATCCACTTACCTCTCATCTCATAAACCATTCAAGTTAGACGAACAAGACATGCGGAGTACTACTGGAAAAGCAAAGACGAACTCATAAGCGAAATCACATGGACTTCTACACAGACACGTCAGTATTGGCTGACCAGCAAGAACATACTTACGTCAACTCTGTGCGGGCACTGGGTATGGAGGAGCGGCTAGGAGTGATGAATGGACGAGAGAGAGAGAGAGAGAGAGAGAGAGAGAGAGAGAGAGAATCAGGGAAATCCCTGGTGACAACAGCATGACTTGATAATGAATGATGAAGGATGTCGTAGGGTATATCACAACTGAGAAATCATTTTCCAATATTTTTCTCAACTCATGAAGATTGAAATATGCATTTTTCCAAATGTAAAATATGACTCCTAGTTAAAAATGATTAAAATTCATAATTTTGCAGAGTGTAATCAGACTTTCAATTTTAGGACTATTTGATTATTCTATTTGACATCTTTGCTTTTTTTTTTGTACGATATCTGTATCACACACACACACACACACACACACACATATATATATATATATAGCAATGGGGAGATGTTGGGAGGTAAGTAATGTTCCGGGGTTACTGAGTTAGGCTGTTCTTTTCCCTCTTCGCCTGGTGCTTAGCTTGCATAATGGCCCTAGTTCCCAAGTCAGCTTTCGTCGCAACTGATACATACATAAATACACACACACACACACACACACACACATATATATATATATATATATACTTTTAAAAAACCCAACAATCTGTCACATCAAGATGACCAATTGTTTTTTTGTTTTTTTTTAATATTTGCTCTGGATTTTATTTACATTGGGCTCTTTACCAGGATTATTTAACGATGCATGTTGACGCTCAGTTTCTCGCCTTTGTGATCATCGGACTAAATGGTTGCTACACAGTGGATGGCCCATGATGGAAGTGTTTGTGAAAGACCAAACCTCATATTGAAATGTAGGGATGGAAATAAAATTCCAACTCAGTCACCTGAAATCAAACTAAAAATAAAATAGAATAAAATAAATCAATCATAATAAAAACAATTCAATAAACAACAATGAATAAGAATGAAATAATATGAAATAATAATAACCAGGGCATGGTTAAGTAAGGGAATCCTCAAGAAAGAAACTAAATCTCTTTTAATTGCATAAGGATCAATTATATCAAAACGAAAATTAATACGCATCAGAATAAAAAGTGTACATTATGATGAAATAGAGATGAAACAGTAAATCCCGTTATAAGCAAACTTGCACAAAAGGAGTACAAGATTAGGTACATCTGATTAGGAAAGGCGATTTATTAAATATTGTGCAAGAGATTAGAATTTACCCATACAACCAAATGGTATATGCACAAACTAGAATCCGTTATAGAAAATGAGACTCATAAAATTCTTTGGGACTTTGAAATACAAATGGCTCGCTCAATCCTGGCTAAAAGGCCAGACCTAGTGTTAATTAAAAAGAACTAAAAAAAGAACTTATGATCTGATGGATTTCGCTGTTTCAGTGGGCCACAGAATAAAAATGATATAACGCGAAAAGATAGACAAATATTGTGATGAAAATGCTGTGGAATATGAAGGTCACTGTGCTACCAATAATTGCGCGCTCGGAACAGTTTTCAAAGAGCTTAGAAAAGAAACTGGCAGAACCGAAAAATCACAAGAATCGAAACCATAGAAAGCCACAGCCTTCTTGAGATCGGCTTGAATACCAAGGACAGTCCTGGAAACATTGCAGTCACTAAAACTCTCGTGAAATACTACCATCTGTTGCTGTTAAGAAATACTGACAAAGAGTGAATGACCATCTTAAAATTCATATGTAATGTCGGAAAGTATTGCTGGTAATGATTATTTGCCAACAATTATAGATCTTTAATTAACAATTGGCCCAGTCGACTGGGGCTATAGAATACACCGAGTGCATCTCTGCAGAGGGGTAGGACTCCCTCAACGAGTGTCCTGGATATGACACTAAACAATCTGATGGTGAGGCTCTAGTAATGCTGGAGCTTTGGGGAAAGTGGAGTACCCCTTCATTGCCATCACTCCCAGGTCCACTCAAGGCCAGATTGGTAGCACTTGATAGGTTCCTATCTATGGGTTAAATAGAACTGTTAGACGTTTAAACTATATACTTTGACATTTAAACTGAGTGCAAACAAAAGACTTATGTTTGAAATATAACTTTAATCATTTAACTATCAGTAAACAAATGACTGATGCTTAACTGAATTGTCAGTGTTAAATAGCAATACTTGAAAACAGTTAAATGTGTACAAACAAATGATTAATAGTAAATATAATTATTCACATTCGATAGAAATAAGTGAAACCATTTAATTGTGTGCAAAAAATGAGCTTAGGCTCGTTTAAAATTGTTATCTACAAAATGTGTTTAGAAATCATATTTTTAATACATATGTATAAAAAGGATCTGGGATTAAATAACCTACGATGGTTGATTTACCACAAAATCAACTCAATTAGCTATTCTTAAATAGTACTAATAATTCATACAGCTGTAAAAGACAGGAGGAATTGGAAATCAGAGGAATTATCGTGATCATACAGACCACAGAACTGTTAAGATTGCCTTGAATACTCAGACGAAGATTGGATATCTGTCATTAAGAATCCAGAGAAACACCACCTGTTAAAACTGGTGAAAAATTTTGCAAAGAGTAAAATAATAATAATAATAACTGTGGAACATGAAAGTGACGGTTATCCCAATTGTAATTGATGCTCTTAGTACAGTCACCAAAGGATTGGTACAAGGACTGGATGACCTGGAAATAACGGGACGAGTAGAGACTATCCAAACAACAGCATTGATGAGATCGGCCAGAATACTGAGAAGAATCCAGGAGACTTGAGGAGACTTGCTGTCACTCAAACTCCAGTGAAGGACCATTAGCTAACGTTGATGTGAAAAACTCTCAAGGAGTAGAATAATAATAATAATAATAATAATAATAATAATAATTTATTTCACGAAACATAAATTATCTCTTTATGGATTATTAATAAGTATGATGTCAGAATTATTTTTCAGTTGACGGTGTCAGCAAAACAAAAACTCTTTCTGGCAGTAAGAATAAAATGCATCAAAAATATATAAAAACTGCTTTTTATGACATACTCTGCATCTGTCTTCCGGCCGACGGATAAAATTGGACCGTGTCTCTAAGTAATTAACCAGGTTGGGATAGAAACTTTGACCTACCAAAGTCATCAATACAAAAAAAAAAAAAAAAAAAAATACAAGGAAAAATGGTCAAAAGAGGATTACAAAGAAATGTTCTGTGTGTTCTTTTATGCAATTAACTATCAGAAGGAAATACAACTCAAGGAACCTACAACGGTTGGCGAGAAAGGACTAAATGAAGAGATACACATTTTGATCCCAATCAATTAGCCAATGTGAGAAGATATGTCATCAAAAGCAACGGCTTAACAGGTGCCGAAAAATATAATATTAAAGAATAAGTAGTTAATGATATCCAACAACATTAAAATGTAGCACTTGAAATAAATGTAGTTAATTATGAAACTGATAATACATTGAAACAATCAAGCAATGATTGTATGAAAACTCCAACAATAGAAAATTAATACAACAAATTAGAAAATAGTCAACCATAAATAGAAAAAATAAGATTAGAATTAATGAAATGAGACAAAATATAATCGGAGAAATCTCTAATGTAACTAATCTGAAAACGGTACTTCTAAAAAATTAAAAAAAATATATGAAAGACGGCACTTCTAAAAAATAAAAAAAAAGATTACAAGAAAAATCTAATGCTGATAAAGTTGACAAACTATGACATAGAATATCTTCTACAAGACTTTAAACCACATCTTACACTTTTCATCATCAAGTGGCGCTGCGAGCAGAGATTTCCCTAATTCTCTCTCTCCATCCGTCGCTATCATCCATCTCTCTAGGCAGATCTTCCAAACTACATCCTCAATCAGAGCTGTTGTAGACAAGTTCTTGCTGGGCGGCCAACATTGTCATGTCCATGTGAAAGGGTCCATAGAAGAACGTCACTTATGAGCTCGTTCTTGCTCCTCCAGTAGTGTCCCGCTTGTCTTATCCGTCTTACTTGGATGGTTTTATAGATGGGAGGTAAGAGGCTGTACAGCTGTTTTTTCGTGGAGTGTTGCTTCCAGGATGTGTTTAATAGAGATGGAAGCATTCTTGTACAGTTTCCATCTGGTTTTTTTCTCTCAAAGTTTTGTCAGAGTCCATGTTGTGCATTCATGCAGTAGTAGTGACACAACTGCTGCTTGGAAGAAGTCCGATTTTATTTTATTTTATTGGATAGATCAGACTTCCATATGGTCAATAGCCTCTCGATAGCAGTCCATACCTTACCTAGGCGCATATGAGCATCACTTTTAGTTGATGAGACACTGCTGCCGAATGACATGAACTTGTCTACTAATTTCAGAGGACCGCCATTTAGAGTTGAGATGGCGCCTTCTCGATTAAAACACATGTACTCTGATTTTTTTCGTTCACGTGGAAGCCAAATCCTTCCACTGCCTACTACTCCAGGCTATACAGCAGGATTCGGCTTCGAGAGGTATATCTGCATGACGTGCTATGTCATCTGCATGGTATATGTCCGTTATAGTTTCAGATATCGTAGGCTTCTTGGCGTTTTTAGTGTAAAGCTATTTTCTTTTATTAGATCTTTCGACGTCCGAGGTACGTAGTCTATGCATATTATAAACAGGAATGGTGCTATTGTATCCTCCTTGCAGAACTCCAGCAACAATGTCGAAAAGTCTGACTGTCCATCCGGTGACGAACCTTGACTTTCGTGTTTCTATAGAGCATTATTATAGCCGTTATAGTTTCTTTGGGGAGACCATAAACTAGAAGTTTTTGGTTCAACTTCTTTCTGTATATGGAATCAATTGCCTAGGAGAAATTTACAAATAGCGTTGCCTCGAAATTTTTTTTGCACGAACTCTTAAATGATTCGACGGATTGTTAGAATCTGTGATCGATTTCACCGAATTTTCTTAATTTCAGGTTCGATACGATTGAAGAGCAGAGCATTATAAACCTTTGCTTGTTAGAGAAGTAAGAGTTATGTCTCTGTATTTCTAGGTGATTTTGAGGTCACCTTAAGGAAGGAGAGCATGCAGCCTTTTGTCCATCTCTCTATTGTATTTTGTTTATATAC
The DNA here is from genome assembly GCA_963585895.1 of Sepioteuthis lessoniana. Taxonomy (NCBI): domain Eukaryota; kingdom Metazoa; phylum Mollusca; class Cephalopoda; order Myopsida; family Loliginidae; genus Sepioteuthis; species Sepioteuthis lessoniana. Next base: position 65,387,033 of record OY757919.1, read on the forward strand.
GGTATTTCAAAATCGAAGAAGTTAGTTTTCAAATTTCCTTGTCTTCCTAACTTCTGGGGCTATTTAGTCGTGCCCTGCAGCTTTTCTGCTTTTAATTTTTGTCAGTAATATGCTGAGTTCTTAAGTAATCTCTCCTGGTTTTATTTCTCATTGGCTAGTTATAAGTTTTATGATAGGTTTATTAATTACTTTTGAGGAGTTTTCATTCTTGAAATGTTTTTTTCACATCTGTATTCATTTTTCTTAGCAAGTAGATTTTAGTTTTGCTCTAGGTGTGCTCTTCCTTTTACTCACTTCATCTCCCCTATACCATTCTATTTGTGATTGACTATCTTCAACCGAGTTTCTTATTGTATTGATCTGACCTAGAATGTATTTTTCTGTACATGTTAGTTTGTGCCTTCTTAATTTTCTGTGAGTTAGCATTTACTGGGTTTCTTTTGTTACATAAGGATGCTGTTTTCACGTTATCTCGTTTTTTCTTTATTTCTAGCGGCTCTCATGGAACTCTACATTTGGCTCTTGGTTTGGTTGGTATGTATTCTACTGCTACTTCTATGTAGGTATTGATGAAAATTTCGTATTCGTCATTAGGAGTATGTTTCAGGTATCTCTTGAAGAGTATCGAATCCATTTCTTTCAGTTACTGTATATTTATTGCTGATATCTCTGTTGTTAAGTAAGGACCAGTCATAACGTGTGGTTTTAACTGTTTGTGTATTATTTCTGCGTAGGACCAGGCGTATCTTTGCAGTTACAATTTTGTGATCGGAAGATAGTCCTTTAAAAGAGGAGTACGCCATACAATTCAGAGCGATATTTATCCATTTCTTGTTTATGAGTATATAATCAATCTGTTTTTTAGCATTATTTGGGTAGGTATAGGTTCATAGTTTTCCCTTCTTTTTTAGAATTAAATATTGAGGTATGCTAGTCTGTTTTCCAGTAAGAAATTTGCTAGATATTTCCTATTTCTGTTTGACTAGTTGTATAAGCAGGATCTGATGATTTTATGCGTAGGGTTTATATAAAAACGTTCGTTATACGTTCATATCTATATTTTATATGTTGCTATTTCTGAAGAGCTTTTGGCACACGGTCCTATCGAATAGGAATATTTTTTAAACAGATTTATTTCACCCAATGATGAAACCTTAACAGATACCAGTACTCCGGGTCAGAGTGAACCTGGGAGTAATATCAATGAAAGAGTTCTCCACACTCTCCGGATTTCCAGGACTAGAACTTCACCATCAGATGCATTTTAGTGTCATACGCAGGACACACCTTACTTAATCGGCTGGGGCTGTAGAATACATCGACTACATCTCTGCAGAGGGATAAGACCCCCACCCCCGCCAACGAGTGTCCAGGATACGATAGTAAACAATCTGAGGGCGAGATTCCAGCAATGCTGACGCTTTGGAGAATGCAGAGTAGCCCTTCATTGCCATTGCTCCCTGGTCTACTCTGGCCCGAAGTGGTGGCACCTTATTGGGTCCTATCTATGGGTCAAATAGAACTAAACTGCGTACTTATACGAAACTAAATTGCTTGAAATAGAACTTTAAACTGAGTACTTATGCTAATCTAAATTGTTTGAAATGTAACTGTTTTTGTATGCTAAACAGAATAGTTTGAAATGGAACTGTTTTTGGCATTGAAACTGTATTTAACTTTGTGTAAAAAAACTATAATTATACTAAACTGAATTGTTTGAATTAGAACTGTTTGACTAAACTGAATTCCTTGAAATAGAAATGTTTTTGACAATTAAACTGTGTTCTTATGCTAAACGGAATTGTTTGAAATAGAAATTTTCATTTGTATAAAAATGGATTTGTCATTAAATAACCTACAAATGTTGATATGCCATAAAACCCAATTAAACAAACAAACAGGACACCCCTTTGGGACAAAAGGTCTTATCCCACTGGAGACGGTACGATCAACGCATTATGAGCCCCATAAGCAGTTTACTAATAGTTGATGCAATTGATGGAAGGTCGTTCAATAAATTATACAGCAATTGCGTTTATCTTATTAGTTTTATTATTTTTAACACTTTTTTCTAACATAGATATTCACCTCAAGTTTATTGTTGAAATTATTCTTGACTTATTTAGTCAATTGTTTCCCTCTGGTTGTCGGCTGGGGCTGTAGAATACACCGACTGTATCTCTGCAGTGGAGTAAGACCCCACTGGCGAGTGTCCTGGTATATGACATTAAACAGTCTGATGATGAGGCTCCAGTAATCCTGGAACTTTAAGGAATGCGGAGTACCCCTTCATTTCCATTACTCTCAGGTCCACTCTGGCCCGTAGTGATAGCACCCGATAGGGTTCTATCTATGGGTCAAATGGAACTATTTGACATTTAAACTGAGTGCAAACAAATGACTTATACTAAAATAAAATGTTAGAAATAGAACTGTTAGATCACTTAACTGTGTGTAAACAAATGACTGATGTTTAATTGAATTGTTAGTGGTATATAGCAAGACTTGGAACCATTACTTTGTTGACTTACGCTAAATTAAATTGTAAGAAATAGAACTGTTTGATCCTTTAACTGTGTGTGTGTAAAAGTAAGTTTACAAATTATATATATTTAATATATATGTAAAAAACAGGACTTGGCATTAAATGATCCAATAATGGTTGATATGCCATAAAACAAAACCAATCTGGTTGCCAAATACAAAGTTGTGAACATGGCAAAAATATTTTTGTGACTCAACATCACATATGTTTTGGATTCTTTACATGCAGCATCAGGTTATTTTGAAATACAGATGACAAAAATCTTTCTGGTATGTTTCTTTTTATTATTTAATTTTCTTCTCGTTTTTTTTCTTAAGCCGAGCAATCTTTCTGTTAACATTGTGTGAATTTCTAATGTCCTTTGTGTAATTGACAATGAGTCTATCTTTATTAAATACCAAATTAGAATAAAATAACGCAATTTATCTCTGTCAAATCTCATAGATCGGATTAATTATTCGATCGGTTTAAAGGATGTCGCAGGTCACAGCACAACTTAGAAATTATTTCTCAGTATTGTTCTTAACTCATTAAAAATGAAATATGCATTTCTAAAAATGTACTATATTGTCTCTTATTTGAAAATAATTAAAATTTGTAATTTTGTATAATGTAAATATACTTTCACTTTTAGTATCAACTGAAAGCTCTATTTAAAATTTTTAATTTTTTATGCACGGTGTCTGTTATATATATATATATATATTATAACAGTGTTGGTTGTCACTAAATCATTTTGTGGGTTTGTGGCAAACCAAGTGCAATATAATAGGGAGAGTGCTCAATATCTAGGATAGAGCTATTATATAAAAATAACACTGGTTTACAAAGAAATTGAGGCAGCACAAAAATACCCGTTTTTACCAAATTTGAGGATGCTGAATTCAAATTTGAAATCCGTTTTTACTCATCACCTTCAGTTTTTTAGATATGCATAGTGTGAATTTTGTGCATATACGGTACATAAAGGCGTATATGAATTCAGGGTGAATTCTAATATTGTGAGACTTATGGCTTATTTTTTAGTTATTATGCACTAAATGTAAGTGATAGCATTACATTATATATATATATATAGTTATACATCAAGACGGATTTTGATAGTTAAGGCAGCAGGTCTCAATCCACACTCTGGCAGTCATTGGAAGAGGTTATCTCGCAGGCGGCGCGGGAGGTTGGTGTCCCTCAACTATCGTGTTACATATCTTTTGGGTTACTAAATATTAGTATTACATTTTCAAATGCACATTTAGTTTTACTTTGTTATATTTTCAGATTCTCCAATGGCTTCAAGCACGTCAAAATGTCGAGGATGCCTCAACAAGACCAATTCTTTCTGATACGTGTGTGGGAACTTCGCAACAGTTGCACAGCGTCGAACCATCACTTCTCTCCTCAGAACCGCCTACTTTCACTATTTTGACTTGGGCTCCACACATCTGTTGTAAACCCTGCTACAATGGCCTAACTGCATGGTTTAATGGCAAGAAAGCGGCTTAAAACTTTGCAGTCCCGATGGTTTGGAGAGAGCCGCGAAACCACGCAGATGATTGTTATTTTTGTTTAAATAATATATCTGGTTTCAATGCATCTTCTAGGAAAAAGATCAAATATCCCAACCTTCGATCTGCTATGAGACCCGTTCCCCATTCAGATGATCTTCCTGTACCCACACCTCCAGTAAATAATGATCTTCTTTCCTCATCAGATGAAGAAATACCTTCAAGGGAGGATTCTGCCGAGTCAATATCTTTCGAAGATATTGAGTCGACATATTCAGGAACAAGTGGCAATAAGCCACACTGGATCACGCAAGAGGACCTGAATGATCTTGCTCGTAATTTGTATCTGTCAAAACAGCAGTCAGAGCTCTTGGATTTTCGGCTTAAACAGTAGAAAGATGTAAGGATCACCAGTTTCAGGAATCGGAACAAATAAGGTCATTGGTCTTCTTATGGGTATGCAAGCAGGCTTCACAAAGTACTGTTGTTTTCTCTGTCTCTGGGATAGTCGAGCTGTATCCCAGCATTACAAGCAGAAAGACTGGGGGTCTAGAAGCACTTTTGTTCCTGGCGAACACAGCCTCAAAGAGAATCCTCTAGTGGACATGAATAAGGTGCTTCTTCCTCCTCTTCACATCAAGCTTGGTTTGATGAAGAATTTCGTGAAGGCGTTGCACAAAAATGGTGCTGCCTTCCAACACTTGTCTACAGTGTTCCCAGGTCTTAGTGCTGCTAAGCTCAAAGAGGGCATCTTTGTCGGACCTCAGATCCGAGAAGTGCTGAAGTATACTGATTTTGAGGAGCTTCTTAACTTAAAGGAACTGAAAGCATGGGAAGCATTCAAGTCAGTCTGTAGTGGCTTCCTTGGTAACACACGCGTACCTGATTACCAAGCCTGTATTGAGAAGTTGCAAAAGTCTTACGAGGATATGGGGTGCCGAATGTCATTCAAGATTCATTTTCTCCATTCCCACCCCAAATTCTTCCCGCCAAACCTTGGAGCAGTGAGTAATGAGCATGGAGAAAGATTCCACCAAGACATTACGAAGATGGAGAGCAACTATCAAGGCAAATAGAAGCCCGGAATGATGGAAGACTTCTGCTGGATGCTCTTGCGTGACATCCCGGAGGCAAAATACACCAGATCTTTTAAGAAAACACACTTTTGACTGTCTGTGGTACTATGAATTGTGTAATTGTGTCATCCAAGTATATTGATTCAATCAGTGTTCTTTATCTATCCTGTTTTATCTGTTATAAGTTGCTGCAACTTTTGAAATATGCACATATGTTCTCTGTTTATACAAAAATGAGACTATTTAAAAGCCAGAAAACTAGAGGTGATAGAGCAAAACTATTTATAAATTTGAATTCAGCACACCCAAATTAACAAAAAAAAAAAAAAAAAAAAAAAACACCTATCCCCATTTTTTTCCTCAGACCAAAAATTTATTTTTGTAAACCAGTGTAATAAATAAATATATATTACATTTATATATTTAATGCCATGGTTTTTGACTGTATTTTTCGATTTTCGATTCATTTCATTTTGTTAACTGTCTGATGATTGTTGTTTTGTAAAAACTCCATGAAACCCAAGGGTCGTAGACTAAATTCTATGGCATTAAATATATAAATCTAATATATATATATATATATATATATATATATATATGCAATGCATCCACTATATGCCGTACATTTTTTCCAGGATGAATAATTTTGTATAATATAAAATCAGTTATTGACAATTTTTACAATCATTTTTGTATTTGTAGTTTTTATATTTCCCATTTATTCCTTTCTTAGGATAATGGTTACCAGCGATATTATTTAAAGAGTGTAAGTAGAGAAAATATCAGCTGGCTTAGTGAGAAAAGATTCAATTGAAAGTAATCAATTTAGTAGCTTCCCTATTGTCTTTGAGAAAGGAGCATGAGAGACAGAAAATTAGATTGGGTGGATAAAAGAGAGACTGTAAAAGAAATACAAAAATATTTTTGCTTACGTTCTCGTCATTGCAAAAAAAATCCTGTTTTATTATCCCCTTCATGCTGGATGCACGAAAAAGAAAAACAGAGAGAGAGAGAGAGAGAGAGAGAGAGTGAGAGAGAGAGAGAGAGAGAGAGACCGAAAAGCAGAAAATCTTTTGCTTGTTTCCCAGCCGTATTAGCCAGCTGACGCTCTCTACTGAAGTGATGATGTTTTTATTGTCTCGTGCGGCTGAAATCAAAGACTTGCCTATTCGAAGGTCTAATAAAGTAAGTAAAGTTGGCGATCTTAGTCGAGGGTGATCCAAAGGCTTCCTTTTCAATTGCAACAACACCGAGGTGTAGGGGAGGGCGCTACTCCATTCCCAGGATTGTTCCAATTTACCCATGATCATCGCCTTATAGTGCTGAGTGCTAAGCAAGGCTGCATGAAGTACCATTTTTTGAGTCTTTGGTATGAATCGACCTGAGATTGAACCCCGGTCTCGCGGACCATTGGCAAACACTCTACTCATTAGGCAACAGATTTAGACGAAAAATTTGTATCATTCGGTCCTGAAAAAAATTTTGAATTAAGTAGTAAATAAACCTTAGAGTAGTAAATAAATGCGTTGTAAATAAACCTTTGAGTCGTTTAACTGAGTTTTCGCGTTCGTCAACTTGTTACCACGGCGAGGTCACAACGGAGTCGAAAAATCTCTTTAGTACTTCAAATGGTACAATATATATGCTAGTTAAAGACACTTGGATTCCAGGAATAATTTTCTTTCAACGAATGGATATTTTACGTTACCAGTTCACTTTTCGTTTCTTTTTTAGCATAACTCTTTTAAAAATCATTTAAAAAAAAACTTTCTCACAAAGTTTTTTTCACAAAGACGTTTTTCTACTGATGATGACTTACATTTGAAACTAATCGAGAACAACTAACAAATAAATAACTTAAAAGAAATATTTACATTTGTCTTATCACTTTTATTCACTATCTATATATTGTCAAGTCGGTCTGTTGATTTTAGTTCTATTACAAACACATATGTACACTTGTATCTATTTCTATTTTTGCATTCATTGTAGCAAATGTCAATAAAAGTTTTAATTACAAAAGAAATATCTCCGAATTGTATCCATACAAAATAGTTGTATTAATCTCAACAAAGCCTCTGCAACTTATATATATATATATATATATATTGTCATCCACAAACAGACTGTTTCGTTGTATCACAACTCATCATTGTGGCTAGACACGTGTGATACTTCAAACTGAAACCCATCTGACTTTTACGCCAGTTGGATATCTTACCGCGGAGCCATCAACAATCTCAGCGTAAGCGAAGGGAATTTAACGGATATGTATTATTTTCCTTTATTTACATATACGCTTAACGGCAACTGGAGTGCTCAATTCATCAGAACAGCTTTGTATTACGCGAGTGACAACCGGTAATTCCTCGCCGGAGTGCTCAATCTCTCGAGGGAGGAGCATAAACCAAATAAACAAAGTCATCCCTACCCCTAAATCGGATAACCTCAAGCTAAAATCAAAAGAGGAGCTAAATAAGATTCCCTTCGTAACAACATTTAACAACAATCTCTCACTTTTATCTCAAATAATCAAGAACCGTTTCCAAATTAAACTTGAAATATATTTTTCAAAAACCAAACATACAAGCCTATCATCGACCGAATAACATTAGAGAAATGATTGGAAGTAACAACATATTAAGTAATGAAATTATCCCTTAGAAAGGCTTTCGTAGTGCAGCTGTACTTTGAGAAAGCAGTTTTTTCTAATCTAAACTAAAACATATTGCCATATTGTAGCTTAGAATTAGCGCCAATCAATATAAGCCAATTATCCAGATGTATATTACTAAAAGATAACTTAATTTAAGCAGTCGTCTGCTGCAAAAAATACGCGACACTAGGCGATGTAAAGGACCGGAAGACCAAGAAAAACTACTACTTGTGAGACTTGCTAGAAAAGAACCCAGTTCAAGTTGCTTCCTTTGAGACCAATGGATTATTGACTACACACTATCTCTTAGCACTGTTAGAAATAGGCAAAATGCTGGTGACCATGCTTCACAACGTTCTATCCGACGATCATTCCCCTCTCCAAGACGACACATGCAGAAACGTTTAGAGTGATGCAAAAGCAGAACTGGTTGGAACTTCCGCTTCTGAAAGGCACTGTACAAATCCGATGGGATAGGTCGATTGATTGGTGTTAACGGCATTTCAACACACCGTGAGTTATTCTATGCTGAGAAGTTCAAAAATTGCACTCATAGTACATTATTATTTACATTTTTCTGTAGTTTTTTTCTTATGACAGTTTGGTTTGATTTTATGACATAAAAACCATCATGGACTATTTAATACCAAATGCTCTTTATACATATACATATACATTATATATATATATATATATATATATATATATATATATATATATATATATATATATATGATTTGTAAACACATTTTGTTGATAACTTTCTTAAACGAGCCTAAGTTCTTTTTCGCACACAGTTAAATAGTTGACCTATGAAAAGGACCTTTTCAGGTAGCACCACTCCAGGCCAAAGTGGACCTAGGAGCAATAGCAGCGAAGAGGTACTCCACATTTTTCAAATCTCCAAGGCTGGTGTCACGCCATCAGATTGTTTAATATTATAATCCGGACATTCGCTAGGTGCGGGGTACTACCCCTCTGCAGAGATGTGGTCGGTATATTCTACAGCCACAGCTTTTTTCTTTAGAAGTTTTTGAACACAGTTATATGATTTCGAGCATTCCTTTCGAATAAAAATGATTTGCAAACAGTTTTGTGGTTTCAAGTCTTCTCCTCTTATATAAATAATTATATGGTTTTAAGTAATTATTTCAATTTAATGATGGTCACTTGTTTGTACACAGTAACATGGTTTATAGTAACTAATATCAATCCTTTGTAAGCGATTATAGCTACAAGTAACTATTCTCAATACAAATAATTTATAGTTATATGGTATCAAGTGTTCTCATCTGATACCAATAATTTCCAAATAGATCTATTTTACCAATAGATGAGACCCGAATTGATATTAATACACCCTGTTAGAGTGGACCTGGAATTAATGGCAATGAAGGGGTACTCTAAACCCCACAGATCACTAGAATAGGAGCCTCATCATCAGATTCAGTTTAGTATCATACTCAGGACATTCCATATTTGGAGAAGAGGTTTTAGCTATCTGCAGCGGATACAGTCAGCGTATTCTAAGGAAGAAGTTCCATTTGTTGGTGGATCATTTACGATGTGGGATGGTGGTTCATACCTTTCCCAAGGGTATTTGTCCGAAAGTGAACGTAATAGCGCGACTTGAGTTCGAACTTGTTTACTAGGATTCCGCAGTCCATCGCTTTAACCATTACACTACGAGGACACCCTCCTCTTATTCCCCAGATACAAATCCTTCCAGAATTTACGCAATGGTGCAAAATTCTCCTAATTAAAATCCTTGCAGAATTGATGCAATGGTGCAATATTCCCCAGAATAAAATCCTTGAAGAATTTACGTAATGGCACAATATCCTCCAGATTCAAATACATACAGATGTTACGCGATGGCGAAGTATTCCTTAGATTCAATTTTTTTGCTGAATTTGCACAATGGTGCAATATTGCCCAGATTCAAATCCTTGCAGAATGCATGAATAAGTTCAATCTTCTCCAGATTTCAATCAGAATATTAATAAGGGGCATGACAAATCGTTCGTGCGAATGGTGGGCTATGTGAAATATTGACATTTTCGTGTACGACCACTCCAAGAATTTTTTTATCATTGTGATTATGTATACGATACCAAAAAGTGTGTAGTGGAGTACTTGTTTCTGACAACATATTGCTATAAATTACATTTCTTACAGAACTGGCATAAAAATTCACATTTTCTTCATGATATCGGTTTTTTTTTAAATTTTAATTATCTGTGCTCGCAATTGCATAACATAGATCTTGCGTGCTTGGCGTAACAGATATTGTCGTAGGGAATGGAATCAGCGAGTTCAAATTGTAGACGAAGCTGCGTTTCACTTCGCGCTAAAACCCTTCGGAAAGGCATGAATCTATCTGACCACCCCCAAGCTATAGGTAAATACTAGGGTAGGTTGTTTTTTTTTTGGCCATTGGTTGGGCAACCAGTTTGGTAGAAAAAAAAACCCTCTGAATTCAAACCGACTTTACTCTGCCTAAAAACTGACCTTGTGTCACATCCTTGCAGTTGCAGAGTTGGGTAAATACTTACCCTACACATTTTTGTATGTAATTATGTAAATATTCGCTGATGGTCCGGGAGACTGGGGTTCAATCCCAGGTCGAGTAATACCAAGACTCAAAAAATGATACTCGATGCCACCTTGCTTAACACTCAGCATTATAAGGTAAGGATCAAGGGTAAAGTGGATCAATTCAGAAAAAGGAGTAGCGCCCTCCCCTACACCTCGGTGTAGTAGCTATTGAAAAGGGGGCTTTTGGGTCACCCTCGACTAAGATCGCTAACTTTACTTACTTATATTAGTTTTGGGACGTAGCGTGGTGCCCAAAACACCTATGGGATACAAATTTCTTCTAGTCTTAAAATAAGCAATAAAAACATACTTAAGAACATTCTAGAAATTTAGGATCAAACCCGCATTAACATTTAAATTACATTTTTATATTTTTCAACCAATCAGCTAAAAACATAGAATAGAACATTCTAGAAAAATAGGATCGGAAGTGAACTAACAGAAAATATTAAAGCTCGAAAATAAAATAGTAAAATACAAATCTGATTGGTCAATAAATGTTTACGCGCCAAGATTTTAGGACGATTCTTTGATCCACCTGTAGGATATAAATAACACAGAGTTAGGAAGCCATACACACAAGACACAAGCTTACACACAAACGAAGACACAGACGAACACAAGCCACTAAGCCAGTAGCCGATATGTCCAACCAATTCCTTTCCCTCCTCAACTAAAGTTCATGACCTCTTTTCAATTGGCCGAGAATTATATTCAAAAGGAAAACCCGACAAACTTTCTTTCATCAAAGCGACACGATGTCGCCACAATCATAAAACCCGCTATAAACTTAATGTAAGTAAGAACGACTTATTTACGGACTCTGATAACATGAACATACACACATCTTTCAACAAATTTATTCTCTTCTTCAAACTTTATTTTCCAAAAGGCCATTTACACATCATGTATTTTGTTTTTCATATTCTATTATAGGCATATTAAATTGTTTGTTATTTAATGTTCGTTGTGTTCTATTCCATTTCTTTTGCGCGATTGTAATGTTTTGTGTTGTATTTGTGGTGGGAATAATTTAGAGAGCAATCTACTTAAAATAACCAAATTACATACTCCCCCCACAGTAGCATTTAAAAAATAAGTACGCCCCTTATATATGTTCATGAAATTTTATATTACGCAGTTCACTATCTATCTATCTATCTATCTAAAGTGTAACATCTTTACATACATTTACCCAATCAACACAAAATTGAACTTAGCTATCTTGACCTTGGCAGAGAGGTCAGCTAAATATGAACATATAGACTTTTCATTTAGTCTTGGTAAAAATCTACAATAGTATTTTATGATTGAAGTCAAGTTTGAATCAAATAGAAACAAAAACAAAACAACAACAAAAAAAAACGGTGGTTCAATAATGGTTTGGTTAGTTTTAAGGCATCTCACCATTTGTTGGGTTATTTACTGTCGAAGCTTGCCGTTTTTCGAGCAGTTCCATGGCTTCGAGTAACTAATAATAATAATCATTTATAAAGAAATATAGCTACAAGTAACTATTCTTAATACAATTGATTTAGTTATATATTTTCAAGTTACAATTCTTATTTAATAATAATAAACACCAGCACTTTGTTTGGGACTTGAAAAAACTATGGAATATGAAAGTGACGGTGATACCAATTGTAATTCGTACTATTAGTACAGTCACCAAAGGATTGGTACAGAGACTGGAAGACTTGGAAATAAGAGTTAATTTACTAAGCTTTTTGCTTAGATGTAGCACAAGGCCGCATGAATGTGGCTCCCAATGAGAATCGAACTCAAGAGGACGAGTGGAGATCATCCAAACTACTGCATTGTTAATGTTATATAATTGTGGAAGGTTATTTTTATATTATCAATTTTCATTTTGTATATCATATCTTTCGGTTTAGTTAGGCTGAGAACCTTTTGGCTTAGTGCATGGGTTAGTTAGGTGCACACATTGAGTGCAGGTGTTCACGCGCGCGCGGGAAGGATGTGACAATCACAGGTGTCACAATAAAAACCCCAGATAGGAAATAGGACTGGGAAGGTGAATGACGTCATGCCCGGAAGCGATGGGCTGAGGATTTGGGGATTTGAAAAAAAGCAGTGAGTTGAGATTCGACGCTAGAGGAAGGAAGTTGATTTTCCGGAGCTCGCCGAGGCCAGAGCAGTAGTTTGCAGCGGGGTGCCACACGTAGTGGGGTCAGATGGAAAAGTCAGCATAGTAAGAAATTGTGCCTCTCTCTCCTCATGTCGGAAAACCTTATGGGATACAAATTTTTTCTAGTCTTAAAATAAGCAATAAAAACATACTTAAGAACATTCTAGAAATTTAGGATCAAACCCGCATTAGCATTTAAATTACATTTTTATATTTTTCAACCAATCAGCTAAAAACATAGAATAGAACATTCTAGAAAAATAGGATCGGAAGTGAACTAACAGAAAATATTAAAGCTCGAAAATAAAATAGTAAAATACAAATCTGATTGGTCAATAAATGTCTACGCACCAAAATTTTAGGACGATTCTTTGATCCACCTGTAGGATATAAATAACATAGAGTTAGGGAGCTATTAACACAGACTTACACGAAGACTAAGACAACACCACAAGCCACTAAACCAGTAATGCAGAAGCCGATACTGTGTCCGGCAAATTCCTTTCCTTCATCAACTAAAGTTCATGACCTAGCTTCAGATGGCTGCGAATCACATTTAAAAGAAAAACCCGACAAACTTTCTTTCATCAAAGCGACACGCTGTCGCCACAATCATAAAACAAGACATGAACTTAATGTAAGTAAGAATGACTTATTTACGGACTCCGTTAACATACACACACCTTTAAACAAATTTATTTTCTTCTTGCCAAACTTTATTTTCCAAAAGGCCATTTACACATCATGTATTTTATTTGTTTTCATATTCTGTTATATGCATATTAAATTGTTTGTTGTTTAATGTTCGTTGTGTTCTATTCCATTTCTTTCACGCGATTGTAAAGTTTTGTGTTGTATTTGTGGTGGAAATAATTTAGAGAGCAATACCCGTAAAGTACGGACGCGCATCTACTGAAATAACCAGAATAACATACAACCCCCATAACCTTAAACTCAAAAAGGTAAATAAAAGTTTCGTACCTGAACCAAGAAAGCCGTAAGAATTTCGTGTTTTCGGATTCCTATACGCGTATGAACATTATGAACGTTTTATGCATGTGAATATCTTGGTTGTATTTTTGAATATATTACTAGTGGAGATCATCCAAACTACTGCATTGTTAAGGTCGGCCAGAATACTAAGAAGAGTTCCGGAGACGTGAGGAGACTTGCTGTCGCTCAAACTCCAGTGAGTGAAAAACTCGAAAAGCAGAAAATAATAATATGCACAACCCATAATCCGTCCTAGAAAATGAGACACACATAATTCTTTGGGATTTTGAGACACGAACGGATCATCTATTCTCGGCCAGACGACCTGACCTAGTAATAATCCACAACACTTGAAAAAAAAGAACCTGCCGAATAGTGGACTATGCCGTTCGGGGAGACCATTTGGTAAAACTGAAGAAAAGGAAAGAAAAGAGAGATAAGTACCTAGACCTTGCTAGAGAATTGAAAAAAACTGATGTAACATGAAGGTGACGGTGATACCACTTGTAATTGGTGCACTTGGTACAGTCACCAAAGGATTGGTACATGGACTGGAGGACTTTGAAATAGGAGGATGAGTGAAGCATCGCTGAGATCGGCCAGAATATTAAGAAGATTCTAAGAGACTTGAAGAGACTTGTTGTCACTTAGACTCCAGAGGAAAACTATCAGCTAACGCTGGTGTGAAAAACTCTCAAATGAGTGAAATAATAATAATTTGTTTGTGTACAGTTATATTGCTTCAATCATTCCAATATAATAAAAATAATTTGCCCAGAGTCATGTGGTTTCACGCATTCTAATCTAATACAATTAATCTGTAGTATCACCTCCCTTACTAAGGTCAGTAAATGGGGCAGTCAATACTACTTCAACAGAAATCTTGGTCCTTACTTCCACCTCGGCCAAGGAATGCTATCCCAGAATCCATCGCCTCTCACTCTTCTCTCTTTCCTTCTCTCTCCTTTTCTCTCTCGCTCTCCCTCTCCCTCTGCCCAATCAGCGGAGATAGTAGAGTTGCCGGAAACGACCCAAGAGCAGGAAAAGAGGAAGCCAGTTGCTGAAGAGATTCCAGATACAAAAACACGCGTGTTGACCGCCGGACATTTTCTAGCCAACACGTGGCGCTGTATACGAAGAATAAAATTCCTTTTTTAAAGTTAATATTTGTACTTCTCATTTATTATCTAAAATACCATAACTCAAGTACATATATTACAAATCTTTAAACAAATCTATTTGATCAATAGTTGGGAATCTAACAAGTACTAACTTTCCGTGTTTGAGAGGACCAGAGAGAAATGGAACTTTATACTCTCTATATCTCTCCATATTTCCACAACTGGAGCTTCACCATCATATTTACTTTAATGTTATATCCTCCCTTTTGGGTGATTAAAAAAAATAGCAATATCTCATTAGCATAAACTGAGAGTACTTTTACGTTACAAGTTTACGCAATATGCGCACGCCCAGAAACAGCCAACTTTATTTCTAAAATTTATGTATGTGTGAGTGATACGTAAAATTTGGAGAAACTTCAGGCGCGAAACAGCTTCCTGAAATAAAAGAAAATTTGATCGAAAACGAGGTTCATTATTTTCTCGTACAGTGACTACGGGGCGTTTGCAAAGTTATGTTAAGTCATGGGAATGTTAGGTCAAGTGACAGAACAGTTTGCTTAATTCCTTCAAATTCCTTAAAATTCTAACATACATCTCTTTCTTTCACTCACACACACACACACACACACACACGTGTGCATATAGAAAAAAAGAAAGAGAAAAATAGAGAATCTTTATAACAAATATTAGCCACGCCTTGTAAATAACTATATAAAGATAGAAAGATGGTATAATGAGAGAAAGAGAGAGAGAGAGAGAGAGAGAGAGAGAGAGAGGGCGTCATGAAAGATGCTGAAATAGCTATGTAATTTTTATTGGTGCAGAAATTTTTGGTACCACCTCATGTATATATATATATATATATATATATGCCATAATATAAAATATAGAAACACAAAAGTAAAAGTCCGTTCCCCGGATGGAGACACAGACTACTTCGACATTGTAGCAGGTGTACTGCAAGGAGACACATTAGCCCCATACCTCTTTATCATCTGTCTAGACTACGTACTCCGAACATCTATTGATAAAATGAAAGAGAACGGTTTCAAGCTAACAAAGGAAAGAAGCAGAAGGTACTCTGCACAATTACGGACGCGGACTACGCCGATTACATAGCGCTTCTGGTAAATGCACCCGCCCAAGCCGAAACCCTGCTACATAGTCTGGAACGAGCATCTGCAGGTATAGGTCTCCATGTCAACGCACACAAGATGCTCTAATCATAAAGGCGACATCTCCACACTAAACGGCAGTTCTCTGAAACTAGTAGACAAGTTCACCTACCTAGGAAGCAGTATTTTAGAATTTATTTTTTAATAACTTTGCTCTACATGTGTTTCAGAATTTATAAGCCGTGAAGTAAAACTGAATAATTTCCTAAACTTAAATAAGCTGCGTGACAATCATTTTGACCACGAAAAATCAACATAATCAATCACGTTCTGACATAATCTAGTCTATATTGCTAAGAACACACAAGAATTACAAAAAACACTACACACAAACCTAACAAACACATAAGTATCTCAATCAAAAATCTTTTCGCCTCAAAACATCGCAAAGATACTGTTTCCCAGCTCCTACTTACTTAGGCTAAAAAAATCTGCACAGATAATAAAAGTAAAGTTGGCGATCGTATACGAGGGCGACCCGAAGGCTCCCTTTTCAATAGCTACTACACCAAGGTGTAGGGGAGGGTGCGACTCCTTTCCCTAGATTGATCCACTTTACCCTTGATCTGTTCCTTATAATGCTGAGTGTTAAGCAAGGAGGTATCAAGTACCATTTTTTGAATCTTTGGTATGACTCGACCTGGGATTGAACCCTGGTCTCCTTGGCTATTGGTGAACACTCAACTAATTAGGCCAATAACGAACTGAAAATCAAAGCGAAAGCAGTTCTCAGCACGGATATAATCCCATAAGTTAATTTAAAACCAAATAAACAAAACCATCACTACTCCAATGCGAGATACACGAAAACTAAAACCAAAAGTGAAAATGAATCACATTTCTCTCGTAACAACATTAAACACCACTCTCCTATTACTAGCTCAAATAATTAAGAACTCTTCAAACATTTTGAAATAAAACCCTAACTTAAAAGATAATTTTTAAAAACTGGGTAAACTAGTCTACCATCGACCAAATAACCTTACAAAAATGATAGGAAGCCACAGCAACATACTAAATAATAAAGTAACTCATAAGTTCACTATAAAAAATACTAAATTTTGCCTATTAAGAACAACCTACACTACTAACTTCTCAAGTCAACTGACTTATTCACTAGCTTCACAACTAAAAAGACTTAAAACTTATCATGAATCTAATGGCACAAACAGAAATGTAATTTATTTACTGGATTGCACACACTGCAAAAATAATTAAATAAATCACCCCCCCCCAAAAAAAAAACAAACAAACAAACCCACAAACAAAGACAATACATTGGAAAGTCAGAATGGCCATTTTACTTTAGATTACATAACTAGAAACAGAATGAAATCTGTGGATTACAATAAACCAATACTTGAAGAACATTTCTGCTTAAATTCTCATGATTCAAAAAGTGGTGCAAAGTTTACCAGATGCAAAGTAGACAGAATCAAGAACCCCCACCCACAAAAAAAAACACCCCGTGTTGGACAATATTACAGCAATAGAAACCCACGAAAATAAATTGATGTAGAATTTTCAAATGCTCATCCCAAATGACTTTAACATCAGGTGAAATGATCATCAAAACACAGATTTGATATAGGATGAACAGAGTTGAAGTGACACATAAACACCTAAATAAAAAGTTAAGGCTAATTTAAAACACACCTTGCACATACTTAATCTTCCAAATGGAGAGCTCAGTACAAGGTGTCTACATAAGAGAGATCATATAAAGATCAGTTAAAGACACTTGGATACTAGGAAATAATTTTCATTCCATGAATAGATATGTGACATCACTAGTTCATTTTTTATCGACTCAAAATTATAAAATGAATATTCATTTCATCAAACAAGACTTACAGACCCAGAAGTTTTACATTCACAGATGCATGTTTGAAATTGACAGTGAAGTTCTGAGTGTATAGGTTTTTATGTAATTGTACGAGTGCAGTGTGCAACAATATGAGCTGGTGCCAGTGGGATGGTGCTGATGACCAGGTTCATTTCTTGGACAGAAGCTAAGTGGAGCCAACTTTGCAAACTTGGACAAATTGAACTGACTTATTATTTATGAGTCTCGGTTGATTCTGACAAGACAAAGAGGCTGAGTCTACTTAAAAAGTAAGTAAAGTTGGCGACCGAAGTTGAGGGCGACCAAAAGGCTCCCTTTTCAATAGCTACTACACCAAGGTGTAGGGGAGGGCGTTACTCCTTTCCCTGGATTGCTCCACTTTACTCTTGATACTTACCTTATATTGCTGAGTGTTAAGCAAGGAGGTATCAAGTACCATTTTTAAAGTCTTTAGTATGATGCGACCTGGGATTGAACCCAGGTTTACCGGATCATTGGACTAGGTTCTTCAGCCTTGGTGAGGCAACTAATCTAGGAGAAGGAAAACTCTGAATTCAAACCTGTTAAACTCCGTTTAAAAAATTGACCTTGTGTCATATCCTGCCCGAGCGGAGGGGTTGGGTAAATATGATTGGCAACCACTCTACCTACTGGACCAATGAGCCGGTTCTGACAGATACAGATACTAGACAGGCGATTTTGCTGTTTGGATTAGATCAAGGTTCCTGCATTAGAAGCAGTTTCCACCGCCTTCACCCACAAATTTCCATTTAACCGGGAGTACTGCCTTTTGGTAGTAAAGCTGTAACTGTTAAAATATGTTCTCTGGAACTTCTTTCTCACAAGGGTTTTTTTTTTCAAGACAATTTCAGTAATTCCATTTTATGTTGTATCCAGTTACAAACAATCACTGAATAAAGTGCATCTGCAAACCAACCTGGTGCTAGTCTAAGTTGCAATGATACAAGTGTTTATACCAGTATAGTGATTGCACAAGAGTATTGATTGTACAAGTGCTATAAGTGTGTGAGTACGACTGCAATTATTGTATGAGTGCAGGGAGTGCAGTGCTTGCCTAAGTGCATTGAGTAGATGCCAGTACAAAGAGTGAATGAGAGCAGTGAATGCATAGTAAGTGTATAAAAGTACATTGCATACTCAGAGCATTCTTTTTTTTGAGGAGGGGTCTTACTCTTCTGCAGAGTGGGTAATTGGAGTATTCTAAGTCTTGCTGACAGGGCAAGAAAAGAGACTGAGGCTCACATCTGATGTAAATGAAACTGTTAGAGATTTATCAATCATTGGCTTAAGAGAAGAGAAGTTGTGTTTCATCGTTCATTTGTTTTGACAGTTACAAACTTATCAATATTTGATTGTACAGATGTCAGTTTTATCTGTTGATCAGTTATTGCATAATTCAAAGATGGCTAAAACAATGACCACAAGATTTTCTGTGTTGACTAATAACATTTTGGTAATTGCGGCAGCTTTTGTAAATTCCCAAACTTATAAAGTTTACAGCAAGACATTCAATTCACAGTGTTAACATAGAAAAATAGTCATTCAAATAAGAATGTCTTGGCCAGAAACCATAGTGGCTTTTGCATGCAATAAGATGTTTGCGATCTGATCTGCAAGACATAATCAAAATTAATATCAATCAGAATTATGACTAACTAAAAAAATATTGTAAACTGTATAGTAAATATTTATCAATGATTTTCCATTTAAACATTGTTCTATAATAAAGTTTAGTCTTATTAAGTATCCAAAATGAATAACTAAATTGCTGGTACTAATATTAGACAATACTACTGATACAAACTATCACAAGTCAAACAAAGGTTGAAATATAATGACAGGGAATTTATCAGTAATCATCAGACATTAATTCTGACATATGTATTTACCAACCTCTCTGCATAAGTAGAATGTAGCACAAGGTCAATTTTTTAACAGGTTTGAATTCAGAGTTTTCCTTCTCTTAGACCAGTTGCCATATCAAGGTTAACGAGCAAAGTCTGTCCTACTATTTATCCATAACTGAAGGGAGAATAGTTGGCATTAGTGCTATGTGAAATGCAAGCAATCTCATCAAGAATTTGAACTTGTGTCGCCATGTCCATTTCCTATGACAATAACCACTGCATCATTAATTCAGACATAGATCAAATAAATAATGCTTTTGAGCGTATTTACCCAAACTCTTGCCTACAAGAAGCAAGTGATGCAAGGTTAGTTTTTAAGTATTGTACAGCTGGTTTGAATTTAGTGTTTTGCTTCTTCCAATGCCCTTGGGAAAGTTATATACAGGGTGGAATGATAAAATTGTCGTCCTAAAGAAAACAACACAACAGTTTTATTTTTAAACTTTTATTGAAAAAAATCAATTTAGGTAACTTGATTATGTAGTAGAGCTGACATCTATTCAATGTAGCCGCCTTCAGCCTCAATCACCGCCTCGATACGAATCTGGAACTGGGAGAATGCCTTTTCCATAAGCGCTGGTAGGAGCTCGGCGAATACTCGGAGGATGGCGGCGATCAGGCTGGCTTTGGTGTTGTGGGAGGTCATGTTGGTGATGTTCTCGACATATGACCAAACAAAGTAGTCCAGCGGGTTCAGGTCAGGGGAGGAGGGGGCAATGAGAGAAGGGTACAAAGTCGTAGCATTCCTTCTGAAGCCAAGCCTGGGTCTCTTTGGACTTGTGAGCCAGTGCTGAGTCCTGCTGCCACACCCAGGATCTGCCACCGGTCACCTGATTGCACCAGGGGATCACCACACTCTTCAGCACATCCAGGTACACTTTGGTGTTGATTTTCAAGTCGACTTTGAAGATGTGAGATGGCACAATGTGGCCCTCACTTGAAACCACACCAAAAGGTCGTCCGATGCGTTGAGCTGTGCCCTCAAACGTTGAACCCCCGGATTTGCATTTTGAGGGTGCTGGCAATGGACCTGTTGTCATAACTTGGATCGGTAGAGAGCATGGGTTGTACAGCGGCACATCTCCGATCTCGCTCGTTGAACATTGTGTCACTTTCAGACATGATAGAAGGCTCCTATCGCTTTTGGGATTTGTACACAACTGGCCAACTAGTAGATGGTCTGCAACAAAAAAGAAAACCGGTTTTCATTAAACGGAAATGGAATCATGTTGTCTTTTCTAAGGCGACAATTTTATCGTTCCACCCTGTAATTATTCTCCTCTCTTCTGCTATGGGCAAATGGCAGGGCAGACTGGACTCTCTAGATTTGGTAAGAAAACTCTGAATTCAAAACCAGGAATAGCAAATCTACTCTATAAAAGCTTACACAATAGCTCAAAAATTAAACTTATCCCGTACCACTGTTAGAGTCTCATTGATTGGGTACCTTCTAGAATTGATTTATTACATTTAGACTCACCATGAATGAATGAGAGCATTACCTAATTTTTTTCTACAAAGTAGGCGGAGTTCTTGACGTATGATGAGGACTTACTAGTTAACAGGGTGACTATCTCTACAAGAAAGTGGCTCAATGGGTGACATTCTGAACCTCGGGAGTTGACAATGGGTCTTAATGAAATGTCATCCTTATGAATGTTAGACTTTTTTTTCAATCTTTTGTGCTCTCTTCAAAAAAGATTGGTAATTTAAATAATAATTTAATAAGAACTCTGGCTGCTCCCTTCATAGGAAAAAAACTGTAATGCTCCCATTCATTCCAAACAGATGGTGAGGTTAGATGAATTAAATCTATTCATGAAGATAACCACTGATAAGACTAACAGAGGTACAGGATAAGTTAACTACAGATCCCTTGCTGGAAAAATGCACTTGTATCATAGTAGATAATCTGATGGAAATGTTGACTTTCTGTGTGATAACAACCTACTTTGGGATGGAGTCTGACATATACCAACTAGAAGAAGGCCTAGTAATGGGATCTCCATTGTCTTCAGTATTAGCCAATGCATTCATGGAATACTTTGAAGAAATGGCATTAAGATCTACATCACTAAAGCCATCAATGTGGTTCAGATATGTGGATGACATATTCCTTCTCTGGCCCTATCAGGAAGATGTTCAAGCACTAGTGGATCATGTAAACTCAATCCATCTATACAGTTCACAATGAAGAAAAAACAAGACAGTAAATTGTCCTGCCTAGATAACTTGCACAGATCAAGGATTCCGTACATCCGTATATCGAAAACCAAACTTCACCAGAGAGTATCTCAACTTCAACTCCCACCATCCATACAATGTAAAGAAAGGAATCGTCCATTACCTATAACATCAAGCAAAAGCCATCAGTAGTAATGCAAGTATATCAAGAAGAAATGGACAGATTAAAAGATAACCTCCATCGAAGCAATTACCCAAAGAGCATAACATCAGCTCTGAGAAATCTAGATCACAGGACAAAGGAAAAAACTTACGACAATCCATCTATTCTATGTCAAAGGCTTGGCTGAAAAAATTCAAAAAATTTGTAGTCCATATCATATCAGGAAAACATTCAAGGGTGGCTCAACTCTGTAAATATCTCCTCCGATTCACCCCCCACCCAACAGAATACAACATGACCAAGAATTGCATATATTCCATTCTATGCAGCTGTGGCAAAGTATACAAAGGCGAGACATGCCATCCTCTGAAAGTAAGACTACAGGATCATCGAAAAGCAGTGGTACGAGAGGAAATAGAAAAGTCAAGTATGGCTGACCATACATGAAAAGCAAAGGGAAACCATCTACCCTTGTGGGATAAAGTTATTGTGTGTAAAGATGCATATGCAGCGCGATAAACTTGAGGTTGTTTACCGGATAGGAGAAGTAGTAGCAAAGTTTGCTACAGTAGAGCCGAGAAAAAATTATTTATTCATTTTGTAACGGTGCATTAAATATTTATCTCAGGACGAGAATTTATTTTACGCACGTGTGACGTCGGGCAGTCTGGCACTCGACCCCTCGCAAAATAAGTCCCAGTCAAGACTCCTGTTTCGGGCATAAGGTAACTGGCAAATAATGTGGGGGTTAATTTGGGGCCAATTTCATCTCGACGCTGGCAAGGGGGATTCCAATTTTACGTTCACATACCCCACCAAGCCCTTCGTTTTCCTACCCCCTCGGATATACGGAAAGCATGGACTTCTAGGTTAAAACAAAATATATTTCACTGTAGTCAAATTTCCAAAATTCCCTTGTCGTCACCAAGAGGAAGGGAGAAGAAGAACGTAACAAAACGATACGAAGCTGAAAAAGATAATGAGCAAAAGAAGGCAACTCGATAGATAAACAACATAACGAATAGATTTCAACATAAGGGAACATTTAAACTGCAACAAAATTTTAATAAGTGAGGACCAAACCAATAATTATGAGGTTTAAAAAACAATTCCTTCCTCTTTTCTTTCTTTCTTTTTAAGATGCCGGCTATATTAAACCAGCAGACAGTCTTAAACACAAATGTCTCTCTTTCTTCTTTTCTTTCTTTCTTCCTTTTCTTTTAAACTATCGGCTTTGTTAAGCTTGGTAGGCAGTGTGAAACACAAATGTCTCTCTTTCTTCTTTTCTTTCTTCTTTCTTTCTTTCCTTTTCTGAATGCATATAATTTCATTATTTAGGAAGGGTGGAAGGAAAAAAGTTTTAAGCTGTACTTAGCTTTTCGAAGGGTTTACTTCTTAGATTCCTTTCTTTTATGGCGGGCGGTATTTCTGGCAGAAGGCACTGTTATCTTCTGTCCAAAGAATCTGTTCCATTCTTTCCCCGGAGTTTTGGCTAATAAATCAGCATGTCTTTTCCCGCCGGCTGCTGTCCTAAAACTGATGACCCCCTTCCAAATTTCCTCTGACGAAAAGGCACTATTTTTGGCGCGAAAGGCTCTGGCCAATCATTTGGCTCCTTTCTCCTCCTCCACCTCATCCGGTCATGCTATTTCATTCGGGCTACTACAATGACCTACATTCCCTTCTCTGTCCAACCAAGTGGGGTTATGGAGTGCTGATAGGTTTGCTTGACCTTAATCTGACTGCCTTAGCGGTCAGTCCTTGGGGCTTGTTAGTTCAAACACAGAAGGGTAAGGGAAATAAAATCTTACTTTTCCCCTCTCAGGGGCATACCACGTCACAATTTCTACATGTACTTGTGTGCATGATTAGTGGATGCGATTATAACTTAACAAAACATCATCATTCCATTTCGAAGATAATAAAGATATGATTTGTAAGCGTAAATAAGTGAGTGTAGTATGGTAGGGGCTAGAATCACATCTTCACACACACATACACTAAACACAACTTTCACATCCACACACAATAATATACAACTATAACCCACACAAACACACACACACAAGCACACACAAAGATTACTACACAATTCCAACAGTTTTTAACTATTTTTCGATTTCTTTGATTTATTCATTTCCTTTTATTATCTGTCTAATGATTGTTGCTTGTAAAATCTAATGAAATCAAAGATCACAGACAAACTTCCATGGAATTAAATATATAAATCTAATATATATTTATTTATTATTATCATATAATAGCTCTATCTCACATATTGAGCACTCTCCAAATTATATTGCACTTAGTTTGCCACAAACCCTCAAAGTGAATTAGTGACAACCAACACTGTCACAATATATATATATATATATATATATATATATATATATATATATATATATATTAAATAGATGATTTGTAAATGAATAGTTTGTAGGTAACATTTTAAACAAACTAGAGCTCATTTTTTGGCACACATTTAAATGGTTTCAAGCATTGCTGCTTAACACTAATAATTCTATTTGACTCATAGATGGGACCCTAACAGGTACAACCACTCCAAGTCAGAGTGGACCTGGGAGTAATGGGGATTAAAAGGTATTCCACATTCCCTAAAGATCCAGTAATAGAGCCTCACCATCAGATGGTTTAGTGTCATATCCAGGATACTTAGTTGAGGTGGGGTAGTGTCTTACCCTTGGAGTATTCTACAACCACAGTTCACTGGGCTATGGTTAAAGTAGGTTTTGCTTACAAGTTAAGGTCAGAAAACAACACCATTAAGAAAATTAATTTATTTATAGTACTTCTGAGAAAAAAATAAAAACAAAAAAGAAAAACATTGGCAAAACAGAAAAATCAAAATGAATTCTGAAAGTCCATTTTTATGTTTCCTTCAAATTTGATTTCTGGAAGTCTGATCAATTGAATTGTTTTATTTTTTATTCTGCTTCATTCCATAAATTTATTGTGCTCTTCCTCCAGCAATAAACAATAAATAATCCAGGCATTATCTGTAATGAAAGAATGAAAATATATT
Source organism: Sepioteuthis lessoniana (assembly GCA_963585895.1). NCBI lineage: Eukaryota > Metazoa > Mollusca > Cephalopoda > Myopsida > Loliginidae > Sepioteuthis > Sepioteuthis lessoniana. Next base: position 65,412,015 of record OY757919.1, read on the forward strand.
TTCTACAAGTAAAATTGAGTCAGATATGAATTAATTCACATTACGAAGGTGGGAGAGGAATAGAAGGGAATGCTCATTAAAAAAAAAAAATTATTGGATTTTTTTTTTTATCAAGTCTCAATATTTTTGAACAGCAGAACAAAAAAAAATGAATAAAGACATGTTAAATGGGAATAAACTTAATGTCATAAACACATGAAAACTTTTGTCATTTAATAGCATATCAACTCCTTATGGGTTATTTGATGTTGAAATTTGATTCATTTATAAATGTTAGCTAGTAATTCCATGGCATTTAAAAATTGCAATTTATTTGTCAATTTTGCACACAGATAGGAATACCTGAAGACAAATAACTAACACCAATAATTTGCAAGAAATCATATGATTTAATTGTAGCTTCAAGTTACAATTAATACAAATAATTTGCATACAGTTAATCCTTTTACCACATTTACCCAACCCCTCCGCTAGGGCAGGATATCACACAAGGTCAATTTTTAAGCGGAGTTTAACAGGTTTCAATTCAGAGTTTTCCTTCTCCTAGACTAGTTGCCTCACAGGCTGAAGAACCCAATCCGTCCTACTATTTACCTATAGCTGGGGGGAGAATAATTGGATTCATACCTTTCCTAAGGGTATTAGTGCTATGTGAAATGCAATCAGTCTCGTCCAGGGTTTGAACTCGTGTCGCCGTGTCCAATTCCTGCGACGATAACCATTACACCACGGGCACCTCCAGTTAATCCTTTTACTCTCACTGGGACACTAGCATCCTAGTCAAATTTTGTTTTAAACCTTAAAATGTTGTACTCAAAACATAATTTTACATATCCCAAACTTAAAAAAAAATTGGTAGTGAAAAGATTAAATGGTTTCACATATACCTTTCTAACATTATTCTATTTACTATTACGAATAATAATGATTTATAAGTTTGCACAGTTACATGGTTTCAAGTATTTCCATCTAATACTAATAATTTTCAAAAAGATCTATTTGACCCATAAATGAGACCTTAACAATTACTACCTCTCTAGGTCTGAGTGTATACCCTGGCCATGAAAGGGCTCTCTACACTTTCCAAAGCTCCAGAACTGGAGCCTCACAATCAGATGCAATTTAAGTGTCATATCCAGATAACAAATGTGTTTAGGGAAAGTTTATATCCAAATGTTCTTTTATTAGAATTGGGATAAATGCTTATTCCTGAAGATGATAGTTGACTGAGATTAAAGCAGAGGAAATTTTCCTTAGAATAATGAAATAAATTTGGTTGAGTGGTTGGTTTTTACAGCATGTCATCTTGTGTTGGGTTATTTTATGCCAAAGTCAGTTTAACAATTAGGACTTCCACCTATGTGGTACAAAAATTTACCTTTACAATCATTTTAATCTTAACTTAGTTTCAATATCAATGTTTTCAGAGCCAATGTGTTAATAAAGTTCAAAATCATTTTAAACATTATCATGGGTCAGAGTGGAACTAAGAGTAATGGCAATGAAGGGGTGACTCCATATTATCCAGTTTCAAAAGTGGAATTTCACTCGTGTTTGCAGTTTAGTATCATACACAGGAAATTAAATAAAATTGGTTAATGGATTAATATGTTAATTGTTAAGAAATTAACACTAAGATAAAAAGAACTGGAAAAGAATTTATTTTTGCTAGAATTTTACAAGCAAACAGTAGTAATTATACATTGGTTAACCCTTTTGGTGTAGAGAATAACTCAAGTTGCCCAAATATTCTTGAGGCATGAGGGAGATATACTACTTTGATATACATTACTTAAAAATTTTGGATATTGTGTGATATATCTACCAAAGGTACCTTTGCTATATATCTTTTAAGCCTAAAATAAAAAATAAATACTTTATAACTCTTAAAATTGTCTTATAAACACAATGGTGCAATACACTCCCTGAATAGTGTATTACAGAAATGTAATTGTGAAACTCCAATAATTTTCTTTATTTGCAAGTTTTTTATTCTGTGGTCAAAAGTGCATTCCAACCATTGAATTTGTTGCCAAATATGCCAAACCAAAAGGGTTGAATAATTATAAAAAATTCTGCCCAGCTTTCATATAGTAAAGAAAAAAAAGCAACACCAAAAAACAAAGTAAGACTTACTGGTTTTAATGGCATATCAACACATTTATGGTTATTTTATGCTGAGAGGTTAGGGAATCGCATATATTCATATTTACATTTTTTGTGTAGTTGTTTCTTTAGAGTTTTTTTTTTTTTGCTTACAGTCAGATTGAATATGAATAATTTTAAATAGATCAATTTGACCCATAGATGGGACCCAAAGAGGTAAAACCATTCTGGATCAGAGTAGACCTAGGAGTAATGGAAATGAAGGGGTAATCCATACTCCCCAGATCTCCAAAACTAGAGCCAGACCATCAGATGCAGTTTAGTGTCAGATCAAGGGCAACCCATTTTTTTGGTGGGGGGCTTACCCCTTTGCAGGAGATACAGTTAGTATATTCTAAGCCCTGCCAACAGGGCAACAAACTAAGATACAAAGGCACTGATAAAACAAATAATCTTATAAAAGAATAATTTAGTTTAAGAATAAAAAGATGTTTTCCTTTGGGGTGATAAAGACTTATTTAATCAATAATCTATGGATAAGGGTAAGGTTGTGGAACCACCTTCTCTTTAGTGTCACACAAGAAAAAATTGCTGTATATACTTGTGTAATAAACAATTTTTAAGACCATTTTTTAATTTAAAAAACAAGGGCTCCTTCATTACATGTGATATGTTTTTGGTTTATCAAAGATTACCTCATTTCTAGGCATAACCTTGCCTAATTTCTATCCAAAGTGTCCACTGCATACTTAAACAAAAGCTGTTAGCTAAGATAAGAGTTTTTAATTAATATTATTTACTATTAATAAAACCTTTGCAGATAACATTTAAATATCATAAATAGTAAACAAAATTACATAAAAAGTTCATTATCTTAACTAAGTTGATGATATCAAGGACTTTTGCACTGATTTTGATTGTATAATAGTAATTTTCAAAGTATAAATAAGCATTTGAATGTTTTCTTTTTATGTTATTGAATGTTGAAGGAATATTCTATAGACTAGCATAGCTAAAAGTTAAGGGTCATTCATTACACACAATATATGATAAAAATGCCTTTTTATGGATAAAAATTAGAGGTTGTTCATTATACCAAGTAGTTCATTGTAGTCACTTTTAAGTACACAAGAATCTGGAAAAAAAATCTTAGATTGGCTGGTAAATAGAGAATAAATATAAACTTACCTATATGGAGTTAAAAAAAAAAAAGACTTGAGTATTTTATTTGGGTTAGAGATTTATGATGAAATCCAATTTTGTTGATTATCCATATTCTCTTCATTCATGTTCTTAACATTATCCTTGCTATTTTCATCGATTATTAAATCATTTTCATTAGCAACTTGATAATAAACATCACAATTGCCTTCATCTTCACTTGACAATACTTCTTGATGGGAATTTATTGCTGAGAAGAACAACGATAAAAATATATATATTAATAATGTTTGACTTAGTTACAAGGGTGAATCAAAAGTTTTGCAATATTTTGGTATGGACTAATTTGGAACATGCACATGATCAAAGCAGTTCAAGTCATGGAAGGTACCAACTCTGGTTGGTAGTATCATAGTAGTTGGTGTGCTGACATATTGTGTATTACTTCAATCTATGTGTGATTTGAAAGCTGCACAAATGAATGTGCTACAAAGTCTAATTTGGGAACTTATGCCTTATGAATTCAAACTAGGTCATAACACCATGGAATCAACTTAAAAATATTTGTTTTGCAAAAGATGAAGATGCAGTTAATCACAGTACCATATGGTTCAAGAAATTTCATTCAGGTTGCAAGAACCTTGATCAGTCAAGGCCTAGTAGACCGAGAAGCGTGGATTCCGAGACCCTTCTTCAAGCCATAGAGACAAATCTGGGGAGTAACATTTGGAGAGTATCAGGCGAGTTTTAAACCTCATAGTCCAAGGTGGTTGGTCATCTAAATGACCTCAACAAAAGCCTCTGGAGCTGCCAAATTGAGCTTGACACTACCAAAATATTGCAAAACTTTTGACTCACCCTGATATAATAATGAAAAGCACATTTGCTTTTGGGTAAAACTTGATATTTCAAGTTTAGAAGATAAAGTTCCAACCTGAACTTGTTCCTGCAATTTCATCTGTTCTAACTTCATCCTCATGAAAATTAAAGGAAGAATATTTTGATGTTTTCTTTCTTCTGTTTATTTCCTGAAAGACAGAACACCAGTTATATCAATAAAAAACAATATGAAGTCGACATAGAACAAAATATATAGTCAAGAGAATTGTAGCAGATAGTTAGAGAATTGTAGCAGATAGTTTCAATTCATGTCTTCAAGTAATACTTTCTTGATTAATGAGTAGTAAGTTGGGATTAGCAGAGTAAAAACTATGTTTATATTTAGACTTCAATTATATTTTTATAGGCTCGACAATAATACAGACTAGGCAACATGATCCTTCTCAGTCTCTCTGCATTCCACAATTCAGGTATCAATCTAGTGACCCTTTTTTGTACTCTCCTAATGAGCTTTCTATCCTTAATGAGGCCAAACAACATCACTGAAATCTATGTGGGGGTCTTATCAAAGCAATAAACAAAATTTTTAACACCTCATTATCAAAATATTCATATAACCTATATATCAATCCCATTAGTTTATTTGCTGGCATTTCATATTAGATACTAATGATTAAAAGACTTAGTATGATATTTGATATTTGTCACTGCCTCCCACCAGACAGGACTTGACACAAGGTCAAAAGCCTGAAGGCCGATTAAAGTGGGGATAAAAGACATAGTATGTTGAGTATACATGGCCTTTCTTTTAATAGAATAGCAGTTAAAACAAAAATATTTGCCTCATGGAATAAAGTTTACATGTTTCATAAACAATTTAAAAAATAATAAGATAAGCGAATTTATGCAAGGAGTAAAAAGATGTCAGATCTGTTTTTTAAATTTTTCTTTCAATTAAGACATTCACAAAGCAAAAATAACTAAAAAAAATACTTATTTGTAAACATACTTACATGTCTTTCTTTTTTCTGTTGTGACAATTTAAATAAAAAACAAAGAGAAAATAAAAATTAAGAATTGATTTAAAAACAAGATAACAATTTTATGCTATGATCTATTTTTAAAAGTAGTTAAAACCAGTTAGCAAGTTTAAATTCCTGTTTGAAAATTAGGAATATACTAGGGCAAGTCAAACGTTTTGCAATATTTTGGCAACAATTTGGCAGATCCAGACACTTAGACTATGTTGCATGTTCATCTGTGTAACTTTTAAATTACACATGGAGTGAACCAATGCAAAGATATCAAAGCACCAACGATAAGAAAATTACAAGTTATCTTCTCCTCTAGTTGCTTCTACTTAGTCTTGCCATGCTCAAGTCCTTTTGTCCTGCCTTCTCCCTCTATCCTCAGTGTCTCTACATCCGGGTACACAGCCGTCTAGAGGATAACTTGTAATTTTCTTATACAACTACCACAAAACTACTAACCACAGTGAGTACCTTTCACATCTGGAATGGTTTTGATATGATATATGTGATGCAAAATAACACAGATTTTCATCATACAACGTGTGGAAGCATGTGCGATACCCTAGCCTCATCAGCCGCCATCCAGGGTGATAACACAGTTTCGGTAGCTCAAGGCGGTACTGCCACTCCTGGCGCTACCGAGCAGCTTTTGCCACCGGATAGGGTATTTAAAAAAAAATCCTATGTATACATAAGATCAACTAAAAGCAGACATTACATTAGACGTTCGTTCATCTTCATTTTGGTGCAGTTTGTGATTTAAAAAAGCGTTTCCTTACGGCCGTTAGATGTCATAGCAACCGTTTCTTGATTTTGCGTAATTACACGAGAATGGTGGTTACACGTGTATAGCATTCGTGTTGAAATCCTTTCTATATCTGTTATCTTTTCGATTCGTTTTCTTTCATTTATGCGTTACTGCCCAAAAGCACTCGAGACAAACGTTATATATAATTCCGCTAAAAGATTTTATTTGTTGATCAATGGGCCCTCAAGATGGGTGGTGAGTAAAAAGAAAGCTCCTGGTCTAAGTTAGTCCAGGTAGCTATCTGATTACCCTTGGGCCACTAAATTCTTGGCTTGCAAAAAAAAAAAAAAAAAAAAAAAATGTCTCCAGGACGCTGATGGTCAGCAATGGGCTTGTGAATACTGTGGGGGTAAACCTGACTCATAGGCCCATCAATCGATTTACATTCTCCGGCAGGAGAATTACGTTCTTCGCACCAGCGCGCCTTGTGGATTCATGTTCCTCGCAAGCTGTTGAATTTTCTACCGCAATCACACGTTGTAGCCGGGTACGTATCCAGATCGTTACCGTAGGAGCAAGTAAGATGGGTGATATATTCTCCCTCCCCGCTACAGACACCCTGAGGGCATTTTTCTTTCATTGTATTATCCATATTTGTTAAAATTCCTGTCTTTCCAGGATGTCACTCCAACTTTCTGAAGAGTCACTTTGTCTTTCCAAAGAGTCATCTTGCTTTCCAGAGAGTCTTAGTGTTCAAATTTTCATCATACAACGTGTGGAAGCACGTGCGATACCCTAGCCTCATCAGCCGCCATCCAGGGTGATAACACAGTTTCGGTAGCTCAAGGCGGTACTGCCACTCCTGGCGCTACCGAGCAGCTTTTGCCACCGGATAGGGTATTTAAAAAAAAATCCTATGTATACATAAGATCAACTAAAAGCGGACATTACATTAGACGTTCATTCATCTTCATTTTGGTGCAGTTTGTGATTTAAAAAAGCGAAATAACACATACCAATATACTACAATATGTTTTGACCCCCTTAGTATAAGACTGACCAAAAGTAATAGAAATAAGCAAAAATAATAAAAAAGTCAATGAAGATTTTCTGAAGGAAATAATAATTAATTTCTATATTTAAAGAATTAATATAACAAGTATTTACTGGGAAGATTATCTGTTACATTATTTTCATTAAGAAACAAAAAGTACATATATATAGGCAAAAATTCATTATCTTTGACATGTATGGTAAGACTTGATATTGAATAGTAATTACAAAGACGGTATATCAAAATCAAATTATTTCTCTTGCCTGTATTAGACAATGATTTATTAAAGATCATATATATTTACCAACCCCTCCGCTCGGGCAGGATATGACACAAGGTCAATTTTTTTAGCAGAGTTTAACAGGTTTTTAATTCAGATTTTTCCTTCTTCTAGACTAGTTGCCTCACCAAGGCTGAAGAAGCTAGTCTCTCCTACTATTTACCCATAGCTGGAGGGAGAATAATTGGATTCATACCTTTCCCAAGGGTATTAATACAATGTGAAATGCAATCAGTCTCGTCCAGGATTTGAACTCGTGTCGCCGTGTCCATTTCCTACGACGATAACCACTACACCATGGGCATGTATATGTATAGGCAAAACTGATAAAAGTGAAAAATTCATTATCTTTGACATAAATGTTAAGACTTGATATTGAATGATAATTACAAAGATGGTATATTAAAATCAAATTATTTCTCTTGTCTGTATTAGACAATGATTTATTAAAGATTATATATATATAAAATATAGTTATAAACACTAGAAAACTGTTAATTGAAGTAATGAACTTAGTTTTTATAACTATAATTCTTAGGGTTAATACTTGCACTGGAATAATATGTAGCATTGAACATTTTTTTATGCAAACTTTTCTTATTTACATACATATATGTATATGCACATGCTGCAAAAACAAAAAACAACAGCTGTGCAGCCAACAAAGCCTTCATCAGAAAGAGATTCTGAGGTCAGGCCTGGTTTTGGAGCCAAAGCATTACCACTAACATAGAGCTCCTCAGCAGTATCTGACAATACCACTAAACTTTGTTGTTTTTTTGACACATTTCAGAAATGTGATGGAAAACATTAAATACACACACAAACACATATATGAGAGAGATGATTTTTTAAAAATTACCGGTCTATGATATTGAGATTCATCCTTAAATTCTTGCATAAAACTGAAATAAAAGAGTTTGCAATTTTTTAGAACATGGAATCTATGCATTTTTTAAGAAATATTACAAAATTTAAGGAAATATTTGAAAATCTCAAATGGCTTTTGCTTTTTTATAAATAAAAATTAACCACAAAAAGAATTTACTTTGATAAAAAAATGTCCAAGTCAAAAATTACTGTATGAAAAATCATTCATAAAAAGTGAAAAATTTAATTAATAAAAACTATTTTCAATATTTTAAATCCTTTCCTGAATTTTGGGAATCAAACAATTTTTATTACCCCTGCCACTGAAAAAGTTGTAAAATCAATATCTTACAATTCAACAAATATCCATCCTTCTATACAATGATTTCAACCAAACTTTTAGAAAGTGTCACATTTTACATGTCTGGAAAGATTTTGAATTGTATTTGAAGATTCAGCTCAGAGTTGTTTTTAGGTAGAACCTATCTCTCACCCTGTATATCTTACTATTCTTCTCACTGTAAAAGGTATCTGTCTCACAGTGCTTACTAATTCTCTTGGTAATTTTTATGAGAAGTAGATGGTTTTTTTCATCCCAATATACTTTTTATTGAGAGCAGGTGTTGAACCACTGAGAAGGAATTCAGATAATCTTAAAGGATGCTTGGCCTTAAAAACAAACAAAAAGAGCCTTAGAAACCCATCATAAAAAAATTAGGTTAATATGTCCAGGGATTATGAGTTTAAAAGGAATATTTTCTGTGAAAGGGCAAGATGTAACACAAGGTCAATTTTCAAGTGGAGTAAAGTTGGTTTGAGTTCAGAGATTTCCTTCTCTTAGACTGGTTGTATAACCAAGGCTAAAGAACTCAGTCTAACCTACTATTTACCCATAGCTTGTGGGAGAAGAGATGGATTTGTACCTTTTCCAAGGGAATTAGCACAAAGTGAAACATGAACAGCCTTGGCTAGGATTTGAACTTGGACCGCTGATTCCATTTCCTACAATGATAACTGTTACACTAAGTATGTCTTTGTGTGAAAAGTACATTTGTTTTTACTAGTGACTTACTCAGCAATCACTGTGGCGGTGTTTATATCAAGCATATTAACTGAAGAGTCCGGTGATGGCATTTCAATTCCTGAAAGAATACACTTCATTTCCTGGTATTGGTTGTGGACAGCTGATAATTGCTGTAATCAAAAAGAAAAAAAATTGATAGCGATACAGTTTTACCTATTTGATCCTCAACCTGCTTGATATATATATATATATATATATATATATATATATAAAATCAAGCAGCTTTAGGTTGGTGAATGCAAAGTCAAAGATCCTGGCTAAGGTATAAGGATAAGTTAAGAAGCAACCTAAAATCTCTTAAAATCCCTCTCGATAGTTTTGGAAACAGAGTGAAGGACTGTAGTGATTGGAGAAAAACATGTTATTTAGACCTTGCCAGTTTTGAATCAAAATGGATTCAACCACTGTGGGAACTACATCAAAACACCAAGCTGCATGTTCTTGTACCAGCTGAACAGCCCAATGACTCTTTCACATGCAATATGTGTGGACTTGTATGCAAATCAAAGGATTTGTCTCCCATGTGAGGCAAAAACATAAAACTTAGGATCTGTTGTAACCTTCATATGTCAAAATCGATGCGAGAAGCATATATATATATATATATATATATATATATATATATATATATATATATATGCATGTATGTATGTTGAAAATACTTGTTAATAATTTGATTTATTAATTTTTATAAATAATCTCAACTGTTTGTTATATGTTTTTCATTTATTCATTAAGTTTAGCTTAGTTGTGGCACAAGGCTAGAAATGTAGAGGAACAGGGCAATACAGGGAGAATCAAACTCACTGGTAATGGTCTGCTCGCCTCACAATACTTACAGTAAATGTTGCTGTGGTATTGATGAAAAGGAGGATGTTCTCTGATTAGAACATAAGCTCTTTTTCATTATTCTTTTTTATAAAATGGAAAAGGAAAGAAAAACCTATCATTGAAAATTTACATGTAATGAGTAAAGAACAATACTTTTTACTCTTATTTTGATTGTTTTTATCACGATTCTCCAGCCATTAAAACTATATTATAAGGAACTGATTCTTTTATATTTGTAATACAGCAAAAGTGGCACATTGTAGTGTAATTTTTGTTAGTGCAATATCAAAATACCTGAACTTCAAGAATGAAGCAAATTCCAGTCCAGTTTCGTCTTAATAATGTAGAGACTTCACACTAACCTTCGACCATTATAATTACTCTAGAGAGATAAGTTAAAAGTTAACTAAAGAATACTTCCCTTTGTAATTGATTATAATACAAATTAAATGAATAGGATGTAATTGGACATTGAACTTAATGGTCACAAACAGCAGCCTTTAAGTGTGTACAAAATTATAATATCTAATCTATAATAGTGGTTTATGGAGAGCAACTTTCTTCATGGACAGAATTGTAGGATTGGGAATCTGAAATGGAATCTGATTTTTTATGTCATTATCAGTAATTAATAACAAATTAATTTTTTGAATTTATTTTTTTGAAATTCTTTCAAAACTTGATAAATAACTGTCTCTGTGATTTTGTTGTTGAAAATAAATAAATATATGAACATAACATTTTTTAATTCATTTTTTTTTTTTTTTTAATTTATTTTTAAAATTGCTCAGTTGGCTAGGACTGTAGAATACACTGACTGCTTCTCTACAGAGGGGTAAGACCCCCCCCTCATGAGTGTCCTGAATATGATACTAAACAATCGGATGGTGAGGTTCCAGTAATGCTGGAGCTTTGGGGAATGCGGAGTACCCCTTCATTGCCATCACTCCCAGGTCTACTCTGGGCCGGTGTGATAGCACCTGATAAGAGTCCTATCTATGGGTTAAATAGAACTAAACCAAGGTTTGAGTTTACTATTTTTTGCATTTAAACTGCGTATTTATGCTAAAGTGAATTGTTTAAAATAGAACTGTTTTGACATCTGAACTGTAATTTACTTTAATTGGAATCATTTTGAGATGAGGCTTCTTAATCTGAGAATTAATTTTTTATTTATTGCGAACTTTTTGTCCTCATCTTGGTGGTTTTTGTGTTGTTTCTTCTTTCACTACGTTTCAGCCAAATTTCACCTCTGGCCTTCTTCAGGTGATTCTAAACTGTACTTACGCTAAACTGAATTATCTAAAATAAAACTGTTTTGACATTAACTCTGAGTATTGCCCAGTTGGCTAGGGCTGTAGAATACACCGACTGCACCTCTCGAGAAGGGTAAGACCTACTTTCACAAAACTGAATTGTTTAATATAGAACTGTTTTGACATTTAACTGTGTGTAAACAAAATCTGTACTTATACTAAACTGAATTAGCTCTGTTTGATTAAACTGAATAGCTTGAAATAGAAATGTTTTTCACAGTTAAACTGTGTAATCATGCTGAAATAAATTGTTAGAAATAGAACTGACTATTTGCATAAAAATGGATTTGGTGTTAAATAACCTACAAAGGTTGATGTGCCATAAAACCCAAACCAAACCCATTTATAAAAAATTCTTCAGAGATTTTGTTGTTAAAAATCATAATAAATTCACATATGACCATAACAAAGTTATTTTTTAATTTGCTTTTATAAATTTTAGTCCTTATTTTTCCTTTTTAGATATGAAAAAAAAGTTGAGAACAAAAATTTTTAAATTAAGAAATAAAAAGAAAAAAGTGGGCCAACAGTTACCTGAGAAAAATGCTGGCTAGTCTATTTTTAAATATTTCAAAAACATTTTCAAAGAAATTGTAGCAACCAAAAGTGAAAACAGAAAAAAAACAAAAAGAAGGAATTTACCAAGAGGGGAAATGAAATTAAGAAAAATTAAAATTGAAAAATTGATCCCCACATAGGTTTTTTTCTTCATTTTACTGAAGTGATTTGAAAAGATTTTAGTCAACCAATGCTCCTCTGTTCTCAACATAACTGATGCTAACATCTGGAAAGCAGATGTAAATAATCCTGTCATAAAAGTTAGTTATAACATTAACATGAATCAAAAGTTTTGCAATATTTGCATTTGTGCTAGATTGTGGCATGTATATTACATGACCAAAGTAATTCAAGCTGTGGAAGGTACCTGCTGTGGTTAATAGTATCATGCTAACCAGTGTGCTGACATGTTGTGCATTGCTTCAGTGTGTCTGATTTGAAAGCTGCATAAATGAAGTGCAATATAGTCTTATCTGGGAACTTATGTCTTATGAGTTTGAAACGGGGCTATAATGCTACAGAAGCAACCAAAAACATTTTTTGTGCTAAAGATGAAGGTGCAGTTGATGATAGTTCAGTAACCAGATGGTTTAGTAAATTTTGCTCAGGTTGCAGAAAACTTGATGATTGGGAAAGGTCAAGTAGACTCGAGGTCGTACTCCAAGGTATAAAGGCAAATCTGGTAAGTATCACTCAGAGAGTATTAGTGTCGTTTGTCACTTTCAAATCTCAGCCAAAGCATCTGGAGCTGCCAAATTGTGCTTCACATTACCAAAACATAGCAAATCACCCTAGTAATATATATCCTATTACTAGGAAAAGGTTTGATGAGGAGTTTAATGTCGGCCACAAGAAGGGGACCCGTCAGCAAATCATTCATAACTTTTGGAAAGTATAAAAAAAAAATGTAAATCCTATTTACCTCAATATTGTCATTTGTGAAAATATTTTCCAATGCTGAAGTGTTTTCATTGAAGAATTGGCCCATATAATCATCATCATCATCGTCGTCTTCTAGTGGATCAATAGCACATTGGCCTTGAAATACCTTTAAAAGATAATGTCAAAAATATTTTTAAAAAATGGGAAAAAAAGAAGAAAAATGAAAATATAAAGAAACAAAACAAGATATGGATACAAAAAATTAATTGGAACAAATGCCATAAAAATGATTTTACAACATCTGGATGCCATATTTGAAATAAAAAGATCTAGTCATGTAATCTATCTAGTTTCTATCTTTCTCTTTTACTTTGTTTTGTTTCTTTGTTTAATGGTATATCAATCTTCATGAGTTATTTAATGCCAAAGAAATCCTTGTAGAAGAGCTTAGTGATACTATTTAACTCATAGCTGGATTTTTCATTTGCTTCAAGTAGCATTAAGAAATAACTCACTATATATATATATATATATATATATATATATATATATAGTACTGTATTTTATCTAATAAATGGGTTTTATATCAAGTTCATTCTTCATATACTGTAAATCTGAAAAATTAATGAAAAAGAGCATTTTTTAATTTCTAAGAAAAGGGTCAAAAGGGAAGGGTGAAATAATAAGTTAGCCTGGGTTCTCTAGCCTAGGTGAGCAACCAGTCAAGGAGGAGGATAACTCTGAATTCAAAAACAGCAGCTGGAGCCCTTAAGTGTTGTGGTGCCTAGCAGTATCAGCTCTTGCCCTTCTCTTGGATAACATTGCAGGCATTGAGAGGGGTGAATTTCTGAATGGTAAATTGTCAGTTTTTTATATAAGGTTGCCCAGGACTGTATCAAGATTCAGACATAGATCCCTGGTTTTATATGATCGATTGGTTTCTTTGTTTAATGGTATATCAACCTTTGTAGGTTATTTAATGCCAAAGCCATTCTCCTAGAAGAACAGTAGTGGTACTATTTAACCCATAGCAGGGAGGATAAGGGGGTTTCATACCTTTCCCAAGGGTATTTGCCCGATAGTGAACATAATAGCGCGACTGGAATACAAATTCACTTACTACAATTCTGCGGTCCATCACTTTAACCATTACAACACGAGGACACGCCTTGATCCCTGGTCTCTCAAAATGAACAAAATTGAAAATGAGGATTTTATCTCATATACAGAGAAAAGTGTTTTAAAATATATTTCATGATTGATTGATTTTAATGACATGTCAACCCATCGAGGCTTATTTCAAGCTGAGAGCTTAGGGAATTGCATCTATTGTGCGTTTTTTGTGTAGTTGTTTCTTAAGATTTTTCTTGACACAGTTATATGATAACAGGTATTCCTACTGAACACAAATAATTTGTACACACTTGTATGGTTCAAGTATTCCTATCTAATACTAAAAGTTATTTGGTTTTGAGTAATTATTTCTATGTAATAAATCGTTTGTTTGCACACAGTTATATGATTTCAAGTAACTAATAATAATACTTACTAAACAATTATAGCTTCAAGTAATTATTCTTAATATAAATAATTTATGGTTATATGGTATCAAGTATTCTTATGTATTAGAAATGATTTTCAAATCAGATCTATTTGACTAATAGATTAGACCTTAACAGGTACTGTTACTTCGTGTCAGAGTGGGATCTGGGAGCAATGGCAATGAAGTAGGACTCCATACTCACAAGAATTAGACACCCACCATCAGATGCAGTTTAGGATAATACCTAATACACATCATTTTTGGGGGTGTCTTACTCCCTTTGCAGAGGATACAATTAGTATATTCTAAGTGTTTTAAAATAGATGCAGGCTTGGATCAATAAGTCCATAACACAAGAGTTTTTTTTTATCTATTTCCCCCGAAAGCCATTTTGGTTTCACGACCTCACAAATATTGACTATCCGTAGAATCCTTGGAGGTGTACGGGCAAAAAACCTACAGGCGACAATACTATTTGTCGGCTGTACCAAGGCCTTTGATTCCATTCACAGAGGGAAGATGGAATAAATTCTACTAGCATACAGCCCACCAAAAGAAACTGTCACAGCCATAATGATTCTCTATAGAAACATCAAAGTGAAAGTACGTTCTCCAGATGGAGACACAGACTACTTCGACATTGTAGCAGGAGTACTGCAAGGAGACACACTAGCCCCATACCTCTTTATCTTCTGTCTAGACTACGTGCTGAGAACATCGATTGATAAAATCAAAGAAAATGGTTTTGAGCTGACAAAGAAAAGAAGCAGAAGGTACCCTGCAAAAACAATTACCGATGCTGACTACGCCGATGACAGAGTGATTCTGGCAAATACACCCAACCAAGCCAAAACACTACTGCGTAGTTTGGAACAAGCTGCCACAGGCATTGGCCTCAATGCACACAAAACGGAATACATGTGCTTTAATCAAACAGGTGACATTTCCACACTAGACGGAAGCTCTCTGAAACTGGTAGACACGGTCACCTACCTAGGAAGCAGTGTCTCATCAACCGAAAAAGACATCGACACACGGCTAACGAAGGTATAGACAGCTATCGGTCATATGGAAGTCAGACCCGACTGATAAAATGAAACGCAGTTTCTTCCAAGCAGTGGTCATGTTGATACTGCGAGATGGATGCACTACATGGATGCTAACTAAACAGATGGAGAAAAAGCTAGACAGCAATAATACAAGAATGCTGCAAGCAATAATGAACAAGTCCTGTAGGCAACACCCCACAAAGCAGCAGCTATATGGCCACCTACCACCTATCATGAAAACTATCAACGCTAGACACTGGACTGTGAGATATCAAATGGACACTGGACTGTGAGATACCAAATGGACACTAGACAGTGAGATACCAAATTGATGCAGGACTGTGAAATACCAAATTGAGGACCATGAGATACCAAATTGATGCTGGGATGTGAGATATCAAATTAACACTGGACTGTGAGATATCAAATTCACCTGATACTCCTTGAGTGTTACTTACAAATCTATGGCTAAGAGCATGACTTTGGAATCCATGGTTTTAGGCCTGCCTGATTTTCAAGGTTCTTATAAGCCAAGCAAAATTTTCTGAACCATCTGGCTATGTTATCATGGTTAACTGCATCTTCATCTTTTGCATGATAAATATTTTTAGTTGCTTCCATTGCATTAAGGCCCAGTTTGAACTTGTAAAGCATAAATTTCTGAATAAGACTATGTTGTATATTCATCTGTGTAGCTTTCAAATCAGATACAGTCAAGAAATTCACGTGTCAGTGTACCAACTACCACAATGCTATCAACCACAGCAAGTATTTTCCATGGCTTGAACTGCTTTGGTCATGTGATATACATGCAGCAAACTAGCACATACAAAAAATATTGCAAAACTTTTGACTCTAGTAGATAACTTTTATATGGAAATTTAATGTAATTGATAAATTGCATACTCAGTGAAGTATCATAGAAGTGACTATGTAGGGAAAATAAAAAATATACTTACCTCATTTGGAGGGGCTACATAAAGAAAGGCTTTCTGTGCACAAAGTTTGTGAAAGATGAATTCAACATCATGCACTTGTTTAGAAATAGCTTCTTCAATAAAACTGTTAAGTGTTACCCAGTTCTTAAGAGTTAATCGAATCTAAAGAAAGAAAAAAACATAAAGAAAGAATTATACATATTGTTATTAAACAGTTCCTACCACTAAGCCACCTTTCAAAGTTACATGTTGGCTCAGTGACTGTTATTGATAGAGAAAATTAATCTTAGGATTAAATTATTATGCTTTGAATAAATTCATTTATGAATTCATTGATAGTTGCATAACCAACATTAAACACCTGACAATACAGTAATTTAGTTCTTTAAAACAACTTTTTCAATTAAACATCTACAGAAATATGATTACAGATAAGTGTACAAGGAAAAGTTAAAAATTAGCACTGGCTGTTTTTAGGTAATATGGGAAGCCATTGTTTTTTTTTTTATAAACCAATGTACATGATTTTAGGATATTCTTTAACCTTTGGTAATGGGAGGTACAATTTGGTAGTTGCAGATGCTTTTGCTGAGATTGTAAAGGTGACAAACCACACTGGACGGTGATATATCAAGTTTCCCCAATACTCTCTGAGTGTTACTTGCAAATCTATGGCTTGGAACATGACTTTGGAATCTATGGTTTTAGGTCTGCCTAATTATTGAGGTTCTTGCAAGCCAAGCAAAATTTCTTGAAGAATCTAGTTACTGAACTGTGGTCAAGTGCACCATCCCTTTTTACACAGCTATATGGTATCCAGTATTACTATGTAATACAAATGATTTTCAAAACAGATCTATTTGACCCATAAATGGGGCCATAACCACTCCAAGCCAGAGTGGACCTGGGAGTAATGGCAATGAAGGGATACTCCACTCACCCCAGGGCTTTAAAACTGGAGCCTCACCACTGGATGCAGTTTGGTATCATACCCAGGACACCCCTTTTTAATTTGTATTTACTGGTAGAAAATAATTTGAGAGCCAAGGGTTCAATAAAGAGTTAATTGAAAGAAACGTCCTTACCTTAGATTTTGGTATTAGTGGCTGTGTAATATAAAAGCTATACAGGAGGTAAAAAGTAGCAGTTTTGGATTCAAAAGTATGTTGGGGATTAAAATAGGATACAATGATCAGCAGGCTTTCCTCGTGAAACTAAAATAAAATAAAAATAATTAATAGAAAAATAGGAGAAAATTCAACTATCTAAAAAACAAAAAAGTTCTTTTTCTCTAATACAATTATCATATGATATAATAACTTGAGTATTAAAAAAATTCTTTGTAGGTTATATAATCATTTTAACTTGAATATTAAAAAATGATGCAATAAATTTTTTTTTATTATTATTATTATTATTATTATTATTACTACTACAACAACAACAACCACCACCACCACCACCATATTTAAAGACGTGAAAAGTTCTTTTTAGGTTATATAATTATTATAACTAGAATATCTAAAAAACAAAAAAATCTTTTGAGGTTCTATAATTATTATATTATATGATAATAAATAATTTTAGGTCATATAAGTTTGATGAAAACTGATTAAACTTATAGGGTTAGGTGGACAGGAATCAGAATTCTCTATACATTTAGAATCAAAGCAAAATGTGAATAAAAAGCTAACTGATCCATTAATGTATATGCATTTACTTAACTTTGAACATATATACATTTACATAATTTTGAACAAAAACATATATATGTACATTTATATAACTTTTCTAGGGAGACCATGAAGTTTTTCCAAGACACGAAAATTTGTGTTTGTTTGTTTGGTTGATATTTAATGGCATATCAACCTTTATTGGTTATTTAATGCCAAACCCTTCCATTTTTTTAGAAGGACAGTAGTGGTACTATTTAACCCATAGATGGGAGGATCAGGGGGTTCATACCTTTCCCAAGAGTATTTGTTTGAAAGTGAACATAATACAGCAACTCGAGGTTGAACTCGTGTACTATGATTTCACAGTCCATCGCTTTAACCATTACACCATGAGGACACCCCCTGAAAGTTTGTGAGAATTTATATTATTTGGACAAGTTCCTTTAATTGTTGATTACATGGAATTATCAAACATGCTTGTATGTATGTTCAAGGCATATATGGTTTGGTTTCTTTGTTTAATGGCATATCAACCTTTGTAGGTTATTTAATGCTAAAGCCATTCTCCTAGAATAACAGTAGTGATACTATTTAACCCATAGCTGGGAGGATAAGGGGGTTCATACCTTTCCCAAGGGTATTTGCCCGAAAGTGAATGTAATAGCACGCCTGGAGTACAAACTTGCTTACTACGAATCCGCAGTCCATCGCCTTAACCATTACACTACGAGGATACCCCCTCAAGGCATAGGGTAGTGTACTGCTACTTAAAGTGGTGGTACACATACTGGCACTGGTATGTGGCAAGTTTCCAGTTTCACATTATCATAATGTATATAGCAGGTAATGTAAAAATCCAAATGAATAAAATCTTTCTGTATTGTTTAATATTATTCTTTCCGCATGATATGATATAATACAACAGGTAGAAATAATTGGAACTTAAACCTAAATTGAATAATATGGTGCAAATAGAGTACCAGTCTGTTGCAACTTGTAAAAATATTCTGCCAGGACACCACATCAGATAGTTTGAGAAGTATTCCATTGTTTTGTAGCTTTACATTCTACGTGCCAAGGTATGTAAAGGAAGTAAGTCCCTGTTCAAAAAGAATGAAGTAGGTATTGTCTCTAGGTCATCTTCAAGCAAAGATAATGAAGTTTTCATGCCTTTTTCTTTTATCCTAGGCTCTGTTGTTATGGTAATGCCATCAAGCAGTCATGAGCAGAAATTCTTTGCGAGATAAGGGAGATAATTCCACAAGATAATCAGTCAGCCCCTGTTGCTAAATTGAACTAGTTAAGTGTGGAATACCCACCAAAATAATCATAATGATAGCTTTATTTTATCTTTTTTATAGAAGAAATAATTATGTACTCTTGCAGATGTACACACTAGTATTGGCCGAGCAGCAAAAACTTACATTCATCAGCTCTGTGTGGACAATGGATGCCGTTTAGAGGACTTGCGAATAGGGATGGGTAGGAAGAGAGTCAAGGGAATCCATCCTGTCAGCACACCTTGCTGATGATGATAACTATCATTTTGTTTTCAACACACATTGATCAAACAATGATAATAAACAACTGAAGATGTTATAAGAGAAATTAACAGTCTTTGATTATCCTGCCATAATGTAATGCAGCATTGCAGATCCATTGCTACTGAACTCTGAGTTTGATCCTCACTGTATTCCCCATATTTACAGTTAAATCTAAGCAATGCTTATTTTTTAATTTTCAAAATTCTTTCTTATCATTATTTTTTTAAAAATAGACTTATGGCCTTGTCTCATTGAAAGAGTTGGTTCCACTCAGAACACAAAGCAATAATTTTGTTCACTTCTAAAATAGGTGACTACTTAAGAATAGCAGGTACTGTAAGCAATTAGTAGCCTGAGATTTATGCCCCAGACTAATGAAAGTTTAGTAAATAACAACAATACATCATGTCTGAAAACACAATTTATAATTAAACTTCTGTTTTACCTCTTCCCTTGACTCAAACCTTCATTATATACATGTGTGTGTGTATTTTCTTGGAAAAATGAAACAAAAATTATTTTTTCTTTATTTCTTTTAAATAATTTAATTAGTACCTATTATAGGTGGTTTTATAAAAAGAATAAAGAAAAATAGGAGGCTATTATCGCTTGCCTGGTTAAATTAAACTCAAAACTAAATCACAAAATCGTATGTAAAAATTTCCAGCACATTCAGTTTGAAAACTACACTGGAAAATTTACAGAACTAATATTAAAAAAGTTACTTTGTGATGCGATCCCCGAAACCTTGTTGACCATATTATAGCACTGATTTGTATTAGTACTAAATGGAGTTCTATGCCGAGCTTAATCGAGGCACAAGGCCTGAAATACGGAGCACTTAGTGGGAATTGGACTCACTAACAATGGTCAACTAATCTTGTTTGCAAACATTTAAGCTACGCGAAGGTATGCAATAAAAGCAGGACTGGTATCTATCTGACACCTCACTATGTTAGAATATGGTACAAGGCCGTTTTATGGTAAGGGCCGCACACGAATCGAGACATGCGCGGCAGGGGCAAAAATTCTTGACCCCGTCGGCATTCTCCTATTGAAGCGCCTCAGGCACTAAGCAATGAATTTAGTCACGCAATCAAAGATCTCGGGAGACGGCCTCCAGAAGCCAAGTCATAGTTTGGTAAACATAACCACCTACACGAATGCTAGGTGCCAAAAACGGAGACTACCACAAAATGTAATACAGCAGGAGTTGATTTAATAATAACGAGTAGTCTCCCTTCCATTGCAGATATCTACAAAAGATATCGACTCTTCTTTTTAAATTAGAGTTAATATTTTTATAGAGAAAAAAAAAGTCCTCACAAAGCAGAGAGTAAATTATAACCCGAAGAGTAAAAAGAAGAAAAGTTATCAACAAATAGTTAATTAGTTTAATTACCAACGTATAAACCAAACAAAAATGTATATTCTCTTTTTCCTTCTAAAGTTACTCTTGGATTAAGGAAAGAAAAAAAGGGAGTATTATTTGCGTTTACCCTGAATTGACAACAACAAAATAAGAAGATTATAATAAATAATTTCTGATACTTGAAGTAAATCTAAATTTGTTTTGAATAATTTCTAAAAACAAAAAAAAACAACTGCCCCAACAAACCTGTCGTAACTCTCTGTCGTTCAATCTTCCAGTTGAGATCATGGACATTTTCATAAAGCGCCATACCGATGAAAATGCCGAAAATTCCAATGAATCAAGTTCATGAAATCTTTTAAACAAAGACTCAAAGTCCGCTTTTACACTTGGAGCAAGACGATCAGTCGAAATAAAGGAGTGAGAGAAGTCAGCATGGTCGTTAGAAAACTCCATGACAGTTTTTTGTTTCACGAAAACAGATTTATCTCCCTTAGTTGCTCGGGTTAAATACAGTTTTTGTTTACACTCAGTTAAGTGTAAAAACAGTTCTATTTCAAACAATTCAGTTTAGCATGTATCACTAACTATTCAATCAAACATCAGACATTTTTTACAAACACTTAAATGATCAAACAGTTCTATTTCAAACAATTCAGTTTAGCTTTAGTACAGTTTTTTTGTTTACACACAGTTAAATGTAAAAACAGTTAATTTCAAACTATTCAGTTTAGTGTAAGTACACGGTTTAGTTCTATTTGACCCTATTAGGTGCTACCGCTGTGGGCTAGAACAGACCTCGTAGTGATAGCAATGAAGGAGTATATTTTGCAGTCCCAGCTGATTGGAGCTGGTATGCGTTCTTTTATCACTATAACTTACAAAATAAATAGATACATAGTTTTCTTTTTAAATACGGATCTTTTTTTTTTTGGAAAACATAAATGATGAAAATTTATATAGTGCCACAAAACAATTTAACAAAAATTTAATAAAATAATTACAATTTAATTTTCTTCTATTATTCAGGTGTGTTATTTAATCAAATAAGAAACAATGCAATTTGATTCATCAATGTAATCTAACTAATCTCTAGTGGAAATCACACAATTTAAGAATGACTTAATACAAGATAAGGAGTATGATTTTGTGGAAACTAATTTACTTAAGATCTGTTTACAATTATGATTTAGTCCCAAGACAAATCATAATTTACACTGAGAGAATGGCTTTTTAAGGTCATTCAAATTGCATATTTGGTATTGATCAGATCAAGAATATTATTTGCATTTTTTTTATCTCTTTGTATATAGAATTAAATAAAATAATTTTACTTTCTGTTTCAATTAATTTTTAAACAGTGTTTAAATACCACTGATATCATTACTAGGATCAGATTACCCCAGACATTTCCATATATACTTATTAATACTTGTAAAAAAAAAAATGAATGTGCACATTACACAGAAGAATACAATATATTGTATTCATATATATTTATATGTATTTGTATTATATCATCATATCTAAATGAAATATTTCCATAGGACATGACTAAATAAAGTTTTCAAATTCGTCACGATGGGATCTGTCTTCTGGGTTGGTCTAGAGATATTTTCCTGATTTGTCTTGTTGGGACAATTATAATTATAAGAGAAAAGACTAGCTTGGAAATGGATTTTAATTTATTAGGAAATGTATTAGATTTATAGAAAGAAAAACAAAATTTTATATCAGCAATTCTTTGATAGATAAAAGTGATAAAATTGGTACTCTCACATAAGTACTAATTTTTTTTGTGAAATCTTAATCTAAAAAAACTTCTTTCTTCTTTTATGAGAAAGCACTTATTTTTTCCCAAATGAACTATTTTATCACAGAAACTTATTCCAAGGGAATCTTAGAGTGGTTATGAATCATATATTGATGGTAATGAAATAGTTTTTGAGGTATCATTTTCAAGCACTGATATTGATGTTTGCTTCTTCATCTTTCAGAAAGTTTTTCAGTTTTTCATATTATCTGTTACATTTGCTTTTGTAACACATCCTAAAGAAACACAGGAAGAATAAAAAGTAAATGAAAAGCATATTGTGATATATATATATATATATATATATATATATATATATATATACAGAGAAATAGGGGAATCATCTGTATAAGGCAGACAAATTATTTTTAGAAAATAAAAGAAAGTGAGGGCCCTTTCGTCTGGCTCTATTCATGTAATACTACTGGAGAAACAATTAAAAATGGGAATTTAACTTGAAATATGGGAAGAAAATATGTGAAAAAAAATTATGATTGGTTCTTATTCGATTGGTCCTGCTAGCTAGTCATTTGCTGATAAAGTTGCCTCCTACGTGTATCGTTGTTATCATGCTGTTAAAGTTAGATATGTTTTTCCCACTAAGATGGCCTTCAACTCTATATATAAGGATATGCTGCCTATCATATATCAAAGTCTATTAATTTATAAGTTTAGATGTTGGTGTAATTCGACATATATAGGTCGTACAAGCCAGCATTTCAAAGTTTGAATAAGACAGCATGTACCCAGAGGCATTTTAAATAGTGGCCGATCAACATCCGGGCACTCTTGAGCTATGGACTCAGTTATTGGAGAACATCTTTTAACTACAAATAGTTGCAGGAACAACTACCAAAATGATTGGTTTTCTGTTCTACATAGAGTCAGGAATAAAATCCATTTGAACGTCTTAGAGGCAATCTATATTTCTTTAGATCGCCCCTCTCTATGTAGACAGAGAACCAATCATAATTTATACATATTGGGGGACTTACTAAATACTGGTGTGACATAGTTTCTTAAAATTTTTTTTTTTGACATATTTTCTTCCTATATTTCAAGTTAAATTCCCGTTTTTAATTGTTTCTCCGGTGGTATTGCATGAATAGAGCCAGACGAAAGGGTCCTCGCTTTCTTTTATTCTAAAAAAATAATTTGTCTGCCTTATACAGATGATTCCCCTATTTCTCAGTTTATATAAATTTTCGTGTACCATAAGTTTGATTATATATATATATATATACAAACTGTAGCAGCAATAACAATTCTCTATAGAAACACCAAAGTAAAAGTACGATCACCATTTAAATGGGTTTCTATAAATAGTGTCAGTAGCTAAAGACATTTAAGTACATTAGCACTGGTTTGAAAATTAATTCTGTTAAGTGTCGGTTGCATGTTTCTAATATGTAGAGCTACGAGAATCACTACAAGAGTTGTCTACCTTGGACTGTATTTATTCCATTAACTTATATTTCTTTGTACATGTAATTAACCCAATTATTTTCTATGTCCTCACCTCATATCATAGATATACAATTAATTAATCAGAATGTTTGAAAATACCTCTCAAAAAACAACAAAAAAAAAAAGACAAGAAAAAAATTTTTCAAACTTTCCTCTTACCAATAAAAATAAACCTTATATCAAGTCTAAACATATAACTTCAACCTCAAACTCAAAGGCACTTGTTTGGAATGAAAATCAATACTCATGTAGATATAGTTGAAAGCAGATCTAACCAATGGCAATAAAGACTGAAAATGTGGAATTTTTATTGTGCTGGAGCTTTGTGGATTATTATTGATAAACAGTAAAATAAACCTTTTATAGGCAGCTCAGAGCATTTAGCAGTGACTCTCATATTGCTGATATCCACTGTCTATGAACATGTCATTGTAACCAAATAGTCACTGACAGTTTGCTGCCACACACAAGAACTCTAGCAGAGTTGCTTATGGATGATCCAAACAACTGAATTAACAACCAAATTTAAGTAACTTCATAATACCCCCAGGAAAACACACTACATGTACATACACAAGACTTTCCTTCAATAAAAACTTTTCTTTTGCAATGACTATCTCACATATAATTTAACGTAAATGTTTGAGGTATTATTGTTAGGTACTGATATTAATATTTGCCTCCTAATTTCCCTTCAGAATTTTTTTTTATATTATCTGGTACATTTGCATTTGTGACACATCATTTGCTTTCCCACTTTTCTTTCCAGTTCAACATCATCTCTATATCTTGTTAAATTCTTGTCGATTTCAGATTATGAATTTACTTTTTGTTATTATCACTTTATTCATTCCTTATCTCTCTCACTTGGTGAGCAGACAAATTTTTACTCACTTTCTCTACTACAAATACCTAACCCTTTGTTGTCAGTTATTAGAACAAAGGTTGAGAAGACAATGAGATGGAGAGCTTCTTCGTGTCAAAAAGGAAAGACATGCATACAAAAATTTCCCAGATTTTACAAGAAGGATATTAAAACATGTGGAGTAATTTTCTTCATTGATGAAGGAAAAGCCTTTGTTCATCTATAATTTATTCTGATGGAGGAGGTAGTTTTGCTTTGCTCTAAAATATGTTTACTCTTGGACACTTTTTGAATATACCCAAGTCTGACTGCCTTTGGTCCCTAAAAACAGAATTCATATGATTGACCTCCTGACCTCTACCTGCTGATCACATTTACTGTATCCATCACTCAATGTTTATCTCCTCTTTTCATTCTCTTTCTCTGACCTATGATGAATGGCCCAGTCAGTGGGGACTGCAGAATACACCAACTGCTTCTCTGCAAAGAGGTAAGACTCTCCCAATGAGTGTCCTGTTTATGACGCTAAACAATCTGATGGTGAGGTTCCAGCAATGCTGGAGCTTTGAGGAGTGCAGAATACCCCTTCATTATCATCACTCCATGGTCCACTTTGGCCTGGAGTAGTATCACCTGATAGGGTCCTATCTATGTGTCTAATAGAACTAAACTGTGTACTTATGCTAAGCTAAATTTCTTGAAATAGGACTGTTTTGACATTTAAACTGTGTACTTATGCTAAACTAAATTGTTTGCAATAGAACTGTTTTTAAATAGAATTAAACTGTGTACTTATGCTAAATTGAATTCTTTGAAATTTAATTCAGCATTAAATGACCCGAAAAGGGTTGATACATCATAAAACCAACCAACCAACCAACCAACCAACCAGCCAACCTATGATAACGTTGAATAAATAAATCCTTACTTCCATCCTATTTTTCTTTAATATATGATAGTCTTAGTGGTCTCAGATAGACAATGGAATGACAAGCCTTTAATGTTTATCATGCAGCTAGTCTCAAATATAAAAGTAATGAGTCACATGTTGACATCTACAGCAGTTACTGTCTGATGATTTGATTAAAGGATAAAACTCTAATGAATGAGAATGGTCAAAGACTACTCTCTCATGCAGGAGGAACCTACAGCTATTTTGTATCAGTATCTTTATGACTCTTAGAGTCACTTGCTGAGAAGTTAGGAGACATTATGTATTTGGCCTTTTCTCTTTACCCACTTTTAAAAAAGATGGTGAAAATGGAGCCAAGAGGAGGACTCCTTGACAGGATGAGGCATCAACTATAACCAGCTGAAGGAAAGGGGCTTTTCTGCATCCTCCCTACCTGGGAACATATTATACCTTTCAATATTCATAATAAATGTTGGACAATTTGTCATATCTTAACTTCTGTTGTCTTATCTTTGATTGTTGATTCCACAATCATTGGAAATAAAACTTGGAAAGAAAACCTGCTTCACACACTTGGGTTCTAATGTGGCACATGTTACAATGTAATTGGAAAAAAAATTAGTGAAATTGTATTGCTTAATTGTATGTTTGAAAAAATTACTTTTAACATAAGTTTAGATTAAGATTTTTCTTTCTCTTCAAATAAACAAATAGAATTGATGAATATTGAAAGATTTGAGAAAATGAAAATCCGTGAGAATTTAATCACATTCCCATTTCTTTTTTACAAATAAATTGTTCAACTTACTGGCGAAAAATTTGGTAAATACTTAAAAAATTGATAAAAAAAATTGATTAAAACCTGTTATAAGTTACTAATTTTAAGAGGGGACAAATTATGCTCAATGACCGGTATTTGAAATGCGTAAATAAAGTAATATCCGCTTCCGGTGACTTAAGGTTGATTATTGTGCCGTCCTTAAAACATGGCGGCATTACTTAAAAAACGTGCTTTGGCGGAATTTAGTCAAGTTATCCAGGTAAAAAGAAAAGAAAAATTGAGTTTGTAGAGAATATTTCGTTTTTTTTTCCTTGAATTCATCGTTTACTGATTTATGCAAAATGTATAATAACCGTGTTCACTCTGAATGCCATTTGTAAATTCACTTGCAATTGTGCTTGTCAGTATCAATAGTAAGTCATCAGTAGTTTGATTTTTTTTTCTCCGTGTTTTAACCGTGAAAGGTGACATTTATGATCCTTTTATGTGATCAGTTGGATATATTAATATAAAGAAGAAGAGTACTAGCTAGCCTATCATTTGTAAAGTTTGAAATTTTTTAGCAATATTTTCGAAGTCGCAGAAAAAGTATTAAAAACAAAACAAACATGAACGAAAATTAAAAGAAATTGTCAAGAACCGTAATAATAAACTAACGCGTATATAGTGTCAGTCATTGATCACATTGATTAGTTTTCAACTTAAAGGTCCTGTAACGGTCCCCCTATATAATTTAAAATTCTCAAACTTGAGTGCCTGTGTATATGTAACCGTAACGTAGTAAAAAAACAACACACAACAAAAATTTGGTGCTTGTTTAGGGTGGCTGCCGATGAATTTAAGTTATTTTTACTGTAATGTAAAAAAACAAACAAACTCAAAAACATAAACAAAAGGCTCGAAAACAACAAACAAAATAATGTAGTAATTCACTTAGCTTTTTGTTTAGATGTGGCACAAAGCCGTAATGGAGCACCCAATGAGACTCGAACTCATTCGTGAAGGTTTGCTAGTCTAACCATTACATCATCCAAGGCCCCTAAAATAGTGTATCGAAATTAAACCTGATACATCAACTATCCAGATAAGAAACAGTTTGACTTTTTTCTAACTGAACAGTTTTACTTAACTCCCAAAATGCTTACTTGGCGTTCGCGCCAGGTGGCTGATTTTGAGTTAATCGCCTAGTCCCAAGGGTCTTTCCCTTGAAGCAGTACCTGCTTCCTCATCTAAAAAGGATAGAGCTGAATTTATTGCTCAGTACCCGAGACGCTCCTGAAGAGGAATGCCAAGGAGAACAAGCATTTTTGTAAATAGCGATGCACGTCTTTCGATTCGTGGGTGCTCCCCTCAACTATTAAATGACTTCATGCAAAATCTAACTTGATGGGAAGTCGGATGAATCCCTACATTACAATTCCTTCATCCGCTATAAGTTGACACCTTTGGAGGAGGAAAATACTTCAGAAATATGGCTGAGAGCTGAATTGCAGCTGTACTTACCAAGATTGAAGTGAACAATAAACAAAGCCTTAATTTTCTTCAAAATAGTCATCTCAGCTTACAACGTATTTATTCCATTGAGTTTTCCATTAATCAGAGGACTTCTGAAGACCCTACCACCACATTTCTTTTTATGTTAGTGGCTGGGCAAAGGAAATACTTAAGAAGTATGGCTGATGTTGAAGACAAAATTTCGGAACTATAACTGTTCAGTAAAAAAAAAAAAAATGAAGCAAATAACTGAAAGACACTCTTATCTGGATGGTGAATATAAGTATTATCAGTTCGGTTGGCTGGGGCTGTAGAATACACCAACTGCATCTCTGCAGAGGAGTAAGATTGCCCACCAAACAAATTTTCTGGATATGGCATTAAACCATCTAATGGTGAGGCTCCAGTTTTCGAGATTTGGGGAATGTGGAGTACCCCTTTATTGCCATTGCTCCCCGGTCCACTCTGGCCCGCAGTCTTAGCACCTGATAGGGCCCTTTCTATGGGTCAAATAGAACTGTTTGACATTTAACTATGTGTAAACAAATGACTTTTGCTCAATTGAATTGTTAGAAATAGAACTGTTTGATTATTTAACTGTGTGTAAACAAATGACTGATGTTTAATTGAATTGTTTGCCTGAAGACCTGCCAGAGGCGATGAATGATAGGGAGAAGTGGTGAGAGAAGGTCAGGGATATCCGTGCTGGCGGCATGATGATATTAATGATACATAGCTATACTTGGAACTATTTAACTGTGTGCAAATGAATGTGTAATGTTGAATTGAATTTGTAGCGTTAAGTAGCAATACTTGAAACTCTTTAACTGTGTGTCTAAATAAGCAAAGTTGGTGACCTTAGTCAAGGGTGACCTGAAGGCTCCCTTTTCAATAGCTACCACACTGAGGTGTAGGAGAGGGCACTATTCCATTTCCTGGATTGCTCCACTTTACTCTTGATCCTTACCTTATAATGCTGAGTGTTAAGCAAGGTGGCATCAAGTACCATTTTTTGAGTCTTTGGTATGACTCGACCTAGGATTGAACCCTGATCTCTCGGACCATTGGCAAACACTTTACTCATTAGGCCAATGGCCCGGTTTAAATATTGGTATAGCATAGCAATACTTGGAACTATTTGACTGTGTGCAAATAAATGAATAGTGTATGACTGATGTTAAATTGTTACTTTTACATAGAAATACTTGAAATTATTTAACTAATGATTAATCGTAAATGGAATTATTTGTATTAGATAGTAATACTTGAGACCATTTAAAAAAAATAGAGCTCAGGCTCATTTAGAAATGTTATAAAGAAAATTTATTTACAAATCATATATATTTGATATATATTTATAAACTGTATTTAGCATTAAATAACATACAATGGTTGATATTCCATAAAACCGAACCAAACCTATAAGTATTATATTTCTATATCATTTTCTTTTTTGAACATTACCACAGAAATTTTCATTGTTGAGTTATTTTGGACAAGCACCAAGATTTTTATTAGAGCAAGACACTTTAAATGCTCTTAGAGAATAAAGCAATTTTCAATCCAGTTTGCAACTGAATGATAATTTTGTGAGGTCAGCATTCCTACTGAATATTATTTCTTGATCTTTCATTTTCTCAATATAATGATTAATATGAAATACTAATTAGAATCCTTCTTTTTAGTCCTTTCGAAGCAAACATGGACTGCTGTGACAAGAGGAATATGAGATTCAATTAAAAAGTTATTAAAAATATGAAGGAAAATTAATCAATTGACTCTCTTTATCCAAAAAATGAAATGTTTTTAGTAATCAAAACAAAACTGCCTTACCAATAACTAAAATATTTTAAAGAATTATACATCTGAGCATAAAATTTGAAACAGATAGATCACTACATTGCAAAGTCCTAAATATAAAGGTAATTGAACAGTCTCCTAAGTCCTGCAGAAATTGTCACATTATCATCAACTGAGCATAGAGTCTATCCTTTAACAGTGTAAGTGCTGTGATAGCTTCTTTCTTAAACAGGAACATCTTGGATTTTATTATTTTGATAAGTATACTTGTGTTATATAGTCATTTGCAGCGGCACAACGATAAAGACGCAGGAAGGACTTCTTTAGAAAAATATTCACCTCTCACTTTATTGCAAGGGTTCGAAAGGTTAGCATGTGAGAGGATGCTGGAGACCGAACATAAACTTCATATTTTGACCCCACTGTTATGACCGTCACGTTGTGTCTTTATTGTTCTCCTGATGTTGGGGTCCACTCCATCGGAGCTTTCCAAAGATCCCCTCGGTCTGGTGTGGCCTTCCCTACCACATCTCGTCTCTAACCCTCTGGGAGTCTGCTGGCAACTGCATCGGGGGTTTCCGAGGTCCCCCTCGGTCGGGTGTGGCCTTCCCTACCACATCTCGTCTCTAACCCTCTGGGAGTTTGCTGGCAACTGCTCTGGGACCCAAACTCAACTGAGTTAAATAATAACTCAACGCCCACACGATCACCTACTGGATCTTTGAAATCGAATATTTAATCGTCATCAAGCGGAAATAACTGTCATGCAGTTCAGAGGTTACTCTCTTCCGGTGCATGACTGTAATGGCAGAATGGAACCTTCACCTTTTCCCATATCATAAGCCTTAATCCGCCCACGCGATCTCTTTCGATTACTGGCCGTTGGAATGTGTCACTTCCTTCCGGTGTATTACCTTGGAATAGCATTTTTAGGCCGGGGCGAGGGGTCAAAATATAACACTTGCACAAATATCACACTTGTGTACTTTTAAAAAGACATGGTCCAAGGAAGAATATTTGACTTTAATAGTATTAACCCAAAACTAATTTTTTAAAAAGTGAATTTTTTACTAATTTATTTTTAATATATATTACTAATTATTGTGCTTGTGTATATATGTATGTAAATATATAAAATATTATTCAACCCAGTAAATCCAGAGTAGGGAATAAATCCAATCAGGACCAATTAAATATTCAAAAATAGAATATTAAGTTTAAATAATTCTGGTAAAGAGCTCAATATAAATAAAATCCACAAAGCAAATAATTTTCTCATAAAAAAACCCAACAATCAGTCACATTAAGATAATAAATTTATTTCCATCCTGTTAAAAGCATTGATATAAATCAGTGCACTAAAAGATTAACAGGACTTCTTCAGATCAAACAAGAAATGGATTAAAATAATTTTTTTTCTCATTTACAACCAGACTAAAAAAAAAAAAATGCCGCTGTTAAATTTAAAGTATGATGAAACCGGATATTGTTTTACATGCCATAATAATTTGATACATATTGTTACTTGAGGGTTTAGGTTTGCTTTATTACATAGGAGAAATGAGTTTTTTAGTCTGGTTGTAAACAATAGTTTAAGATTGATACAAAACTGCTTGATCAATATAACAGTCACATTTCATTGATATTAGCATGTATATCAAATTATTCCTTTTAGAACCATCTCTTTTTGAAAGTACTAAAATCTGTTGGTCATAATGAAAGTACAATGTTAAAAATACTTATTAAGATGATTGATGATTGAATAAATTAGTCTAAGCATTATTGATTTTAATTTATATTTTTGATATTTAGCATTTCAGATCTTTTTATTTTTATTTATTTATTTATCTATTTTTTTTTTTAGAATAATGATTCCTTCAATGATCTCTTGTAAAAAAAACGAAAATAATTTAATGGTTATCTCAACTCTATTTTCAACTTGTTGCAGTTTCTGCTACTCAACAAAAACAAGGGGGGGCGTCCTCGTGGTGTAATGGTTAAAGCGATGGACTGCGGAATCGTAGTACGTGAGTTCGTACTCCAGTCGCGCTATTACATTCACTTTCGGGCAAATACCCTTGGGAAAGGTATGAACACCCTTATCCTCCCAGCTATGGGTTAAATAGTACCACCATTGTTCTTCTAGGAGAAAGGCTTTGGCATTAAATAACCTAAAAAGAGTTGATATGCCATTAAACAAAGAAACCACTCAACAAAAACAAGGAAGCTAGAGTTCTATAAAATGACCTAAGAATAAATCTGTTGGATATAATTTTTGTTTACATTCTAAAGAAAGAGTCAATGAGAAGTCTTTATGGGATGTGCTTATAATGATTGTGCGTACCGCAATAACAAATCTAATTTATGGCTTCTCAAAACTTTGAAGAATGTGCTGTCAAAATGTGTGAACAACTAAAACAAGGAACTGTTTGATTATTCAAAGAATTCTTCTAATGTTAATGACCCTGCTGTGATGACTTTCACTTACCTGAAGCAAAAAGAACACACTGTGTGTCTTTTGTGAAAGCAGCCATTTGCAATGTGAGTTGTGCACATGCACAGTTTTGAATCCTTAATTACTATTGTTTATGAATATGAATGAGTTATGTACATAGGGACTTCAAATCAACAGATGACAGTCTTTAATCAATAACTATTGGAAGCAAACCAAAATGTGAGTGACATTTGGTTGGAGCTTATACAGTGGACATTTGTGAATGAGAGTGAAGAAATGAACGTTATTGTTGAAAGAACCAGACTTCATCATGAAGAAGATAGACAATTTCCATCTGTCTTTGTTGGTTAGAAGACACAAGAAACAAGTCTTTCAGTATTATTTGTTAGACCTTCTCAAAATTATAGACTGTACTTTACTTTTATTTAATTGTTACTTTACTTGACAAAAATATAAGAATTGAAATTGAAAATATAAGAATTATATAATTGAAAAAACATTAAAGGTAAAGAACTCTTATTTTTTCGAATCCTCAAAAGAAAGATGAAAACTTTTTATATTAATTTGTGCCTTTTTTTTTTCTTCTATTTCCAAATGAATACAGGAAGACTCAAAACCACTGAAACGTCTTCGTCTTGTAAAGAAACCAGTAGGACATGCTGTTGAACTTAATCTCCAATCTGCTACAAGTTCTCAAGAGTGTCTCCAAATTTTGCTGAAACTAGAAGAGAGCTTTCCCATTGATGGCGAAAACATCTCTACTGTTTTACGAGAACTACTTGATCATTTCTCCCGAGAGAAAGAAGCCATGGTTCGTTGCAAAATTGCCAACATAATAAAAGAGCTTTCCAGAATTCCTGGGTTTAATCACGACCTTTACACCAGTGACATCATAGCCCTGCTGAAAACAGAAAGTAATTGTCTTTATTTTTTATATTTTCTGTTATTGTATCTGTCAATAATAGGAATTCGAATCACTTAGACCAGTGTTTGCACCAAAGGGATACTGGAAATATTCTCAGGAAAGATTTTTATCATTTAAAAAAATAAAGAATCAAAATGTCAGATATTTCGCTGGTTAATATTTTGTGTAAACCCTGTTTGTTCTTAACCAAATGAAAGGTGGGAGTTGCTGTGGGGTAGTGTGTTGGATTGCAATATTGTAGTTAGTGAGTTCAAACTCCAGTTGTCCTGTTACATTCCCTTTTGGACTAATACTCTTGGGAAAGGCATGAACCCCCTTATCTCCCCCAGCTATGGGTTAAATATTACAACTTCTGTTCTTCTACAAGAATGGTTTTAAATAACTCATAAATGTTGATATGCCATTAAATAAAGAAACCAAACCAAACCAAACTAAACAAAACCAATCAGATGAAGATATTGATTTTAAAGATGTTGGTTATTAACCCTTTTGCATACAGATAATTTTTAAAAATCTTTGTTGAGTGGG
Organism: Sepioteuthis lessoniana; assembly: GCA_963585895.1. Classification (NCBI taxonomy): domain Eukaryota; kingdom Metazoa; phylum Mollusca; class Cephalopoda; order Myopsida; family Loliginidae; genus Sepioteuthis; species Sepioteuthis lessoniana. Next base: position 65,445,939 of record OY757919.1, read on the forward strand.
TGAATTATTTTCCGAAAATTTGCAAAAGCAAGGTTATGTTCAAAGAATTCAGTTAATAAGAAAAACAAAAAACAAAAAGAAACAAAAACAAAAAAAAAATGATAGTTTGAACAGCATAGTACTACATTGCATGAAAACAATAAAGCCCTCATTTTTAATTATGATATTTTGCAAAAGAACCTTTACACAATCCTCCTAGCATTGTTTCTATACATTAAAATTGATTTAATCAATGAGCAGCCAGTATGAAAAAGCTGTACATTGAGCTATCACCAAAATGACAAGAATGTTACTTTGCCTGTGTACCATTTGCAACAAAAGTGTTGCTCTGTTTACAGAAGGATTAATTGACTAACATTTTTTGTGATGGTTTCTTTCCTTATTTAAAAAGATCTTTTAACAATTTCTAATATAATGAGAATGTATGTCACTTAATAAAGATATGTACATCACCATAACATTCCTACCAATATGTAACAGCTGTCGATAAACTCAAATTTATATGGGGGTGTTCTCGTGTAATGGTTAAAGCGATGGACTGCGTAATCCTAGTAAGTGATTTCAAATTCCAGTCGTGCTATTAAGTTCACTTTCGGACAAATACCCTTGGAAAAGGTATGAACCCCCTTATCCTCACAGCTATGGGTTAAATAGTACCACTACTGTTTTTCTGGAAGGATTGCTTTGGCATTAAATAACCTATAAAGGTTGATATGCCATTAAACAAAGAAACCAAACCAAACCAAACTAAATTTATATAGTTCTAATTCTAAAGAAAGTCTCTCTAGAAGTTATCCTTATTATATGTAATTATGTATGTATATGTTATAATTATGTATATACATTTTATCCTTCTGATATATGTAACGATTATGTATATATATTCTATCCTATTATATTGGTCTAATGAGTAGAGTGTTTGCCAATGGTTCAGAAGACCGGGGTTCAATCCCAGGTTGAGTCATACCAAAGACAAAAAAAATGATACTTGATGCTGCTTTGCTTAACACTCAGTATTATAAGGCAAGGATCAAGGGTAAAGTGGAGCAATCCAGGGAATGGAGTAGCGCCCTCCCCTACACCTCGGTGTAGTAGCTATTGAAAAAGGAGCCTTTGGGTCACCCTCGACTAAGGTCGCCAACTTTACTTTTTATAATAATAATAATTATGAAAACTAATGAAACAGTTCTACAATATGCAAGAAATTGAAAAAAATATTTTGATAACTCTGTTATATTTTTTGTTATGCATTTTTACTTTTTATATTTTTGGCTCTTATTTTTAGAATCTCATCGTGTCATCAGTCAGCTGATAGATGCATTGATTGTGATTGGTCAGATTGAGTACAACAATTCTGAACTACAAGAAATGCTTATTTCAACTGTCTTTAAAGTAAGTTGCATTTTATTCATATTCTAGTTGGGGCCTGTGGAAATTTCATGGAATACATGCATAATTGCAATTATAGCTCACAAAAACTATAAAATATAACCTTATCATAATTTTGTAGATATTTTAGAACAAAATAATTTGTTCAAACATCAACTTTTAATTCTAATTTCATACATATGAACAATTCAAATCTTGTCTTTCTTCACTCTTTTCTACTTTCCTTTACATCTTTTCTTTCTTCACCCTTGTCCCTAACTTCTCTTTCTATGCCTTATTTCTCCTTCTTTCTCTCCATACCCTCATATTTAAAACTCTCTACCCTTTAGACTTTGTGAAGCAACCACCCCAAATATATATTTATAACTGAGTGTGAGATATATAACAATTGTTTTGTAGTTACAGTGTATCAATAAATGGATACTAGTTTTTCTATGTCATCAAAAAAAAAAAAGAAAAAAATGATGGCAATATTTTAGTAATTTTGCAGTTAAATTGTACTGATATGAAAATGTATACATTGCTCTGTATTTTCTTGTTTAAATTCACCGTTTTTCAAACATCAAAATAAAGGTAAAATGAAGCATGTATTTATCTAACCCTTCTGCTACAAGCTTGTCATTTAACACAAGGCTAATTTTTAAATTGAGTAAAGCTGGTTTGAATTCAGAGTTTTCTTACTCCTAGACTGGTTGCTTCACCAAAGCTAAAGAACCGAGTCTGCTTTATTATTTATTCATTGCTGGGATGGAAGAGAACAGATGAATTTATGCCTTTCTCAAGGGCATTAGTACAAAGTGAAATGCAAACAGCCTTATTCAGGATCTGAAGTTAGTTTGCCAATTCCTTTTCCTTTGATGATAGTTATTACACTAAAGTAAAATTAAAGCGATAATAATTGATTTGCTGTCTTTTTCCTTTTTCTATATGTTGTCCAGAGCGGGCGTAAACGGCAATAGGAAAACTGATTCTTGTATCAATCCAACAGAGACCACTATTGTTGGTTTCAGGGCGTATTGAGTTGAGCGCTCTCTCCCTCTCTCGGTAGCTGTTCCTTCTCTCTCGCTTTCTCCCTAGTTCTCCTTCCTTCCTTCCTTCCTACGTTCGTTCGTTCGTTGAGTTGTAACGCGTTCGTCAGGCAACTGCACTTAGAACCGATCTCCTTTCAGCCGTTACTGTGCGTATTTGTATGTTCGTAAGCTCTCGCACTAATTTGCATACGTGTACATTACCTCTTGCTGGTTCGAGATCTCCCCTCGTCAAATATGCTCGCGGCAGCCATATCGGTTTCTCTTCGACAAGCCAGACACGTTCGTGCGCGCTTCGAATGCCCAGGTACGTTACCTTTACACTATAAATGTAAATAGTTATAATTAATTTTCAATATATATATATATTTAATACATGGTGAAAAGTATTTTAAATAAAGTATCCATTTTTATGTTAGGCTTGTGATTATAGCATTGAAGTAAGTTATATGTCAACTGTCAACACCCTAGCTCTGAGTTGGGTCTGGTATGTGTAAGTTTACTAGTTTTGTGAATCCACAAAATGGTGAGCCAATTCAAATCCAAATAAGCATTCTGTGGACTTACTTCCAGTATTAGCACAATTCTCATTCTCTTTTTTTGGTTCTGACTGATCCAGCTTCCAAATTCTGCTGAATGTATTGCTTTCAAAGCAGATCTCCAAACTGCCAGCAAAGGAGGAATTCTTCAACTTGACTTCGGAAGAATTAAAGGCATTAAAAAAATTTAAGATTCTATGCTGTTAGTGATGTCAATGGCTTCAATCAATGATAGTAATAAAAAAATGCTATTCTTTCTTTGTTAATTTCAGGGCATACTTTTTTATCTATTTTATTATCAATCTTTTAAATCTTCCTGACATTCTATAAATTTATCAACCACTTAATATGATTATACATGATAATACTACACACACACGCATACATATATACAATGCCTGTATGTATGCATAGTCTTACAGATATGCTTGTAACTATATGTATATGTTTTAGTGTACATATGTACACATAGAGATGGAAGAACTTATAGTACCGTAGTGTTACTTCATAGTACTTGGGAGGCATGTATGAAATGAAATGAAATTAGCAACCCAAGTTCAAATCCTCGATGAGGCTGTTGGTATTTCATTTTAAGCTGATGTCCTCCGGATAGGCATAAATCTATCTGTTCTTCCTCCTGCTGTGGAAAAACAGTAGGGCAGACTGGGTTCTTTAGCTTTGGTTAGGCAACCAGTCTAGGAGAAGAAAAACATTGATTTTAAACCAGCTTTACTCTGGTTAAAAATTGACCTTGTGTCATAGTCTGCCTGTTGTGGAAGGGTTGAGTAAATATGAATATAAACATGATGCCTTCACTAAAGAAAATAATAAGAATAAAATTCAAATCTAAAAAAAATCAAAAACAAAATCGAAAAATTAATATTCTTTTTGCCATTTCTTTAGGACAACTCTAAATTCTAATTAGCTTTATTCTGTTCAAAAATTGACCTTGTGTCGCATCCTTTTCATGGTGGAGGTTGCTTGGCAAATACATACTTTGTAGTACTTTTTAGCCTGTATTAATTCCAGTTAACTCAAACTCATTAATTTCCCTTATTTCACTCTTTTAATTACTTTCTTGGAGTATTCCAGTCTTCTTGGCCCTTAGAAACTTTATTGAATATCCTCTTTGAATGATTCCACACTTTCCTAAACGACTGCTGTCCCCTGTCAGGTTTGCTTTGGTTTCTTTATTTAATGTAATATCAACCTTCGTGGGTTATTTAATGCCAAAGCCATCCTTGTAGAAGAACAGTAAGGATACTATTTAATTCACTGCTGAGGTAGATAAGGTGGTTCATATCTTTCCCACAGGTAATAGTCCGAAAGTGGAATTTGAACTCGCTTACTTCGAGGTTGCAGTTCAGCACTTTAGCCATTATGCCATAGGGACCCCCCCCCTTTTTTTAAAGGGTTTGCACTATGCATACTGCCACATGAATGTCATAATAAAAATCCTTTTATCAAATATCCCACATGTATACTCAGGTGAATTTTTTAAAGAAAATTCATGTGGTGAAAAATGTCATCTCTTTTCCCCTCCTTTTTTTATTTTTTTCCTTAAATGTGAAATTCATATTTAAAGTATTAAATGTATTTTCATTTCAGCATTTATCTGACTCTGGTCATCTTGTTCGAAGCAGTTGCCTTGAGTTACTGGGAAAGTTAGGCACAGTTGATAGCCAGCCTGGCAGCAGTCAGCTGCCTTTACAGAAAGTCATGGTTGACTACATGGATGATCAAGATTCCAGGGTACGAAGAAGTGCATTTTTGGCTATTGTAAGTACTGCAAATGAATTGAATTCATCTCATTAATATAGAATGGGTAGAGTGTTCACCAGTGGTCTAGGAAACTGGGGTTCAATCCCAGGTTGAGTCATACCAAAGACTCAAAAAATGGTACTTGATGCCACCTTGCTTAGCATCCAGCATTATAAGGTTAGGATCAAGGGTAAAGTGGAGCAATCCAGGGAAAGGAGTAGCGCCCTCACCTACACCCCAGTGTAGTAGCTATTGAAAATGGAGCCTTCAAGTCACCCTTGACTAAAGTCTCCAACTTTACTTACAGTTAAAGAATTAACTGCCCTTTAGCAAGACTTAGAATATGCTGACTTTATTCTCTGAGGAGAAGTAAGATCTTGCCAAAAATGGATGTCCTGGATATGACACTAAACTGTATCTGATTGTGAGGCTCTTGTCCTGGGAAGTATGGAGTACCTCTTCATTGCTATTATTCCCAGGTCCAATCTGACTGATTGTTTGGAAATTATTTGTATTGAATAGTAAGAATACTTGATGCCATATAACTGTAAATTGTATTAAGAATGGTTACTTGAAGCTATAATTGTTTACTAAGGATTACTTGAAACCATATAACTGTATGCAAATAGATTACTGTTATTAAATAGAAATAATTACTAGAAACTATATAATTAGTATTCCTTTGGAATATTTGAAATCATACCACTGTGTGCAAATTATTTGTATTAGATAGGAATCCTTGATATTATATATCTGCAAAAACTCTATAGAAAGAACTACACAAAAAATATAAATGTACTATGAATATAAATGTGCCAATTTCTTTAACTCCTAGGCATAAAATAACCCCAGACGAGTTGACATGCCATTAAAATCAATCAATTGAAGAATTACCTGTCCCTAAAACTAATAACTCTGTAATTTTAGCAAAGGATATAAAAAGCTTTAAGGTTGCCTTCAGTTCATCTTTAGTGTTGCATGGAGTTTTCTCATAATAATCATAGGGATTGCAATCTGAGGAGTTAGTCGACTAGGTTTTAGGGGTGATGTGGTCGCAGAAATTTTCTGACAGACAGGACCAAATTCTCCTGCTTGTGCGGCATAGTGCAGAGTCCTATTGCCAGATGTAAGGTCTTCAACCTGTCACCCTCTCAATCCAGAGCAGCGCTACATTTTCCATGCAATTGATGTAGGCCTCTGTGTTGAGTCTGAAGACATGTGGGAAGATGAATGGAGGAATAACACCAGCATTGCTAATGGCCACTTCAAACACTATAATGTGGACTGGGTGTTTTCATCAGTATGAATATGAATCTGCCTGTAGATTGACACCCAAACACTTTAAAATCTTTGTATTGGAGCCTCCGGCATGAATGCCATGCTGTACAGCATGCCACTTCTAAATTCTGAAGGAGTGAATTGCGACATGGTGCTGCTTTCCTCACAGACAGTGCTGAACTGACTCTAGTTTGCTGCACCATAGACAAAATCTGAAACAAAGCACACATATGAAATTAATAATTTAAAATGGTGATAATTTACACATTGCATGCTGAACACACACACACACACACACACAAACACACACATAATGACGAGTATTGTAATATATAGATTTAATTACAAAAATGTTATGGTTTATAGAATTAAAAATATTCTGTGAGATCAGCATTTTCAATGAAGGTGATATTTCCCCAATTTTCAGTATACTTTAATTGTAAAATTATTTCAAATGCTTTTTTTAGTAAAAATATTATCAAGCCCTTAATACTTTGAATAATCCTATCCTGCTTGCATTAATTCCTGTCTCTTTTTTTTATTTACTAATGAAATATTGATTACTTAGAAATGTTTCATTCATCTCTTTTTTTTTTCCTGATTTGTTGTTTGAATTTTTTTCTCATTTCAGTTAAACTTACATCAACGAGGCATTCAAGTTGACTTAGCCATGTATGATCATTGTTGTCGCTCCCTGAAAGATGATTATGAAGGTGTCCGAATGTCTGCTGTCAAACTAATCTGGGTCCTTTGCAATCTTTACCCTGAAAGGTATTATAGACAGATTAACCTCTTTACAGAAGGTGCTTTCTATCTACAGCTGGGAAAAAGAATTGAATCATCTATGACTTAATAAAATATATAGAATACCAATAAAAAAACCCCAAGATTTTATTCATAATAAGAATAAAAGCTTAAAAAATGACAGGCTAGCTCACCGATTTTGATCCTCACTTAATGGAGCTAAATTGAGAATAATATGGAATAAAAAAGAAAACTAAGGAAAATATGTGTAGGTTAAAGAAAAAAAAAATTATATTGAATGTCTTCAGTACAAAATTAAAAAAATTTTTTTCTTTTTACCCTACATATTTCCCTAAGTTATTTTTTTTTATTCTATAGTATCCTTGAATTTATCCCATTGAGCAAGGATCAAAAAACCAGTTAGCTAGCCTGTCATTTTTTAAGCTTTTTTTCTCAGTATGAATAAAACATTTGGTATTTTTTATCTCAATTATTAAATTTTGTACTGAAAAACCATCTTAAAATATATAGACTACTTCTTGAAATCCTAATGAATAAAATTATTAAAACATTGATTTTTCTAAATGGGTGTAGATTTAGACATAACTAATATATATGTCACTCTGTTGATGGAGCTTAGAATATGCTAAAAGGTATCTAGGATATAATACTAAATTGCATCTAGTGGTGAAGCTCTAGTTTTGGAGCTCTGGGGTGTGTGGAGTACTCATTATTGCCATTACTCCCGGGTTTACTCTAACCCAGGATTGTGGTACATGTTAGTGTTTCATCTAAAGGGTCTAATAGATCTGTTTGAAAATCATTATTTTGGATAGAAATATGTGAAACCATTCAACTATGTGTAAATTATTTGTATTAGATTGGAATACTTGATAAATAACTTTTTGCAAAAACCTTTTAAGAAACAACTTCATGAAAAATGTGAATATGAACATTGAATGAATGCTTTCTATAATCTCTAGTCATAAGATAAGTCCAGACTGGTTGACATTCTGTTAAAATCAATCAAACATTAATTTCTAATTCAAAAAACCCTTGAATTTAATGCACATGTTGGGATTGTAATTAATGTTAAGATAAAAAAGAGGAGAAGCTAATTAGTACTAACAAACATTAAGTCTGTTACTTGTTGGTGATTTTTTTTTTTTTTTTTTTTAGAAGATACCAAAATTAGCTAAGGTTTGTTGAAAATAATTTCCTGACTAAAATAAATGATATGATTTATTCTAATGAGAGTTGTTGGGGTGATAGTTATGACAAAACTGTAAATAAGTAAACAAAATTTTATAGTTTTTACTTTTCTGGTCACTCCACCCTGTTGGTGTGGCTTAGAATAAACTGATTTCAGAAGAGTACGACACCCCTCCACCCAAAAAGGGGGGTTCCTGTATATGACACTAAACTGCATCTGGTGGTAAAACTTCAGTTCTGGAGTTCTGGGGACTGTGGAGTACCCCTTCATTGCTATTACTCTCAGGTACACACTGACTTGAAGTGATAGTACCTGTTAGAATTCCGTCTATAGGTCAAGTAGGTCAGTTTGCAAATAATTTGTATAAGAATACTTAATATCATATAACCGTGTGGAAAAACTAAATAAACTACACAAAAATATGTAAATCTAAGAATATAGATATAAAATATATTAACTATATGTTTGTGTGTGTGTGTGTGTGTGTGTGTGTATATATATATATATATATATATATATATATATAAAGTTAGGTTAGTATAGACTGAGTCAGTGGCACTTTGGTGACTGAATTTCTTACCTGTGTGATTATTTGACCAAGTTACTAAGTGCTATCCTAAATTGTATGTATATTCATATGTTGGTATGAACTCCTGTAGAATAAAAGGCTACAGTTTCATTTTGTCAGTGATGGTTCTGTGGTTTTGTTAGCAAGTAAGTTTTATGGGGTACAGTTGGTAAGCCCATTCTTTCCTGATTTTGATTTCAGAGTTTTTCCTTCATGGCCAGTTTGCCTACCTACAAGGCTAGAGAACCCAACCCAATCTAACCTAGTTGAAAGGAGAAGAGATAAATTTATTCCTTTTGCAAGTGAAACAGCCTTGTCCAGGTTTTGTCTATTTTTTTATGATGGTAATCATTATACTACCAGTGCCTTAATATGTATATGTGGGGTGGCATTTTGATACATTATCTTGAGTATCTATCTTCATTACGGGAGCAGGATGGGACACAAAGCCAATTTAACATGAGGACCTTTCAAGGAAGTAACCAAATGGCTAAAAAGTAGAGGGTTACTTTGGACATTGGCTGGTAAATCCAACGCCTATCTTGTTTAGATAATAATGTAGATTTCCGTCTATGATTTTTTAATAGTTTTACTAAGGATTAACAGATTTATGTTTGTAAGTTAATGAAAACTGCTAAAATGCTTGGTGGATTTGGTATTGAAATGTATTTTTTTCTTTCTCTATTCAAGTATGGTTCCAGTAGGTGATACAGGGGAAGAAATTCGACTGGTGGATGATGGCTTTGTGAAAATCTGCAATACTATCAATGATTTATCTATGAAAGTACGAAAGGAAGCAGCTAGCTTATTGGTATGGTTTCCCTCTTTTTAACCTTTCCTTGTTTAAAAAAAAAAAATCTTTTGATTGATTTTCAGAGCTGAAGAATTTTCTATTAGGTTTATGTTTCCTTTATTTTATATACTGTTATTTTCTCCTTTATCAAGTGAATGGAAACATTTTTCAGTTAGGACAGATAGGCTTGGCTTAATATGATATTTTATAAAAGATTTTTTTGATATTTTAAGGATAATTTCTACCAACAATACAACAAATAAGCAAATCCATGTAGGGGCATCTGTTACTTTTCTAAGACTGTGGATCTAGATGATCTGACCTGGATTCTGATGCATCTCTATTGAAGACTAGCAGTTGTCCATGCTGCAAGTCATTCCTCTCTGCAACAGCAATGTTGTCCGAGGGTCAATACTACTTGATACTAGTGTCATAACAGGAGTTTCAGATAATAATGTTGAAGACTGCTTTGAGGACTTCAGCTCATGATTTTAAAGTCAGGGTTATCCTTCTAGACTGGTTACCCATAAAGGCTAGGGAACCCGTTTTAATCTAATTTATCTTTAAAAGCCCAATATATAATACATGGAATTATCTGTGTTATATGTGTTGCTGTGAATAGGTTTGTTGTGACCAGTATGTTTGCCAGGGGTGCTATGTATGGCACAAGACTCTTAGTTTAAATTTTTTTTTTTTTTTTTGAGTGAAATCCCATTTGTGCACAGGTAAGTGCAGAATTATTCATTTTCATTGGTATCTTACTACAGCCTTAGGGATTCTAGCTCTTGGTTTTGAATTCAGAATTGTCCTTCTAAGCTGGTTGCCTGTCAAGACTAGAGATCTACTCTATAGTACATACATAGCCAGATATGAATCCAAATACTGGTAAGTTGTTCCTCTGTATGCCTTGCTCTTCTATGATGTAATTGAAGGGAGAAATCAAGAAAAAAATCTTTGTTGAAGGCGTCTTCAAGTTCAATGCTTAGTGGTTCTTTATTGAGGTGGGGTTCAAAAAATCAAGTCTGAAGCTTACTGGCACATCAATTCTTCTTGCTTTGTCCATCATTTCAAAGTACCAAGCAAAAAAAAAAAACACAACTTTCCTCATGCAACAAAGGAAACTCACTGTCACTGCCCAGTTCAAACTTAAAAAACTGACTGATAAAAACAAACACAGCTTTTTATTAAGAAAGCAAATTTTCTCATTGATTGCTCAGTCGGGGAGAAAAGAAAATTAGCATAATTCGTCACTTGTAACAAAAGTGTTGATAATCATTTATTCTTTTCTTTCCTTTTTTCTCTCTCACCTTTGACAGACCACACAAAATACCCGAACTCATTTTTGGGGATTTTCTTCTTGTTCGTTGCAGTAGTGCAATCTGCTGCTTTTAACTCCTTGTTGTACTAACCCTCTGAACAATCTCAATCGATTGTGAGTCTTTTAATGATATACTAACAATAAGATGCATGTTGTTGAACTTTTATATATGCAATTACTGATAGTAGATATAACTTTATAGATAATGAATATGAGTGGCCTGCAGATAAGTAAGAAGTATTTTTTAGATTAAATGTTCTTCATGTTTGTGCTTTGATCTAACTTTAATGTGGTCGAATCATCATACAATCTTATTACAGATTATTTCATATAATTTATTTCTTTATTTTCAGGGATCTCTTCATTTAGTGAGTACAAGATTTTTGGAACAAACATTAGACAAAAAGTTGATGTCAAATATGAGGGTGAGTTTATTTTGTTTCAAGTTTATTATCAAAACGCATTCTTTTATTCAATAAGAATGAATTTTTTCTTTTAAAGATATTTGATTACAACATGAAATACTAAAATGTGTTTGAAAATTATTTATAATTTTCCATTAATGGTACTAAAAGTACCCTACCTGTGTTTGCTCAGTCGGCTGGGGTTGTAGAATTCACTGACTTTTTTTCTGTAGAGGGGTAAGACCCTCCACCCAAATGAGTGTTCTGGATATGACATTAAACAATCTGATGGTGAGTGAGGGTCCAGTAATGCTGGAGCTTTTGGGAATGCTGTGTACTCCTTTATTTATATGGCTCCCAGATTCACTCTGGCCTGGAGTGGTAGTATCTGATAGGGTCCTATCTATGGGCCATATAGAACTAAACTGTGTCTTTATGCTAAACTGAGTTGCTCTAAATAGGATTGTTTTGACATTTAAACTGCATATTTATGTTAAACTTTTTTGAAATAGAACTGTTTTTGACACTGAAACTGTACTTATGCTAAACTGAATTTTTTGAAATAGAACTGTTTATATGTTTAAAAATGGATTTGGCATTCACAACCTACAATGGTTGATGTGCCATAAAACCAAATCAAACCAAACCAACCTGTGTAAAGAGGTAAGAAATACTGTCTATAAAATTTCAGAATTAACAATCTCTGTCTGTAGAAGTCTCTGTGGTACATTATGCTGGACTGTAACTTCATAGTTTTTGAGTTAGAACTCAAGTTGTGCTATTATATTCACTTTTGAACTAATACCCTTCAGCTATGGGTTAAATAATACCACTACTTTCCTTCTGCAAGGAAGGCTTTGGTATTAAATATTGCATAAAAGTTGCTATGCCATTAAACAAAGAAACCAAACCAATTACTGCTTTGAGAAAAAGGTGGTTTGTTTCTGCTTGTGCAAATTTTCACGTGTGATATATAAGGCTCTTGTTTGTTGCTGGCAAGAATGCACAGCCATTATTCATTTTAAGGGAGTTCCTGTGGTATTGTTGCTAACATGCTGGACTGTGACATTGTCATAAGCAAATTCAAAATCCAGTCATGCTATTACATTTACTTTTGGACTAATGCCTTTGGGAAAAGTATTAAACCCTCTCATTCCCTAGCTATAGGTTAAATCGTACCACTACTGTTCTTCGATTAGGGTGGGTTTGGCATTAGATAACTTACAAAGTTTGTTGATGGTTAGTTGGTTGGTGTTTTATGGGTTATTTAATGCCAAATCGTGTTTTTTATATATATGATTTGTAAGTGAATAATTAGTTGGTAACTTTATTTTTAAACATGTTGTTAGACCTCATTTGTTTGTGCCCAGTTAAATAATTTCAAATATTGCTATTTAACATTAGTAATTCTATTTATCAAGTATTTTTATGTAATATAAATAATTTGCACACACCTGTATATTTTTCAATAACTAATTATAATAATCTTTAGTAAATGATTAAACAGTTCTAATTGCCCCCATAGATGGAACCCTAACAAGTCCTACTACTACTACTGAGTCAGAGTGGTCCTGGGAGTAATGGCAGTAAAGGAGTACTCACATTCCCTAAATCTCTAGAATTTGGGCCTTACCATCAGATGCAGTTTAGCGTCATACCCAAGACACTTGTTGGTGGGTGGGGGTCTTACCCTTCTGCAGATGTTGTGTCAGCATATTTTACAGCCCCAGCCTACAGAGCAGCCACAAAGGTTGATATGCCAAAGAAACCAAACTAAAATAAATAGTATCACTGTTGTTCTACAAGAATGACTTTGGCATTAAATAACCCACAAAAGTTGATACACCATTAAATAAAGAAACCAATGTTCAATCATTGTTATTATATTTAGTGTATAAAATATGTAGATGTAACTATTATTATAGGACAAAGGTGTTTTTTTTTCAAACAGAAGTAATATTTGAATGAATATATTATTAATTCTTTAGTTAATCTTGATTGCATTTTCTGTTCTGTTTTTGTGGGTGCATATTTCTTCTGCTGAGTATAACTTTAAAGAAAATGCTAAAGAATTTTTGTTAACATTTTATTAAAAAACAAAAAACAAATTTAAAATAGTTTTGGAGAATCTTTTGTGAATTGTTAATGTTATTTTATGAAAAAACCCCAAAAAACGTAAATAATTAGATACTTTATATATTAAAAATTGTCTTTGATACTTGTACAAAAAAATCATATAGAAATGTAATACAGAAATGGCATCTTAGTTTCTTTCAAAATATTCCAAATAAGAGTAAGCTTCAGTCATTTCCCTTCATTTTTACTTTTTTTTTACTGAACAGTAACATTTTAGTCCCCAAAATTATATCATGAGAACCAGTCCTTAGTTGCTATCTTTTTAGTGGTTGTTTGAGGAAAAAATGAAAGAAATATAGCAAGTGGGTAAATGGTTGTGATTGCAGACATAATTTTTGAATTTAAATATTCATTATAAAAAATGAAGATATTCACTGTAACTTTTATCTGGATGGTGTATATAAGTATTCCATTTTTATATGATTTTTTTTGTACATTTCCACAGATATTCCTTTTATGGGATATTCTGGACAGGTAATATAAAATTTAATACTTCCTGTCTTATAATAATCATATTTGCATATATATTTCTTACACTAAATGTATTAGCTATCATAGAACATAGGTAGCAGAATTTATCATGCATATCAAAATAATGAGATCAAAGTTTGAATATATTTGCAAATTTTGGACCTTTTTCATTCAACACAAATAAGGAAATTAAATATTCATCATTTTGTAATTATCAGAATTTCAATGGAAGGAAAAAGTTGGTATTATATTTAATTCAATTCCTTTCACCTCACTGGAAACAATCCAGCTATTCAATATCAATGAAAAAGCAGCCTGCATAGAGAAATGGTATCATAGTCCCTTTTAAAGTACTTCCCTTGGAATCTTACACACTTATAGTTCATGCAATCTATGAATATGCAGCTGAACCAGGAAAAATTCGTTACAGAAATGAAATAGAATGTGTTTCGTTGGACAACATATACTGCATAACATTTGTGAATCTAAATAATTTTCTGTCCAATCAATTGGAATTGTACCAAATTACTATTGGTGCATTTATTCATTTTCTTGAAGATTGAATATTCAAATATCTTTTTTGTTTCTCATTATTTGCAACATTTAAAATTACTTTCACACTTTAGATTATTCCTCAGTTATGAAATAATTGAACTCTTTTTAAGTTTTATCTTATTTGGTAGAAAAAACTCCAAAACCAGAGAAAGCAAAAAAAAAAAAGAAGACAGACGAAACCCTTCAATTTAAATAATGGGCTATAGATCTAAATCTGCTACTTATTAAAATTTTCATATAGAAATCTGATGACACAATCACCTCCAGGGCTATGTCTTCCCAAGAGAATTGGAGTATGGATGTAATATAGTAGAAATCTGATGTACATCAATGAAACAGCCTGGTGATATTGTGAGGTATTGTTGGGGTACCTTGTGTTGATGGTAATGGTTCTTAAAACCCCAAATTCTGCTTAACTTCTCAGACCATAATTTGATTAAAATGTTTTATAGTAGATGTACAAAATCCTTGTTTTGTTAACAAAAATTTGATTAGGAAAATGATTCAAAAACAATGTTTTCTTTCCCCTCCTTTTTAGAGAAAGCGAACTGCTCATGAACGTGCTCGTGAAAACTATATGTCTGGAGAATGGTCGACAGGAAAAAAATTTGGTGATGATGCTCCAAATGAGGAACTTGATCCTGATAATATCAGTTTGATGAACAGTGGTGCTTGTGGTGCATTTATTCATGGTCTTGAAGATGAATATTTAGGCAGGTTCTTTGTTTTTATGATTTGTTTCCTCAAAGAGGAATTATTTTTATCAAAACTATCTGCTTGGAGTTTTAAATGTGTAAAATATATTTTTTTAATTGTAATGTTAATTTATTCAATTTATTTTGTGTGCTTGTATTGAAAGCTCAGTGCCAGTTGTCTAGAGTTAGCAGAGATCAGATAAAGTTCAGTTGAAGATTCTTAAATACTAGATGGTAATTTTCATTTAACAAATGGATATGCTCTGTCACAAATTCATTTTTTGTTGCTTTTCTCATAGAATATAAACTCTTTTAAAAGCTATTTTAAAAATGTTTCTTTACAAAAACTTTTTCTGACAATGAAATAAAGTCAAAACTAGTTAGGAACAATCAAAAAATAAATGTTCATCTTATATATATCAACTAAATTTGATATATTATTTGTATATACTAATTAAACCATGGATTTTGCATGGATTCTGCGAGTTTTATATTAGAAAATTTTTGATCAGATGATATTTCCAGATTTATTTCCCTTCTATTAATTTTCTTTTCAGAGGTAATAGAAGTTTTTCAGATTTTGTTGCAATTTATTTGAGCTTTTTTTTTTTGTTTAAATTTTTTTTTTTAAAGTACCACAAGTGGAGGCAGTCATGGCATAAGGGTTATTGTCATAGGAAGTGGACTTAGCTACCTTAGTTCAAATCCTGAATGAAGCTTTTTTTATTTCACATACCACTAATACCCTTGGGAAAGTATGAATCTAACTATTCTCCCTCTAGCTCTGTGTAAATAGTTAGGCAGACTGGGCTATTTAACCTTGGTATGGCAACTGGTCTTGGAGAAGGAAAACCAGACCTGGAGAAGGATGTACTCAGTCAGGCTATTCTTACTTGAGTCATGCTACATGATTAGTTCCCCCACAACCAAGCCAGGATGTGTGACAAGTCTTTTATCTTTAGTTGATAAAATGTGGATATGGTGTGGCTAAAATTTTTCTGAAATTTCTGCGTTAAAGTCAGTTTGTATGTTTTGAATTGACAACTGTGCTGAGAGTATTTGCAAATAATTAGTAAATTTTCTTGAATGCACCACCTGTATGCTTCATCTCTTTGTCTCGGTGCTTACATCCACTACACCAGTAGTTCTAAATCAGAAGTCATTTGCTCTTTGGAAGCCATTTCATATCCCCCCCAATTGCATCAAATGTGATGTTTGGGAGCTCCAGAAATAGCTACAGAAACTTTCACTTATCTAAAGCGAAAAGAATGTGTGTATTTCATGGAAGTAGCTAAACATTATAAATGATGGCTTCTATGAAAGACATACATTCATGCACATGTGCTGGTTCAAGTTCTTATGTTAATATTGTTTATGAATATCTATGAGTTATTGTATATATAAGGACAAGTCCAAAGTGACATGAAGTGGTTTATCAATGACTGTTGGAAGATAACCAGTTCAAAAGTAACACTTGATTTGAGCATACAGTGGAACTTTATGGGCGAGAGAGAAAGAGTGAAAGAAAATGACTTCTATTTGACTTTGTTAGTAGGAGGAAATGAAAAACAAACTTTGCTTTTGAAGTGCTATTTTTGACAACAGATAGGCATGACTTGCAATGAGAGAAGAAAGGAGTCTCTTGGCATTTCTTGTTGATCCCATATCAAATAATGTTTTGTTGGGGATCTATAAAAGTTGCTCCAATCCTGATGTATTTTAAAGTAAATATAAATAGTAGAATATTTATACATATTTAGTCCTATGCTAATCACAGTACTAATTGTGGCCTTAGTTCCTGGTCTACCAAATGCATTTCCGGCTAGTTTGTTTATTAACTCCCGCTGTGCCTTTGTTTTTGAAAGATCCACTGAAGAAGGATGATGCAATCTATCTGGAACTACTGCCAGTCGGGGTGGTTTGTTGGATCAAGTTGCTTGGGTGTTGGCAACTCAAAGACTAAAAAAACTCTCTGTTAACAATTAGCTATTTATTGAAACACAATGATGTAACAGTAATATATATATATATATATATATATATATATGGGAATTGTATTGCTTTTAGTTGTATTTGAGGGACAGATAAATGAGGTATCTGGCTGATGCAGTCTTTCAATGTTACTCAATTTTTCAGTGAGTGAATCTTTTGCTAGAGAGGCTTTAGTGCTTGGAGAGATTTTTTTTCTTATTCTCTTGTATTCTGTATGGACATCGGATATCTTTTCTTTTAACGCTAAAAACATATATTTTTATGGAGGATTTCCCTTGGAACAAACATTCCTGATTGTGGCTAACCAATCACAGATCAATTCATGTTCTTCTACTACTTTTAGACTGGTCAGCCAATCAAATGCACTGATCTACGTTTGTGGGAACAGTACCCCTTTGATGTATCAGCTTTTAATTTGTCAGCCAAATAAACTACAATATAGGGACTTGGTTAATTAAGGGTACAAGCACATACCTTGTAGGGGGAGTATCCTTTTTCAAATTAACAAAAACAAAAGTCAAAGGTCTGTTTAATCTATCTGAACCCCAGATTTGACTTTTTAACCCCAACCAGGTGGATAAGAGTTAGTTCAGGATGTCATGATTTTAAATGGATCAATCCATTGACAAACACCAAGGTCCTTGCTTGCTTACTTTTTGTTTAGACAATTTGAAAGTTTGGTTAGTATGAGTCCCTCACTGACCTTTAGAATTGACTTTTGAATTTCTTTCAAAGTCAATATGTTTGTTTTATATTTTTAAAAAGGGAAATTAAGTTTCCCTAATAAAGAAAAAAATGCATCATGCTTTCCATAAGTTTTTAGCACTGGTGAATACCTCATATACTAATAACAGATATAAAGAGTTTGCAGATAAATAACAGGTATAAAGAGGTTGCAGATGAATAACAGGTATAAAGAGGTTGCAGATAAATCATGAAAGACCATCTGTACAAAAGATGGCTATGATTAAAGCAAAAAGATACATTAATCAACCCTTTCTTGGTAGATAATTTTCTTTAATCCTTGAGTGGGCAAATTATTTGAAAAAAATTTGCAATGTAAAAGCCATGTTCAAACAAATCAATTGTATATCAACTAAAAAAACCTCATCATATTTGATCTGCAATTGTGTGTTATGAATTAATATTGAATTGGTCAACAAGCAGTCAATATGAAAATGCCTTACATTGAGCTACTGTGAAAACTACAAAAATGTCACTCTGCCTGCAAAAGAGTTAAAAAGAACACTCATAATCAAAATATCTTTTCTAATCATCATCAAAAATTATCTTATCTTCATGTTGAAAAAACATCAAATCAAAAAGGAATGGTTTTTATTTCATTTCATTTATAAATTATTATATTACAGAGGTCCGCAATGCAGCCTTGGACTCTTTATGTGAATTGTCAGCTCATTCTCCGAGTTTTGCTCAAATGGCTCAGGACAGCCTTATTGATATGTTCAATGATGAAATTGAAATGGTTCGATTGAATGCTATAAACAGCATGCAGAAAATCAGTACACATGTCGTCATTAGAGAGGACCAGTTAGAAGTTGTACTTGGTGTACTACAGGTATTTGAATAACTTTTTCTAAAATCCTTTTATGTTTAAATAATCTATAAATTAAGAAACTTCAGGTAATCATGCACCTATGCCGCAATGATATTCTCTGTTTGTACTTTCTTTCCATCATTAAACAAGTATTATATAGTTAGGCAGTCCAGGAAAGAATAGACAAAGATAGATTTATAAGAATGAGGTCTTTTTACTCTGATTCTTTCTTCTTCTTCTGCTCATATATATATATATATATATATATATACTTTAAAATGAATAGGCCCTCTAAAGAATTTGCTTTTAGGTTATTTATTCTTCTTCAACATGTATTTCTGATGTTTTCATCAAAAATGTCAGAAACATGTGTTGAAGAAGAATAAATAACCTGAAAGCAAGTTTTCTTGTGGACCAATTCATTTATATATATATATATATATATATATATATATATATAACTAAAAATAATTAAGATCTAACCTTCTTGTTATTGTTTCATGCTGTGCTTTGTTTTGAACAAATTCTGGAAGCAGGAAGAGAGATACTAGTAAGGTTGCTAGCTTTAGGTTTTTAGATACCTGGACTACTGTTTTATTTATTTATTTGTTTTTTAATTCTTACCTCAAAATATAATAAAATCTCAGTTATCCATATTTCAAAGTTTCTCTATTTATTATTTAATTCTATAGAGAAGTAGATATCTTTGTTATTACTGTGTTTGATAAGTAATTCTTTGTTTTCTAATGGTTTTAGGATTTTAACTTCATGATCCGGGAAGCCTTGCGAGAAATGCTGGGCAACATGAATCTGGCTACTAGTTCCTGTTTAAATCAGTGTATAATTCGACTTCTTGACAATTTAAAGCGTTATCCCCAAGACAGATTATCTATATGGAGGTTGGTCCGTTTGCTTGCTTCACTTTTTGTAACCATGTTACCAAAATTGAATTTTGTCGTTTTAAGAACTGTCCTGCATAGGACCCAAGTTGTCTTTCAAATTTAAAGGTTTAAAAATCTAATATCATTTATCTGTGAAAAGCATTTAATAAATTCTAATGTTCAAAGAATATGGATTCCTTATAAAAATAATTCAATGGCTCTACAATTGTACCCAAAACAGTCAAATATCAATAAAGTATTGACAAATCTTAGATCAATATATTTCTATATTTCATTGATATTTGAATGTTTTAGGTACAATTGAGACATTGAATTATTTTTGTAAGTAATCCATATTCTTTGAACATCAGGATTTATTAAATGGCTTTCACAGATAAAAATGAAAGTGAATGGTTTCACACTAAAAAAAAAGGCAAGAAGCAGATGATATCCCACAGAAGCTATTTCTAATGCAGACTATGCAGATGATCTAGTACTTCTCACAAATACACCTGCCCAAGTAGAATCTCTGCTGTACAGCCTATAGCAAGCAGTAAGAGGCATCAGTCTCTACATGAAGTCAGATAAAACAGAGTTAATGTGTTTTAATTAAGGTGGTGCCATCTCATTAAATGGCAAGCAACTGAAATTAATAATCAGTTCATATACTTTGATAGCAATATCTCATCTACTGAAAGTGATGTCAACATATGCATAGATATAGTATGGACTACAGTTGATGGGTTATTGGCCATATGGAAATCTGGTCTCTGATAAAATAAAATCGGAATTCTTACAAGCTGTAGCTGTGTGAGTACTATTGTATAGTTTTTGCCTCTTGAAATAGAACAAAATGATTGAAGAACGAGCCAGTTGGGAACTACACAATTGTTGTTTTGAATAAATCTTGGCAGCAGCATTGCACAAAACAGTTGTATGGCCACATACCTCCCATCTCACACACCATCCAAGTAAGATAAACAAGTCATGCTGGGCATTGCTGGATAAGTAAGGACAAACTTATAACTGATGTTCTCCTATAGACTGCTACACATGGACACACCAATGTTTGATGACCAGCAAAAACTTACATTCACCAGCTTTGTGCAGATACTGGATGCCATCTAGAGGACATGCCAAGAGCAATGGCTGATAGATGGATGGTAAGAGATAGTTAAGGGAATTCATGCTGTTGGTATACTTTGATATCATTGAACTTTTGTCTAAGCTTAAAATTTATTCTTGAGGGTTTTTTTAAAATCTTACTTTGTATAAATACAGTAAAATTTTAACTGCATTTTTATGCCATTTAATTTTGATAAGTTTGAAATTATAAACTCAAATCACCACATGAACATTTTAAAGAAAATTCAGAATTTAATTGCAATGAACAGTTCACAAAATATCTGTTATCAATAATTAAAAGAAAAAAGTTTTCTTTTCTAATCAAAATAAATACTACCTCTGTCTTGTAGTTGTTACATTTAGGATGTGAACTTCTGATGCAAATCTCTCCCTGTCAGTTGAGCTTAGAGTACACAGTGGTAGTACCTGTTAGGGTCTCATCTATGGGTCAAATAGATCCATTTAAAAATTATTCATATTTGATAGGATCATGTAAAAAAAAAACTCTTAAGAAACAACTACACAAACATAAATGTACAGTGAACATGAATCCATAACCTCTAGGCATTAAATAACCCTAAACAGGTTGACATGTCATTAAAATAAATCACATATATTCAAATCTAGCAAGTATTGTTTGACAATGATAATATATAATGTTTGTTCATTCTCTTTACAGATGCATGAAAAAACTTGGTCATAAAGTACCCAACCTAACATTGTCCCTTATTCCAGATTTATTGTGTATCCAGCCATATTTCTCCACTCCAGAGCCTGATATGGATGATCCAGCTTATATCCTTTTTTTAAAAAATTCTTGTCCAATTAATCTATTTTATCTAATCAGACTTTATTTTCTATATTACCTCTTATTTTCTAGTAAAAATTGATATTACTATATCATTGAAAATGATATTGTAATGTCACTCATGACATTATTGGATTTATTATATTTTTGAAAGTAGTGTTTGCAAAATGACAATTTTCGGTGGATCATGTATTCCAAATGAATGATTTTGAAGATATAATGTTCTAAACATTCAAAAGAAAATTCTCAATACTGCAACCAGAATGTTTTGCCAGTATTCATAGCAGCTTAGAAATAATAATTTCTGGGGAAGTCCTCATGGCATGTTGATTAACATGCTAAATAGCAACATCATCAGAAGAAAGTTTGATCTCCAGTTATGCTATTATGTTCTCTTTGAGACTAATACGCTTACCATAAGCTATGGGTTAAATAGTATCACTATTGTCCTTTGACAAGGGTAGCTTTGGCATTAAATAATCCGCAAATAGGAGGTGCCCATGGTGTAATGGTTATCGTTGTAGGAAATGGACACGGTGACATGAGTTCAAATCATGGACGAGACTGACTGCATTTCACATAGCACTAATACCCTTGGGAAAGGTATGAATCCAATTATTCTCCCTCCAGCTATGGGTAAATAGTAGGGCAGACTAGGTTCTTCAGCCTTAGTGAGGCAACTAGTCTAGTAGAAGGAAAACTCTGAATTCAAACATGTTAAACTCCGCTTAAAAATTGACCTTGTGTCATATCCTGCCCGAGAAGAGGGGTTGGGTAAATATGATTAAAAAACCCACAAAGATTGATGTGCCATTAAAACAAAGAAACCAGATCAATAATTTTTTTCAATCAAACTCAGAATTCAAAGTTTCAAAAGTTTATGAGTATATTTTTAGAAATTAAATTTTAAACATTTAAAAAAATAATTGATGAATAAAGAAAATACCAGGCCATTGACCTTATGAGTAGAGTGTTCACCAATGGTCTGGAAGACCGGGGTTCAATCCTAGGTTGAGCCATACCAAAGACTCAAAAAATGGTACTTGATGCCACCTTGCTTAACACACAGCATTATAAGGTGAGGATCAAGGATAAAGTGGAGCAATCCAGGGAATGGAGTAGTGCCCTCCCCTTCACCTTGGTGTAATAGCTATTGTAAAGGGAGCATTTGGGTCACCATCGACTATATTCGCCAACTTTACTTTTAAAGAAAATGACAAATCGTGAATTTAACAGAAGGTTGTGTATTCAAATCCCACTATGGTTACCAATGTGGTAGTTGTGTATCCAGTTGTTATTTATCAAAGAAAGAAGATGACATAAAACAATAAGCCATCTTTCTTTTCCAACTAACTGGGGTTCTGGATGTGACTAGATTGCATCCAGTGGTAAGGCTCCAATCCACTCTTCCATTGCCATTACTCCCAGGTTCATTCTGTTAGGATCCTAACTATGGGACAAGTAGATCTGTTTTGAGATAATATCTAAAATGATTTTGAACTTCATTGGCTGTTAAAGCATTTATATTGCTACTAAGTATGAAGTTGGAAGGTGTGATATATTAAATGGTAATACAGAAAATAAACTTTTGAAAAGGGTTTAGTTTCAGTTAACATAAAAATGATTGGTATCAAGTTTTGAGTCAATAAAGATTACACAATCTAGTTCAACTTTTAATCCAAATAGGGCAAAGTTCCAAATAGTAAAACTAATGTTGGCAAGATGTCTTTTTTTCCTTGCAGGAGACATTGCATTAAATGGCTTACTTGTGTTATGTTTTTTTTATAGTAATTTGAAGATTCAATTTCCCAGAATGCATTGTTGGTGGTTCCTTATACTCAAAACAATAATCTTACAGTGTACCTGTTTAAACAGATTGTGAAGATACATTTTTATACAGTATTTAATTGGCGACCATAATTGTTAAACTGACTTTAGTATACAATATCCCAGCAAGGGTTGATATGCAAGGAAACTAAACAACCAACTACTTCAGATGAAAAAAAATGGCATTTTTGTATATATTTATAGCAGATATTGTTTTTAAATGTTGATATAATACTTTTTTTATATTATTATTTTATTCTTCCTTAAATCTGTCTACATATCAGTGTTCTTCTGCTTGTCTTCAATGCTTCTGAATCTAGTCCAACAATGTTACCTATGTTTCATGATTACATCTGGCGCCACTACAGTTATCTGAGGAGCAGTTTACCAGAACTGGTTCCAGTCTTACCAGTAAGTAGCCATTGACTTGAGTTTCCCCTGTTGAATTGCTTCATATATGATGGCATATTTGGTGCATTAACAAAAATGGATGCCACCTCATTTCAGCTAGGAATATACTGGACGTCTGCAATAGTACAGACTAAATATTGACTTAATTAAGGGCATGATCTTCACATGTTGGCAAAATAATCCTTTCTTCTAGTCATTTTATTAAATTAAAATATGGTACTTGGGTGAGTCAAAAGTTTTGTAATATTTTGGTACGTACTTGTTTGTGGCATGTCGCATAAATGAAGCACTTTAAGTTGGTGTGCTGACATACTGTGCATTGCTTCACTCTGTGTGTGATTTAAAAGCTGCTCAGATAAAAGTGTGACACAATCTAATTCAGGAACTTATGCTTTATGATTTCAAACTGGGCTATAAAGTTATGGAAGCAACCAAAAACATTTGTTGTGTGAAAGGTAAAGGTACAGTCACTAACTAAATGGCTGGAGAAGAAGCTAGACAGCAATTACACCAGAATGTTGCGTGCAATATTGAACAAGTCCTGGCAGCAACACCCCACTAGGCACCAACTATACGGCCACCTGCCTCCCATCACAAAAACTATCCAAGTTAGACGAACCAGACATGCTGGACACTGCTGGAGAAGCATAAGTGATGTACTCCTATGGACCCCCACATATGGCCAAGCAAAAGCAGGACAACCAGCTCGAACATACATACAGCAGCTATGTGAGGATACGGGATGTAGTCCTGAAGTCCTGCCATAGGTGATGAACGATAGGGAGAAGTGCTGAGAGAGGGTCAGGGATATCCGTGCTAATGGCACGACATGATGATGATGATGATGACAGTTGATCACAATACAGTAACCAGATGGTTTAAGAAATTTTGCTCTGGTTGCAAGAACCTTCATGATCAAGCAAGGTCAAGTAGGTCTAAAACTGTGGATTCTGAACCCATTCTCCAAGTCGTTGAAGCAAATCTGGTGAGTAGTACTTGGAGATTATTGGGCAAGTTCAGCATCTCACAGTCCAGTGTGGTTTGTCACCTTTAAAACCCCAGTTAAATCATTCAGAGCTGCTGAATTTTGCCTCGTGTTACCAAAATATTGAAAAATGCGTTAATATTATTGTAAAAATTAATAAAGATACAGTCATATTGACAAGCTTCTGAATAAAAAAGAATGTAAATTTGGGTCATAGAGTCCCCATGGCATCGTAACTAATGTACTGGACTGCAACATCATAGTAAGCAAGCTCAAACTCTAGTCAGGCTATTATGTTCACTTTTGGACTAATACCTTTGGGAAAAGTATGAACCTCCTTACAATTCCACCTATGGTTTAGTACCACTACTATTTGTCTACAAGATGGATTTAGTATTAAATAACCCACAAAGGTTGATATGCTATTAAACAAAGAAACAAAATCAAACCAAATTTGGATCTTATCTGAGACTTATTCTTTATTTCCAATTCATGTTGTTTACTAACAACTGTTGACATCATCATCATAGTAATAGGAATAGTAGTAGTAATATTACCAGCTGCATTTATGAACATACAAACACTACAGTTGCCCAGTTGGCTGGGGCTGTAGAATACACCGATTGCAACTCTGCAGAGGAGTAAGACCCCCTCCCCAAATGAGTGTCCTGGATATGACACTAAACAATCTGATGGTGAGGTTCCAGTGATGCTGGAGCTTTGAGCTATACAGGGCACCCCTTCATTGCCATTACTACCAGGTTCACTCTGGCCCGGAATGGTAGCACCTGATAGGGCCCTATCTATGGGTTAAATAGAACTAACTGAATTGTTTGAATTAGAACTGTTTGACTACACTGAATAGCTTGAAATAGAAATGTTTTTGACAATTAAACTGTACTTATATTTAAACTGCATGCTTATGCTAAACTGAATTGTTTGAATTGAACTGTTTTTGACATTGAAACTGTACTTACACTAAACTGATTTGTTTAATATAGAACTATTTTGACATTTAACTTTGTGTAAACAAAATTAGCTGAATTAGAATTGTTTGAATAAACTGAATAGGTTCAAATAGAAATGTTTTTGACAATTAAACTGTGTACTCATGCTAAACTGAATTGTTTGAAATAGAACTATTTGAATAAAAATGAATTTGGTGTTAAATAACCTAGAAAGGTTGATATACCATAAAACCCAACCAACCAAACACTACAGACCATTCTGTATCAGTGTATTTGTAGTATTCTCTTCCTCTATTTCCATTTGCTTTAGCATGACGAGTTACGGGTAGAGAAACACACTGCTTATTATGAGGTGATATATTGCCATTTAATAAACTTAAAATACACTAATTGTATCCCCTGCTGTGGGTAAGACCCGCTCAAAAAGTGGTATGACACATCTGATAGGCTTTGGTTAAGGAGCTGTGGAGTGTATCTGAAAATTATTCATATTAGAATACTTGATATCATAAGATTATAAATTATTTGTATCAAGAATTGTTACTTGAAGCTATAATTGTTGATAACACTATTGTCCTACAAGGATGAATTTGGCATTAAGTCACTCGCAAAGGTTGATATGCCATTAAACAAAGAAACCAAACCTTGCTGACTAAGGATTATTATTAATTACTTATAACCATATAACTGTGTGCAAACAATTGATTATTGTTAAATAGAAATTATTACTTGAAATGATATAATTGTGTATAAAATAGTACTTGAATTTGCACTGGATAGGAATATTTGATATAAGGGTGACCTGAAGGTTCCCTTTTCAAAAGCTACTACAATGACGTGTAGGGAAAGGTGCTACTCCTTTCCCTGGTTTGCTACACTTTACCCTTGTTACATACCTTATAATGCTGAGTGTTTAGCAAGAAGGTATCAAGTACCATTTTTTGAGTCTTTGGTATGACTTGACCAGGAACTGAACCCCGGTCTCCCATGTCATTAACGATTACTCTACCCTCTAGGCCAATGGGTGGTTTGATATAATCACATGCAAAAAGATTTTTAAGAAACAACTACACAAAAAATGTAAATATAGATGTTCAGTGTATGCATTCCCTAACTTTTAGGCATAAAATAACCCCAGACAAGTTGATGTACTGTTAAAATCAATCATATCCGGTCATATATTTTTTGATTTGGGACACTGCTGTATATAGTGCGCTTAGTTATGAATAAATTCACTACTCAGTCGTAATTGATCAGCAAGATTAACTTGCTAATCATTACACAACATTAAGATGTCCTAAAAATTGTACATTTTTTATATTTAGCATTCATTCATTCATGTTTATATAAGGAAAGATGACCTAATTAAATACTTTTGAGAATAGAAAGGAAATTAGTTTTGCTAATGTTTCATTTTTTCCTCTTAATTTTTTGTGTTGCACTCTTTATTTATTTTTTCTAGTTTCCTGGAAACCGACCAAAATCAATGGAAATTAAATCTGTCTCTGAAAGTCCGATTGATATGTTAGCCTTCTTCAGTGAGACATCAACACGACTGGACAATTTAGAACGTCTTGATCGAAGTGTGGCTGAACAGCTACTGGAAATGACTGTTTTGTAAGTTGTATACTGTTCAATTTAGGGTTTGTATCTGCTTGCTCTGTGTATTCTGCAAAAAAGATTATCCTTTGTTATTATGTAATTACCCAACCCTTCCTTCTTGAGCAGGATGTGACACAAGGTCAGTTTTTAAGAGGAGTACTACTGATTTGATTTTGGAGTTTTCCTTTTCCTATACTGGTTGCTGTACCAAGACTAGAGATCCCAGTTTGTACTACTATTTACTCATAGTTGAATGAAGAAGAGCTAAATTCATGCCTTTCTTTAAGGACTTTAGTGTGAAGTGAAATGCAAACAGCTTTGTCCAGGATTTGGACTTGGGCCACCAGTTCCATTTCCTATGATGATAACCACGCCTCTCAATGCTTTATTATCATGTATTACCCCTGTCCTATAATAATTGTTACTTCTACAGAGCTCAGAATATACTGACTGCATCCTCTGTAAAAGGGGTATGTATTAACCAACCCCTCTGCCCTGGACAATATATGACACAAGATCAATTTTTAAGTGGAGTACAGTAGGTTTGGATTCAGAATTTTCTTTCTCCTAGACCAATTGCCATAACAAGGCTAAAGAGCTTAGTCTGTCCTACTATTTACTCATAGCTAAAGGGGCAAGAACTGGATTTATGCATTTCCCAAGAGCATTTGACATTAAATGAAGCACAAACAACTTCATCCACAATTTGAACTTGGTTCACTAATGATGATAATTATTACACTATGACTATCTCTGTTCAGCTGTAGTACAGGTGTTGCCCAGTCAGCTGGGACTGTAGAATATGCTGATTGCTTCTCTGCAGAGGGGTAAGACTCCCCCAAGTGTCCTGGATATGACACTAAACAATCTGATGGTGAGGTTCCAGTAATGCTGGAGCTTTGAGGAATGTGGAGTACCTCTTCATTACTGTTGCTCCCAGGTTCACTCTGGCCTAAAGTGGTAGCACCTAATAGGGTCCTATCTATGAGTCAAATAGAACTAAACTGTGTACTTATGCTAGACTGAAGTGGTTGAGATGGGACTGTTTTGATATGTAAACTACATACTTATGCTAAACTGACTTGGTTGAAATAGAGATGTTTTGACATTTAACTAAGTGTAAACAAAAAACTATAATTATAGTTAATTGAATTGTTTGAAATAGAACTGTTTATATGTATAAAATGGATTTGGCATTAAATAATCTACAATGGTTGATATGCCATAAAACAGAACCAAGCCATAGACAAGTGGTTTTTTGTTGAGGAGTAAGACCCCCATCACCAAAACAGTTCAGCCCAGTTGGCTGGGGCTGTAGAATATGTCGACTGCATTACTGCAAATGTGTAAACGCCACCACCCACAACAAGTGTCCTGGATATGACACGAAATAATTTGATGGTGAGGCTCCAGTATTGCTGGAGCTCTGTGGAATGTGAAGTACCCCTTCATTGCTTTTGTTCTCAGGTCAACTCTGACCCAGAGTGGTAGCACCTGATAGGGTCCTATCTATGTGTCAAAAAGAAGTGTTTGATATTGAACCTGAGTACAAATTAAATTGTTAGAAATAGAACTGTTTGATCATTTATCTGTGTGAACAAATGAGTGTCTAATTGAATTGTTGGTGATACATAGCAATACTTGTAACTATTTAACTGTGTGCAAATGAATGAGTAATGGTATGAGTCAACTAGATATGTTTGATAAATATTAGTATTAGATAAAAATACTTGAAACTATGTAATTGCAAGCAAATTATTAAACAGGAATAGTACTGTGAAACCTTGTAATTGTGTATAAATTATTAACATCAGATAAGAATATTTAAAAATAATTATTCATATTAAGAATAATTGAAGTTATAATTGTTTACAAATGGTTATTACTATTAGGTATTTAAAACCATATGATTGCTTGCAAAGAAGAAAGAAGACTGATTTTGGCATTAGATAACCCAACAAGAGTTGATTTGCCATTAAACCATCTCACCAAATTAATAGTTGTTACATATGCATATAAATTTTATACATTAAATTGAACAACTATTATGGGACAAAGACTTACAAAGAAGGCCTGCTGAAAGTGCTAGTTTCTGTCAGATCATTGAAGTTAAGCCATAGTGTGCCTATTTGGTTCTGAGATGGGTGACCACTTTGAATATGCAACCTAAGGCCTTTATGCTAGAATAAGTTAAGTTGAGTTCACAATTACTATTATGGAATAAAGAATTGTTAGAATGTAGAGAAACTTTTAAATAAATTAAAAACAATATTGCTGTAAGTATTTTCCTACATATAGTCATTTATAGTTCAAAACAGGTATTTTTTTATGGGGCACATTGTGAGGATCAAATTCATTACTTAGTATTAATTAGTTTACAAATTAATATTGCTAACGATTATGCCATGATGAGGTGCCCATTGCATTTTATATAAATATATGTATATATATATTTATTTATATTTCCTTTTCAGAGATCTTCAGCGAGTGTCTGAACTGGATACTAAATTTTCAGCAACAGCAGAATTCATGTCAATCTTCTTACAAGCTCAATTATTGCTAACAAAGGTGACTATAAAAAAGAAAATCCAAGTATTTTGAACTTTGCTTGTTTTACTTCAGATTTTGTTTATTTAAGGCATTTACTTGCAGAATCTGTTCTGCTTCAATTCATTTTCTTTTTTGTAATTTGTCAAGTAGCTTTACTACTCTGTTGGCAGGGTATAGAATATTTTGACTGTATTCCTTTGCTGAATGGTAAAACCAACAAACACCCACCCACCAAAAAAAGAGGTGTTCTGGGTATGAAACTAAATTGCATCTGTTGGTAAGGCTCCAGTTATGGAACTCTAAGGTCTGTGGAGTACTCCTTCATTGCCCAGTCCGGTTGGCTGGGGCTGTAGAATACATTGATTTTATCTCTGTGGAGGGTAAGACCCCTCAACGAGTGTCCTGGATACAACACTAAACAATCTGATGGTGAGGCTCCAGTTATGCTGGAGCTTTGGGGAATGTGGAATACCCCTTCATTGCCATCACTCCCAGGTCCACCCTGGCCCGGAGTGGAATCACCTGAAAGGGTCAAATAGAACTGTTTGACATTTAAACTGAATGCAAACAAATGACATGCTAAATTGAATTGTTAGAAATAGAACTGTTTGATCCTTTAACTGTGTGTAAACAAATGACTGATGTTTAATTGAATTGTTAATGATACATAGCAATACTTTTAACTATTTAACTTTGTTGACTTATGTTTACAAATCATATATATCTAATATATATGAATAAACTGGATTTGGCATTAAATAACCTGCTATGGTTGATATGGTATGAAACCAAATCAAACATCATTGCCTTTACTCCCAGGTTCACTCCAACTTGGAATGATAGTACCTGTTATGGTCTCACCTATCAGTCAAGTAGATCTCTTTGAAAATTATTAAGAATTTGTATCCAATACAAATACCATATTATTGTGTATAAATTATTTCTATTAAAAATAGTTTCTTGAAGCAGTAAATTTTTACTCTTTAACCCATCCTATTTTAGCGAAACTAAAAATTAGATTCTCCTTTTTTTTTGGCAAATACATGTAAACTGCCAGAAAAAATATCCACAAAGAAGAAGTTTTGAAGAAACCCCCAATATTTTTTAATTTAAGCAGGGGGATCACTTTATTATATGAATTTAACATAAAATGATCACCCACATCTGGACCAGCAAGCATTACTAATGACCGGAGATAGCAGCAAAGGGACGTGTAACCAAATTTAAAAAAAAATTTTTTTGTGGGGGAAACCCTATGGAGAGAGTGGAGGTGTCAACTAAGCTTTTTTGAGGTGGGGATTTTTTTGCTAAATAAAAGGGGTGGAAACAATATTCGGCGGGGTGGGGGGAAATATTTTTTTTCTTTTTTTATAAGTGGTGAAAAGACTTGAAATAAAAAAAAGTTTTTTATTTTAGGTTTTTTCATGACTTATAAAAAAAAGAAAAAAATCCCCCCCCCCAGTATTGTTTCCACCTCTTTTTTTTATTTAGCAAAAAAAATCTCCACCTTCGCCATCTACAAAAAATGAAAATAAATTTGGTTACACATGCCTTTGCAGCTATCTCTGGTCCAGAAGTCGGTGATCATTTTATGCTAAATTTATATAACTAAGTGATTCCCCCGCCACCCAAATTCTAAAATATTGGGGTTTTCTTCAAAATTTCTTCTTTGCGGATATTTTTTTTGCTGTTTACATGTATTCACCAAAAAAAGTCGAATATGATTTTTAGTTTTACCCTTGAAACTTTAATTGTTTACTAAGGGTTATTATTATTAGTTATTTGAAACCATATAACTTTGCAAACAAATTATTATTAAGTTGAAATAGTTACTTGAACCTTTATAATTGTGTATGAATTATTTGTATTTGATAGGAATGTTTGATATGTAACTGTATGAAAAAATCTTAAACAATTACATAAAATTATATAAATATAAACTTAGCATATATGCAATTTCCTGACCTGTATGCATAAAATGACCCTACAAGAGGTGACAAGCCATTAATCAATCACTCATCTAAGTAGCTTTTGTTATCATCCATGAAGATTAATTTTTGCTTGATTAGCCATTCCCTTTTTGTTTTGTATTTGTAAAGATTTTGTAAAAAGTGACCTCTTAAAAGATCTTTGCTACACAGACTGTGTATGTGTTTTATAGATTTGAGATTTAGTGATATCAGTTATTCTAAGTGAAAAATTTTCTTTAGCTTTACTTATCAGAACTGAAATTTTCCACAGTTCAAAATATTTGACTGTTTTACATTAGTAATCTTGAAAAGCCTTTTTTTCTTGGTAACAATAAAACACCTTTTATTGTCAGTTTAATTGAAATCCTTATTTAAAAATTTGAAATTGTATTATGGAATTAAACATTTTTTGAAAATTTATTTGGGATGATGATTATTTGAAACAAAATAAAACAGTTTAATACAATTCAGGTTTTAAGGCATGAATAGAATAACTCTTTCTGCAAGTTTTACAATTACTTCAAAATTTGGCTTTTTTTTCACTTTCAGACAGTCTCTAAGACATCTGGATTTTTAGCAGATATGTCTACATCCGAAAATGTAAGGACTTCTCTTGACAAGGTAAGAATTCTTCTCTTTTGAATGCCCTTTCTTATAGACACATACATGATAAAAAAAATATAATATTAATGAAATATAATATACATGTCATAAGAAGAGAACAAATGGATTCATGCCTTTCTCAAGGGCATTAGTGCAAAGTGAAACACAAACAGCCTTGTCTAGGTTTTGAACTTGGGTCGCTGATTCCATTTCTTATGGCAATAAGTGTTACACTGAACACACCTCCATGAATTAATTTTATTAAATAAACTAAACTAAACAGGAGGTGCCCGTGGTGTAATGGTTATCGTCGTAGGAAATGGACACGGCGACACGAGTTTAAATCCTGGATGAGTCTGATTGCATTTCACATAGCACTAATACCCTTGGGAAAGGTATGAATCCAATTATTCTCCCTCCAGCTATGGGCAGATAGTAGGGCAGACTGGGTTTTTCAGCCTTGGTGAGGCAACTAGTCTAGTAGAATGAAAACTCTGAATTCAAACCTGTTAAACTTCGCTTAAAAATTGACCTTGTGTCATATCCTGCCCGAGCGGAGGGGTTGGTAAATATGATAATCTGAACTAAACCAGAGAGATTTTATATCTTTTATCCTTAATTGATATATATATATATATATATATATATATGGAGTTGACATACGGAGTTCAAATTTCACCCAAGGCTGTTTGCATTCACTTTACACTAATTGTTTTTAAAGGCATGAATCTATTTAAAGCTAGAATAATTGGGCAGAGCAGAATAGGCGCTTGAACAATGGTGGTAGGCAATCAGTCTAGGTGAAGGACAACTCAGAATCCAAACTGTAGGGAAAAAATTAGAAACCTTTATCTCTCCAAAGAACTATAATGGTAATTTTCTGTTTACTGTGAAGGGCTATGATTGTTCAAGTCCTTAACTCTTATCCTATCATGGAATGTTATGATTTTTGAGTCATATGACACCTCTTGATGTTTTTAGTTATAGCACATAAGATATCACAAGGTTATTCCAAATGGATCCAAAACAATTTTCCCAGTGAAAATTATCAGTTGACTGTATGATCTGGAGAATGTTCATGTCTTAATCACTGATGTATGTTAAAAAAATATCTGAATTTGCTGTACTGATTTATGTCACAATAGAAGTTTCTTTCAAATAAAAATGTAGTCAGAAGGCTGTAACATTTCAAGTTCTGGGCATGATCAATTGCAATTATAGATTTGAAAAATCAAAGGCAAACAACACTTTTTATCCAAAAAATTTCTTTCCAAAACAGTGATTGTCTGATGAAAATATCCTAAGTTTACCAATCAATTTTGAATCAAATTCTGATTGGTTAATAAAGTTGGAATTAGTAGGATAAGAGTTGAATTACATGACACTTTTGATCTTAAAATCAATGTGCAAAAATAAATTTTTCTTGTGTATCTCAGTTGATCATGTATACTATCTTTTTTTCTTTTTGAAAAGAGAAGGAATTTTTGTTCAAATTCTATTAAAATTGATAAAATGACTGAAAAGTGTCCAAAAATAAAATCAGCAGTTTAGCTGATTTGATAGTTTCAGACCTTTTAATGTTGCAAACAGATTAAAAAGAAATTTCTTTATGCCCAATTTTATTTATATTGTCTTTTGATTTTTTTTTCTTTTTAGATTGCAAAGTTGATAGAAAAACTGCAGCATTTATTCCTTGGTGTTGGAGCTACAGAGTTGGGGCTTGTACATCAGACACAGCTTAAGGCAATGGCTATCAAATTGAGGTTGATCCTTCGAAAAAGCAATGACATTGATGGCATACAGCCATGTCAGGTATTCATGCAGAGCTTGTCCCAAGTGAAAAGGTAGGATAATTTATTTGTTAGACATAATTTAACAACTTTTATATCTTTGTTAACTCCTTGTACAAAAGAGACCATGCATTAAAAAAAAGAAAAAAAATATTTACCCTATATGATCTTATTCTGAGACAGATAAAATAAAATCAGAGACCTAAGGTGAAAGAATTATTCAAAATTTAACCACCATGTCTATAATATATTAGTAAATTTTTGTTTTAAAATTTAGAACCAAAATTGCTAAACTATTTCTAAAAGTATAAAAGATTTAGATGTTGTCTCTGAAAGTAACACAACTGATAGATTGCCTCTGTAAAAGCTCCAATAATAATCTTATCATTAACTCAGTTGACACTCACCCTATTTAATTATAATAATTTGTTTGCCAACAATTATATGGTATCTCATATTCCTATCTAATACAAATAATTTGCACGCATTGTTGGCCTAACGAGTCGAGTGTTTGCCAATGGTCTTGAGAGACCGGGGTTCAATCCCAGATTGAGTCATACCAAAGACTCAAAAAATGGTACTTGATACTGCCTTACTTAGCACTCAGCATTATAAGGTGAAGATCAAGGGTAAAGTGGAGCAATCCTGGGAATGGAGTATTGCCCTCCCCTCCACCTTGGTGTAGTAGCTATTGAAAAGGGAGCCTTCAGATCACCCTTGACTAAGGTTGCCAACTTACTTAAATGGTATCAAATATTTCTATCTAATGCAAATAATTTGCACTCATCAATATGGTATCAAGTATTCCTATCTAATACAAATAATTTGCACACATTTTTGTTATCTAGTATTCCTATCTAATGCAAATTGTTTAGACACAGTTATATGATTGCAAGTGTTCTTATGTAATACTAATAATTTATGCTTAGTTATATGGTTTCAAGTAACTATTCCTATTCAATAATGATATAATCATTTGTTTGCACAAAGTTTTATGATTTCAAACATTCCTATCCAATACTAATGATTTTCAAGTGAATTTATTTGCCCCATAGATGAGATACTAGCAAGTTCTACTACCCTGGGTCAGATTGGACCTGTGAGTAATGGAAAGGAAGGGATGACTACCCTCCACAGAACTACATAATTGGAAACTCATCATTGGTTGTAATTTAATGTCATACCCAAATCCCCCTTTTTTAGGAGTTTTACCCTTCTGCAGAAGGTGCAGTCAGTTTATTTTAATCCCTGCCAACAGGGCAACCGATAATTCACATAGTTACATGATTTGAGGTAACTAATAATAATCCTTAGTAAATAATTATAGCTTCACGTAACTATTCTTAATATAAATAATTTGTAATCAGTTAGTTTCAAGTATTCCTATCTTACATAACTAATTCTATTTAGTAATAATGATTTGTTTATAAACAATGATATGACTTTAATCATTTGTATTGAATATCAATAATTTTCAAACAGATTTATTTGACTCATAGATGAAGTTGTGAACAGGTCCAAGTAGACCTGAGAGTAATCGAAAGGAAGGGGTGACTCCACACACCTCAGGGTTCTAGAATTGGAGCCTCACCAATAGATGCAATTTAGTGCTGTACCCAGGACATGTTTCTGACTGGTGTTTGGTAATATAATAATAATTATGATTGATTATTATATATATATATATATATATAAATAAGCATCACTCTTTTTGAAATATGATTTCAAATAACTAATAATAATCTTTTGTAAACAATTATAGCCTCAAGAAACTATTCTTAATACAAATAATTTGCATACATTTAAATGGTTTTAAGTGTTCAATTCACATTTAGTTTTAGTGATAGTAGTGGCTTTCTGTAAAAGATAGAGATTATATAGATTAACAAAAGAGTAGGGTAGTAAGATTAAAAGACAGAAATAAAAATGACACTTTACACTTCCAGTGATGATCAAAAGATAGGATAGGTGAGGAGAGATATGTATATAGAAAATTAAATTTAAAAATATACAAAATGCTGCCAATGTATAGGGTGTTCAGAGTGTTATGAACTTGTAGCATACAGGTAAACCACAGGTTAAAAAAAAAAGTGTAGGTAGAATACTTTCTTGGAATTCACTCAGGGATTTAGAAACACAAAAGGTTCAACAAAAAACAGATACAAAACAATGGGTGTCTTTCGTATAACATTTGTCTTAATTCAATACCAAAGGATAAAAGAAAAAGAAAAGAAAATATTCCAAATAAGTGGAAGGAGACACAAACAATAAAACGTACTAGCAAACATTTACACATAATATGATTAAACCACAAAAACACTTATCTGCCTTGATGAGGTTAAATGAAAGTTGATTTGAAATTTCAGCTCACATAGCACCATGCCTGTCATCAATTGAATGGGTTGATGCGATTTTTTTTTTCTTTTTCAGGGTCAGTCAACTTAAGTTTCAAACCCAGTTTCGTCACTGATATATTTTCATCTTCCTTGATTGACGAAAAATATTGTCTTATATTCTTTCTTTACAAACGGACTATGTCATCTTCATTAGTGATTGGCACATTAAGTAGAATCAGACCTACTTTACACCTTCTGAGGTCAGCTGGAAACTGAAGAAAATGGTAAAATTATGCAAGTGACACAGTGACACATCTGGGTTAAATTCGAGGTTGCTTGCAGACACCATTGTAGGTCAAATTCACAGGTGATAGTCACAAGGTTTGCTGAGAGAAAACGGGGGTGGCAAACAGAAAGAAAGAAAAGGTTTGATTGTTGGATATATCTGCTTGCAAATTTAACATTTTATTCCATTTTCATCCAAACCTATTCTATTCCATCCAGCAAAATTTGGTTGCTGAGTTCATGGTAGGTTCTGGCATCATAAGAGACATTAACAGAATTTCATTTTAAAGAAATCCGTTGTCTGAGTATAGTCATTAAAAAAGCTTAGTTGGCTATAGTGGATATATAACACGGATTTTCATGCTTTTAAAAATGATTTCCTAATGTTTTTTCTCTACTATAATTTGTATATATATATATATATATATATATATATATATAGGGGAATTCAAATTGAATTTTTATGAATGTAAATTCTACATTGTTTGGAATTGAATTATTGTAAAAATCATTTTTAATCTTGCAAAAATATTTGTTTTGCAGCTTTTGAAAATGGCAGCAAGTCAAACACACTATTTATTGACTGAGCCTCATATATATAATAATCTGAAAATCTTGCAAAATAATCTAATCATTAATATATATAGTCTGTACAATCCCCCATAATAATTTGATCATTAATTTATTAGGTGCCATTTATGAGATGTTTCCAAAAATTGTTATATTTACAATATAAACCTGTAAAAAACTCTACATTACCAAAATTGGACTTCCTAAACTTTTTACATTAGATCTTCAAGGTTAATCTCATTCAGAGAACCTCTTAAATTGTATATTTTACTTACTATATATTTTATTTTTAAAAGTCACACTAATTATTGTGCCACTGTATTACTTTCAGTGTGATTGGAAATTCTGTGCTTCACAGCATTTTCAGGTAAAATGAGTTATTAGGTTAGTTCCAAATGGATAGTGTTTCTATCCTGCCTAGTGATATAATTAAAAACTGAAATCAGCTAATCTATGAAAAAAATTATAGGTACTTAATTATTTTTCTCTTCAATTTTATCTGCTTCCTTATATACTGACACAATAAAATTGTCCTACATTCATTTATAATTGATATCATGAAAATTGATCCTGGAAACCAATTCCAATTGTTTGATGCAGTGTCTCATTTACTTGGGTGAGTCAAAAGTTTTGCAGTCAAAAGTTTTTGAAGCAGAAGTTGGTGACTCTGGATGCTTTTGCTAATGTTGTTAAAGTGATGAACCACATTGGACTGTGAGATGCTGAGCTCGCCTGATACTCTCTCAGTGCTTCTTACTGGATTTGTGTTTATGCCTTGCAATCTACAGTTTTAGACTTAGCTGACTTTGCCTTATCCTCAAGTTTATTGCGATCCAAGCCAAATTTCTTGAGTCATCTGGTTATTGTACTGTGATCAGCTGTGCCTTCAGCTTTTGTAAAACAAATGCTTTTGTTGCTTCCAGTTCAAACTTGTAAAGCATAAGTTCCTGAATTAGACTACATTGCACTTTCATCTGTACAGCTTTCAAATCATACACAGAATGAGAAAACGTGCATATCAGTGCACCAACTACTACAATACTACCAACCACATTGGGTACCTACCACCACTTGAACTACTTTAGTCACATGATATATGTGCAGCATACTAGCATGTACCAAAATATTGCAAAACTTTTGACTCACCTTAATCGATAGAAATTAAAAATTTTACTCTGAATGTGTCAAAATAATTTATTTCTTGATACCAGAATTAAAGTTGATGCTTTGTGTGATTTCTTAAAAATGAATTATTATTTATATTGTAGGTTTTTAAGTGCCAATGAATTGGAGCCTGATGGTTTTGTGAGTGAAATACTTGCATCTTTGGCCAACATTGAAGAGCCCAAACCAACTGTGATGTGTAAATTAATTCAGGCCCTCATGTATCGCATCCATCCGTTACCTCTCACTGTTTCTAACCTAGTACGCAAAGTAAATGCCATCATCCACGAACCAACTGGCACGTCGGATAACCCAGTTAAATTCATGGCTGGACTGAGTGCATCTATCTTTTTGGATGCAACGTTAGAAAATGTACAAGACATATTCCGAATTCGAATCAGAGTAAGTTTTATTTTTGCTTGATTTCTCTGTTCATATTTTTCCTTTCATAGTCAGAAAAAAAGATACTTATTAACACCATTGAATAGATTGAACAAGTTTTCAATAATAAAACATTATTTTTTTCATTTATTCACCATCATTGGCTATATAATTTGCTAGCAATGAATAAAAATTTGTGTGTTGTGTTTGTAAGAGGGTTACTCCAAAACTAATACCTCCTATTTTAGAATGCTGGCCCACAATGTTATTGGTAGATAGATTTGAATGGCATGTCAATCTATCTGGGGTTATTTCATGCCTAGAGGTACATTGTATGTTTATATTTACATTTTTTTTGTTTTTTTTCTTTAGTTTTTGCACACGGCTATATGATATTAAGTATTCTTTTACAAATAATTTGCAAACAAATTTACTTGCAAATGGGATCTTAATTATTGCTACCACTCCAGGTCAGAGTGCATCTGGGAGTAATAACAATGAAAGGGTGGGCATTCCACAGTCCCTAGAGCTCCAGAACTGGAGCTTCACCACCAGATGCAGTTTAGTATCATACCCTAGGCACTTCTTTTTGGTGGGGATCTTACCTCTCTGCAGCAGATTCTGTCAGAGTATTGTATGACATTATAGGTGAATGTTGGCTGTAAAGAGTAGAGATTGAACCTTTCTGCTAATAACCCATAATTGATTTTTGTGTTCTCTCACATTAAAATAGATTTCAAGTTTATGAATCATAATTTTTATTTTATTAGATTGATGGTTAGATTAGCAGTTAATTAAACATCAGAAATAATTAATGTATGTATTTATCCAATCCTTTTGCTATAGGCGGGATGTGGCACAAGGTCAATTTTCTAGTGGTTTACCGCTGGTTTGAATTCAGAGTTTTTCTTCTTTTAGACTGATTATCTTCCCAAGGCTAAAGAATCTAGTCTGTTCTACTATTTACCCATACCTGGAAGAGAATAGATGGATTCATATCTTTTCCATGAGCATTAACAAAAAATGAAAAACAAACAGCCTCATCCAGGATTTGAACTTGGGTTGCCTATTTCATTTCCTACAATGGTAATTGTTATTTTAAGTGTGCCTTCATAAATTAATGAGATAAATTTTGGATCTTTTATCATTAAATCAGTAAGTATTGTCTGTGGTAAAATGAAGTTGATATGCTGAGTTATTTGAACCAAGAGAGAGCCAAGGCTCTCATAATTTTTTTTGTGTCTTATTATCGAAAGCAGCTAAATAATCTGACATAAAAGTAGAGATGTGTTATTGAATTAGTTCATGAAAAAAAAAATTGCATCTATGGAGTTACTGGGTCTCAAAGTTAGTCAGCAGAGACAAAGACAAGATGAAGAGATGATGACGAGTTCATATCAAAAAAAGGAAAAAGTCAGATCTGTGGTAACAGAAAAATATCACTCCCTTTATCATTGATGTTGCAAATTATTGTGCTAGTCTCAAAAAGAGGAAGACATGAAATGGTATATTTTCATTGATGAAAGAATGACCTATTGTTTATTAAATTGTATCCAATCCCCAATGAAGGGATGGAGACATTTTTGTAACCCCCAAAATTGGTTTGTCACTTGTTGCTCTGCCAGTTGCTCCCTAATTGACTGATCCTTTCCAAAAATTCCTAATTCATGTGTGACCATTTCTTGCATTCACTCTGAGAGTTCTTATTATTGATCCTAGTCATTACAGTGCACATCTATTGACATTCATTACACTTGCTGAACGTTTTTAGAAATCAAATAGTAGATATGAGCACAGTTTGGTGGTAGGTAATGCATTTTGACAGTGACATGTTGCATTTAGCAGTACTGTAAACCTCCTCCAAAATAAAGATTGCTTTGATCAGCTTGTTTATGGACTATATGAGAACAAAATTTTCCTGTTGATCAACAGAGAAAAATGTGGGTTGCTTTTCACAGGTGTAGATTTTCTTATTCATTGCTGGAAAAAATACACTGGCAATAATGTTAACAATAAAGAAAATAATAGTGT
Organism: Sepioteuthis lessoniana; assembly: GCA_963585895.1. Taxonomy (NCBI): domain Eukaryota; kingdom Metazoa; phylum Mollusca; class Cephalopoda; order Myopsida; family Loliginidae; genus Sepioteuthis; species Sepioteuthis lessoniana. Next base: position 65,486,665 of record OY757919.1, read on the forward strand.
TTTGTAACTGAAAGCTTTCTCTATTCAATTGTATCTGTTTTAGCTTCTATGGAAATAACTAGGAGGTATTACTTTTGTAGCACCACTTGTCAACACTTAATTTCATTTTGGTAAAGTTTTCATTCTAAGAGCTTTTCCATGGTAAAGTTTTCATTCAAAGAGCTTTTCCATGGTAAGGTTTTCATTCTAAGAGTTTATAGAATGGCTTTTTGTTTTTAATTTAGGTGAAGTATCCAGATCTGCATGTACAACTCATCAGACCGAGATTAAATGATTTCCGAAAGTTAGGTCCACTGCGTTCTCATTTGCTCACTGACGTTGTTCTCTCTCATTGGCTTTGGTCCGGTAAGTGAAATTTTTCTGTTTTTGTTTCCACTTTCTATTTCTTCATAACAGAATCTCACTTCACTTGGGTTCCAACATACATGCACATACAAGCGTCATTCATTTAATAAGTAAAGGAAATTTTTTTTTCAGAATTTTTTTCCATAAATGTAAACTCTGCATTATTTGGTATTAGTTTATAACAAAAATTGTCTTAATCTTGCAAAAAATATTTATTTTGAAGCTATTAAAAATGGTTGCAAATCAGTACTCTGACCTTGAACAGAGATCTGTCTTGAAATTTTTGTTAGCTGAGAAGTGCAAACCATGTGAAATTCATTGAAGAATGTGTGATGTGTACAGAGAAGTGTGTTTTAGTCAAAAGAATATTTCCATATGTACTAATCTTGGGTTTGCCACTACAAACCTGATTTGAAAAGTCTGTCTATGGAGTTGAAACACACTCTCTGGTAAAGAAAAAGTCCTGGGTGCAGCAGTCAGTAAAGAAGTTCAATCTGTTAGTGACTTGGGGCATAAAAGGACCCATAACAATTGATTTCCTTACAAAAGGTGCAACTCTGAACAGTGCTAACTATTTAGTCAAGCCAAGCCAACAGTGTTAATTTACTGTTCCTGGTCTAACACTGGGCAGCCTGGCATTCATGCTGGAAGACCAAACAATGACAAGAATAGATTCACAATACACTAGGCCTGAAGATGTAGTGAATTCATAACCAGCAGGGTCACCTGACATTCATGCTGGGAGACCTAACTAATGACTAGCATGGTTCACATTGCACCTCACTTTTGAGCCTAGTGAATATATGACCAGCAGTTCCTCAAAGAGTTCTTATGATTGACCTTTTGCTGCTTGGCTACAAGTTTACTGGTGGTGGAAGGTACTGGTCAGTACATTGCACATTTATTGACATTTGCTAAATGTTTATGGAGATCAACCAGAGGATTTGGGCACAGTCACATTCAGCACTTTGGGCCTAATGAATCTATGACCAGCATTGACCAGTTTTGGCTTATGCACAACCTTCCCCTCCTCTAATCCCCACTTTAAAAAAGAGTTTGTGTCAAATCCTACCTGGTGGGAGGTACAGATAAATATCGATAACTACTTTATTCAATAACCCTCGTGTATGTATGTATATATATATATATATATAAGTTGGTGACTGTAGTCGAGGGCGACCAGAAGGCTCCCTTTTCAATAGCTACTACACTGAGGTGTAGTGGAGGGCGCTACTCTTTTATCTGGATTGCTCCCCTTTATCCTTCATACATAGCTTATATTGCTGAATGTAAAGCAAGGAGGTATCAAGTACCATTTTTAAAGTCATTGGTATGACGCCACCTGGGATTGAATCCAAGTCTCCCGGACCATTGGTGAACATCTACCCACTAGGCTAATGAACCGGTGTGTATATATATATATATATATATAATAAAAGGAGTTTACTTAGTTTTTGGTGGCTATATATTCATAGTTTTAGTTACTGAGGTTAATTTATTTATTAGTAATTCTGTAATCTTTTTAATCTAATTTGTTACTCTCATTTACAATAGCTTCATTGTCTTTCTAATTTTCTCATTTTTTCAGCTTGTTCGATTATTGTTGCTTTGAGCTAAGTTTTGTTAATCTTTGACGTTCATTGATATTATATATTGAATACAAATCTGTTCTTTAAATGTTTTTGTTACCAACAGCTCTGAAGGTTTCTTTTTAGCTTTGTTTCTCGCTTTTCTTTTTTCAAAATATTTAGAACCCTGCCCTGTGGAAATCTCACTTGTTTTATGTACACCATCAGGTCCTCAACTGGAGCTACAAACCTCCTCATCTGATGAAGATGCTACTAGCATGGAGTTATGTAAACCTGTTCTTGTATTAGTCGCTACAAAACCAGTGAAACGATAGAATACTATTCTTTCTTACCAGATCATTATCAAAATAAAATATTTTCCATTAAAAATGAATGGCATTTTTCTTTTTTTCATTTTCATTGTTTTAATAAAATCAACTTTTTTCATGGATTGTGTAATTGAATGTGGAATGAATCTTATTATAATTCATTGAATGTCTTTTTGTCCATCTGCCATTGTATATAACTGAATGTCAGCTTGAATTATGACCATTAAATTTTCTTTGCTTACTCATGAGATCTCATAGCATAGTTATATTTTTATTTTGTGAATACATTTTTAAGGAAAAATTTATTTATTTCAAGTCCTTTTATTATGATGTAATAATGTAGGTGACAGTGCTAAGTGATGTAATGATATTTGCTAAACTGAAATTTAGTCTAGAAAAGTAACATAAAGGCGAATTTGATTTAGGCTGAAATGCAGGCTATTACTGTATTTGTAATCAGTGTCTAATCATATAAGTGTTATGTATGTGTATAAGTATATATCATCAAGTTGTGTTGAGAGTACAGACTCCTTTGATTTTCTTTTGCCATTCGTCTCTATTGGCAGGTCCTCTACATGACATCCAGTGTCTGTACACAGCTGATGTAGTTTTTGTTGGTCAGCACTGGTGTGTCCATATCTAGAAGACCGTCAGAGAATGTCACTTATGAGTTTGTCCTTGCTTGTGAGATGGGGAGGTTAGTGGCCATATAACTGCCGTTTTGTGGAGATGCTGCTTCTAGGATTTTTTTTTTAGAACAGCATGCTGCAGCCTTGTGTAATTTCCATTTAGTTTTTTCTTCAATTGATGTAACCATACAGTGGTACTGTTTTACTTTATCAGCTTTCCATAGGATTGATAACCTGTCAATCTCAGTCCATCCCTTTCCAATGTATATATTGAGATCACTTTTTGTTGATGAGATATTGTTACTGAGGTATGTGAGCTGGTCTACTAATTTCAGAATGGGCCTATAGAATATGCAGACTGCATCTCTGCTGAGAGTTAAGATTACCACATAACGAGTGTTCTGGATATGAGATTAAACCATCTGCTGAATGAAGCTCCAGTTTTAGAGAGCTCTGGGGAAGGTGGAGTACTCCTTCATTTCCATCACTCCCAGGTCCACTCTAACCTAGAGTGGTAGTATCTATTAGGGTCACATCTATGGGTCAAATAGAACTGTTTAATCATTTACTAAGCTGGAAAACCCTTTAATTGTGGCAAATAAAACTATTAATGTTAGATAGCAGTACTTGAAACCATTTAACTGTGTAAACAAATGAACCTTGGCTTGTATAAAAATTGTTACCTACCAACTATTCATTTACAAATCATGTATATCTAATTACATACATAAACAGTAGGTGCCTGTGATGTAATGGTTATCATCATAGGAATTGGACACGGCAACACGAGTTCAAATCCTGGATGAGACTGATTGCATTTCACATAGCACTAATACCCTTGGGAAAGGTATGAATCCAATTATTCTCCCTCCAGCTATGGGTAAATAGTAGAGCAGACTAGGTTCTTCAGCCTTGGTGAGGCAACTAGTCTAGGAGAAGGAAAACTCTGAATTCCAACCTGTTAAACTCCGCTTAAAAAAATTGACCTTGTGTCATATCCTGCCTGAGCGGAGGGATTGGTAAATATGATAAATGGGATTTGGCATTTAATGACCTACAAAGGTTGATATACTGTTAAATACAACTTACCAATCAAATATCAAACTATACAGTTTGAATTATGTATTAATAAGATTCGCCATTAAATAACCATCAAGATTGATATGTCATTAAACCAAGTAACCTAACCTAGTTTCAAAGGCTTACTATTTCATGTGGACCTGGCTTGTGTGTGTTGTATTATTAAAGGCATAGTAAAACAAGTTAGAGAGATTAGCAAATTTTAAAAGGTAGTAAAATAGAGAAGGATTTCTAAATGGAAGGAAATAATCTTTTGATTAATAAAATGGAAATGAAATAATTCTTTAATGTATATCATAAACTAAACTCTGCGGAGATAGTAAGAATCTTGTTTAGTTTTTTTTAAATGTCTTTAGCATTCGTGTGACAAAAGTGGAAAAAGCTGGGGTCCTTGTCTTCGCTCCATCTGTTATAGTTGGCAGTCCAACACACAGAAAGTAGATTGCCAGATTTGGCTGTGGTTCATCTCTCTCTGTCCTCTATAGTTAGGGTCTGTTTGACTTGGGCTAAAAAGCCCAGTGTTATACTGCCTCAACATTGGTCTGAAAGAGCAGCAATAAAGACAGCCATACAACTATTTTCTCTACTTAATTTTTTTTTCTTTGTGGACCTGATTCATGACTTCTGATGTTTCGACCAAAACTGGTGGCCAGTTTCTTATTCAAAAAAGAAAATCTGTTCGCCAGCAAGGTCAGTACTACTACACTTAATTGTTGAACAGCCAGAATGATTTATATCATAAAGATAATTTTTACAATAATAAGTTTGATTCTCAATGAGTGCCAGTTACCTGCAGCCATTTTTTTTTTCAGTCTTTGCTAAACTCTAAAGATTTTTATCAGATTTTTGTTACAAGCTGAAAAATGATACCACTACTGACTTCTTGGGATGTTTGTATTGTTGAATGGTTAGAATAATTTGTTTGAGGAACATTTAGTTTGTTTAAAAAAGTTTTTTTTACATATTGGAACATGGATAATGTTATGTGGTGCATTCAATAAGTTTCCAGATTTTTTTTGTACAGGCATTTAAAATTGTCGTAGACTCTTGAAAATTCAGTATGTTATTGCTATACATCTTATGAGATGACTGACCAATTTTTATGATTTCAGCTTCAAATAAACAGCTACAGCAGGAATTGGAATACACCCCACTAAAGCCTGATTATCACAGCTGGTGAATTTCAAAAATGCAATGAGGACACTTTAGAAGAACGATATGCAATAAAATTCTGTTTTAAACTTGGAAAAAATGCCATAGAAACGTTGTAGAATGCTTCAGACTGCTTTTAGAGCATCTTGCATGAATCGAGCATCAGCTTTTGAGTGGCATAAGAGATTCAAGGAAGGCAGAGAGTCTGTGAGGGATGATGAGAGGTGTGGGAGTAAGGAAATCAATACACTAGAGTTGATTGACCAAATGTTTAGGGTTAGGGTTACTATATTGAGGTTTTAAGAGAGTATTCAGGAAGAGATTCCGTCGGAAGAGGCCAGCACTCTTCAAATCTGGTCAGTGGCATTTCCAGCAGGACAATGCGCCAGTCCACAACTCCATCCTTGTCACAGACTATTTAACCAAGATGGGCATGAAGACAGTTCCTCACCCTCCCTATAGTCCAGACCTTGCTCCCTGTGACTTTTGGTTATTCCCTAAGCTCATAGGCTGTCATTATGAGACAATTGAGGAGATGAAAGAGGCTGTGATGAAGGTCATTGACACGCTCACACAAGAGGACTTCCATGGGGCCTTCCAGAAGTTGTTGGAACGGTACAAGTGCATTGCAGCCGGAGAAGATTACTTCGAAGGAGACTAGAGTTTCATGTGTGTACTATCAATAAAAGTGCCCATACGAAAAAAGTCTGGAAACTTATTTAATGATCCTCGTACCTTAGTACAGTAAAAAGTCAAATTTAAAAAGTGGAAGACGTGGATAAGAAAAATAAGTAACGTTTTATTTTTTTTATCAGCTAGACTTTTATGCCTTTAAAATCAATATTCAAAATGTTTTTTTTCTTTTTTGAATTTTTATCATTTTTTTCAAAACTTAGGATCAAAAACCGATCTCTGATAGTATTTATCCGACTTCTCAACAAGTCAGAGTTGATATGACGTCATTTCGTAGTGGTGGTGGGAGCGCACAAAAATTGAGACCCATGTGTGGCCGTCACAAAAAATACTTGAGTCTGTTGGCTTTACTTATTTTTGGCCATCTCAGGCTACAAGCGATAAACTCAGTCCTGCTAAGCAGGTATTGCCGGTGTGGAAGGCTCCTTGGAACCAAACTGATATTATTTTCTAACCCGCCTGGCATGGCTGAGTCAAGTAAGTATGAAAACCCGATCACTAGTATTCGTGAAATACACAACGGACCAATACTTAAAAAATTTCAATTTAATAAAGAGTTCTATCCCTTAGAACTAGTGTTGATCTAAGGGAAGTAATAAACCAGTAACATTGTTTAATGGTATCGTGATATATAATGTATAATAATTTGGTTTTATGTGTTTATTTTTTATACTCAAAGTCGAGGCTAATTGACCACTATAGCCAGAGTTATAAAATAACAAATGAAAGGTAAGGCTGTAACAAAAATTTATCAGAAAGAGACAACAAAGCTGAAATCCAATGAATGTAAGTGATCCGATCATCTTTCCATAAAAATAGCAATAAAAGAGAGACAAACTGGCGACATTTCGGTGATAGGAAAGTGACTCCTATATTTTCTACTTCTTTTCTTTGTTTCTTTCTTCCATCTCTACCTTCAGTATTTCTTTTATTTCTTTCGTCTTTTCCTTCATTTTTTCTTTCCATCTTTTCCTTCCATCTTTTTGTTTCTTCATATTTCTTTCACCTTTTCTCACCTTCAGTCCACTTTCCTTCTATCTTTTCTCCTTTTTTTATGTTTCAGTTCTTTTTTGCTTTTATTCGTTACTCGTCATATTTTGTTCTCATCTTTCAACATATTTTTGGTTTTTTCGTTCCTTGACTTTCTCTTTTAATAATTCCCCAAGTCACCCAAGATAAAACCAGTTGGCCTCTATCGACAAAGAGCCACAAAATATCAATAAAAGTAAGTATGGAATAAAAAAAGAGTTTTACAAAGAAGAAATTCAAATTAAAACAGAGTTATACCTTTATTAATATTGGATTGAGAAAAATCAAAGGTTGTAGCCGGGAAGAAAACATTCATGAGGTATTTTTGTCTACAGTGCAGGTGTTCTGGAAAATAAACTGTTCGGATGCTTCTGGTGCAGGGAAGATTCAGAAAGAACGAACGCTGCTCGCAAAATATAATTAATCAAATTCTTAGCGAAAACTCTTGAGAAATCTTTCTTGATTTTCCTCAGGATAACGAGGGTTACTTGGTGGTGCCCAATCTTTAAGGTCATCGGAATACCATACTAAATAATTTTCATTTATGGCGTCTCTCAGCACAATGAGGTTATTTGAAGATTTTTAACACTTCTCTAAGTAACACGTGACAGGCTGCATTGGGTTACATGGTATTAGCAGTTCGGAACCATCGCTGACCTGACCTATAAACGAATGTCAAAGATAGATTGCTTTTATGAGGAGTACGTGTAAATCTGAACTTTCTGATAAAATAAAACGGGAATTTTTCCAAGCTGTAGCCCAGTCAGTACGACACTATGGTTGCACTATCTGAATTTAAACGAAACGCTCTGAAAAAAGCTAGATGGGATCTAAACAGGTATGTTGAGTGCTTTTCTGAACAAATCCTATCCCACAAAATAGCTGCTATACAGCTACTTATCTCTCATTTCACAAACTATCAATGTTAGACGAAAAACATAATGGGCACTGCTGGAGAAGTGAGGACGAACTCATAGGCAACCTTTTCTTGTGGACTCCTACACATATATTCACCAGTGTTAGCCAACCAGCAAGTCCCCCCTCCCAACAAAAACAAACAGCGGCGGCACATTATATATATATATATATATATATATATAAAAACATGGTAGTGTCTGTGACCCTGGGTTTCATGCTTTACGCGTTCATCAGAGTGAAAGGTTTTCAACAAAGGCCGAATAATATGGTTAATTTTTTGTTTCATGGGGGATTTTTTTTGAGTATCTTTGTGGCTAACTTTGTGTGCTTTTGGATGTTTGCATATATGCTGTCGCTTACGCATACATATGTACTTATATTTGTGCATGTAGTGGTATGGATCTTTCCGTATATACATATATTTATGTTGTTTGGAAGGGGTGGGGCAAAGGAAGAGAGTGTGAGGAGAAAAGAGGGGATCAAGAGGGAGCAGGAACAGTATTGTTACAATCAGAATGATTTCTTTATCTGTCTGACGAATGCGTATAGCATGAAACCCAGGGTCACAGACCTTACCATGTAACACACACACACACACACACACACATATATATATATATATATTTACTAATCAATTATCTACCAGTATTCACGGTACCAGAAAAAAACAAAAAAACCCTGGCCAGGAACAAGAGAAAAAAATATCTCGAATCACGGTCCAGAGGAAAAAGAAAAAAGTTTTTTGGGTAAAAAAGAAAGAAAAGACCAACCTCGTCCTACTCCTTGAAAAAAATCAAGGGGTACTTAGTCAGTGGCCAAAAGAAGACCAAAAAACCCTCCGCGAATACTGCAATGCTTTAATTACTAAAGTGCTCAACATTAAACAATGGAGCCAATTATAGAATTAACTTAAATCGCTAGTCGAAAATCTTCTACTAAAGTTTCACTTTAACGGATCATCAGGAAGTTTCGCCTAAATTAGGTATTGTTGATAGAGTAGAAAAATACAATACCAAGAATTGTTTTATTACTATAAAAGACCACAAAAGTAATTTCAAGACGAGTCCAGAATGTAGGCTCATTAACCCGGCCAAGACTCAAATAGGTAGGATTAGTAAGATAATCGTACAAGAAATATGTGAATCACTTAGAAGGGCATTGAGCATCAACCAGTGGAGGAGCACTAATGACTGTATTAAGTGGTTTGAGGAGTATGAGAAGGATAATAGGTGCTCCTTTATTAAGTATGATATAAAGGATTTTTATCCTTCAATAACAGAAAAGACATTGGATAGGGCGTTAGATTTAGCTAAAGAATATATGGTTATACCTCTAGATAAGGTGGAAATAATTAAGCATTGTCGTAAAACATTGTTATATTATGAAGATAGTGTATGGATAAAAAAAGGGGAGGGTGGAAATTTTGACGTTTCGATCGGAGCATATGATGGTGCAGAAATTTGTGAACTCGTCGGATGTGTATTACTATATAACATTAATAAGATTATGGACCCTAATAATCATGGATTGTATAGGGACGACGGGCTGATTATAGTGGATAAAAGTACGCCGAGGAAGTGTGATGGGATTAGAAAAAAATTGTATAAGCTGTTTGATGACTTTGGATTTAGGTTAGATGTGACAACAGATTTAAAAATAACTGATTATCTTGATATTACTTTAAACTTATATAGTGGAACAGTATCTCCATTTAGAAAAAGGAACCAGGATCTGCGTTATGTAAACAGGGGATCCAATCACCCAATACAGGTCTTTAAACATGTACCTAAAGGAATAGAGCATAGATTATCTAATAACTCCTCCAACAGGGAAATTTTTGAACGAACTAAGCAGGAATATGAGGAGGCTCTAAAAAATGACGGATATAGGGTCAATTTAGAATATAAGAATAGGGATAGAATTGGAACACAAGGTAGGAGAAATAGACCTAGAAAAATCTTATGGTTTAATCCCCCTTACAACATGGAAGTAGTTAATAACTTGGGAAAAGAGTTCTTCAAGATATTAAAAAGAAACTTCCCTAGTGGGAGCCAATTATATAAGATATTTAATAAGAATTGTATTAAATTCAGTTACAGTTGCATGCCAAACATTAATGGAATAATAAATAGGAGTAATGTAGCCAAATTAGGTACAAAGAAGCATAAGGTGATTGACAAATGCAACTGTAGGGATAAGGTTAGGTGTCCTCTCGAGGGCAAGTGTAAGCAGGAGTGTGTAGTGTATAAAGTAGAGGTATATAGTGATTCGAATAATAAGAGAGATAAAAAGATATATTTTGGGTCGACCCAAGGGGATTTTAAAACTAGGTACTATAACCATAGAACAAGTTTCTCGCACGAAAGATATAGGTATAGCACTGCTTTATCTAGTTATGTGTGGGAGATTAAGGAAAAAATTGGAGTAGATCCGATAATGAAATGGGAAGTAATAAAGAAATGCCGCAAATATAGGGCAGGTAATAGAACCTGTAATCTTTGTATGGAGGAAAAATTGATAATAGCAGATTGTAAAAGTAAGAATATGCTAAACAAAAGATCGGAGGTGTTGAATAGTTGTAAACACAAAAGAGCGTGGTTACTATATAATTAGGAAATGTTATAGGTTTTTTTTTTTTTTTTTTTTTTTTTTTGCTAACTATGAGATTTTGGTTTTTTTTTTTTTTTTTTTTTTTTTTAATATGCAAATTTTAGGATAGGTGGAGGTTTTTGGTGAATAAAGGCAAAGCAATTTCTCCTTAGAATGGTTTAGGCGAAACTTCCTGATGATCCGTTAAGGTGAAACTTTAGTAGAAGATTTTCGACTAGCGATTTAAGTTAATTCTATATATATATATATATATATAGCACTATTTAATAATACCACAACATTTGGTCCTCCATTGACTCACCAAGTGGGCAAGTAAGAACCGTAAACCTCTACAATATATGTGTGTATACACACACACACACACACACACACACATATATATATATATATATATATATACTCAACCCACTCCCGCACGAGTAGGATTCGACACAAAGTCATTTTAAAGCAAAATTTAACATGTTTGAATTCAGAGTTTTCCTTCTCCAGTCTGCCCTGCTATTTATCCATAGCAAACAGGAGAATAACTGGATTCGTGTGCAAAAACATACATATCATCATAGTGAACTAGAATTAAAATACTATGATACCGGTAATGGGTGGACCACGCACGTTTCGATATCTGCGTGGAAAAACTCCGTCCATGCCACCATAGGAGGTGTAAAAATGCTTCTTAGTCCTCGTGTCTGAAATTCATTAATTAGCATAGAGAAAGCACAACCGAGACTGATGTGTGCTATATTTAATGGCAACACTTCCACAGCAATCGTCTCTTTCTACAGTCCCACCAATTCCATTGATAAAACGGATATCACCACCTTCTATGATGGGCTATCTTCCCGCGCTCGACACATTCCAGACAACGTTCTAATCATTGGTTGAGACACAGATGCACAAATAGACAAAGATGAAAATAAATTTTGCTTACATAACCAACCAAATCGAAATGTCGATTTTTCTATCAGATTTTTTTCTTGAAAACAGTCTTTCATGCCTCAACACTAAAAAAAAAAAAAAAAAAAAGAGGGAAACTCTGGACCTACACAAACCCAAATTGCTAGCACATGTTCTTATAAACACTAAGTGAATGAATATGGCTCTAAATTATGCAGCATATTCCTCTTTTGAAGGAGTATCTTCTGATCCCAGAAATGTCATGACTAAGATACGCCAGAATCTCCGTAGAAATAAGAAACAGTCAGCTCTTTGCTTCCACACTACACTTTTCTTTCTTTTTAAAAAGTTCTTTCTTTCTTTCTTTCCTTCTTTCTTTCTTCGTCAAAGGTCTTTCTTTCTTGTGCGCTGCTTTTCTCCAATAAAACCCGTGCAAGATCGTGTTTTAGAGAAAATTGAGTTTTACAAAGATGTAGAATATAAATATGTATGTTATGGATTTTGACATGGAAGCCAGACAAAGGTTAGATTTTATTTCTAATTGAGTGAGAAAACGATCAGTAGCTCAGATAATGCGCTCACACACATACAGAAACAGGGTTTATTCTGCTTTTTATGTTATGTATATATATATATATATATATATATATATATATATATATTTATATATACATGTGTATATCTACACATATGAGGAGTGAAATAATCACACACGTGTCTCTCTGTGTATGTATACGGGTATGTACTTTCCTAACTCCAGGATACGATACAAGCATCATGTTTCAGCGGAGTAATGCTGGTTTAAATTCAGAATTTTTCTTTTCCGAGACAAAATGCCCTACGAAATCTGCCAAGTTTCTGTGTGTATGCATGTGAGTAGGTGCTTATCGTGAAGTAATTATTAATAAGTTAGTCACGCAGGTTCCTTTATTAATGTAAAAAGCTCGATACTAACGGATTAACTCATTTTACAGCCTTGTACCAGACTACACTGATTTCACTTTGTCGCTCTGCCCGTCACTCTCTCGTTTTCTACGTTTTTCTTTCTGTATACAGCCCCCCCCATATATATATATATATATATATATATATATAAACAGGTTGTTTACAAAGATCTACAGTGGATTTAAAATGTATCAACAAAGATGGAAGCCATGTTGAAGATCGATAATTAAAACATATTTAAAAAAATAAAACTAAGAGTGTTGAACTTTCATTAGTTTTTTTTATCTAATAGGTCTACCATTTATAAAACATGAGTTATTAAATTTTTTAATCTTTGAACTACTGCAGAACGTAATGAACACGATATATATATATATATATATATATGTATATATATATATATATATCGTGTTCATTACGTTATATATATATATATATATATAATTAGAATTTAACGCTAGAGTTTTTAATCCGTAAAATCTTAAGCGTCGCAATGTCACAATATTTTAAAGCATGAAATAGGATAATAATCATCATAATAATATCATTAAGTTTCGCTGACAGCACGAAGTTCGTAGGCTCTCTCCCACCATCCGCCCCTTTCATCCATCGCTCCGGGCAAGTCTTCTAGGTTGCATTCTGTGTTCGTACAGAGCTGATGTAAATTTTTGCTGTTCGGTCCTCACTGTCACGTCTATTAGAGAACGTCCCTTACGGGGTTGTTCTTGCGTCTTTAGCTGTGTTCTTCATGTCTTGTTTGTCTTACTTGGATGGCTTGTGAGATAGGGAGCATCTGGTTGTACAGCTGCTGTTTTGAGCCGTTGCTTCCAGGACTTTTTCAAGACAGTGAGCAGTATTCTTGTGTAGTTCACATATAGCTTTTTCTCTACACATTTTGTTAGTGTTTATCCTATTTACCCAACCCCTCCGCTCGAGCAGGATATGACACAAGGTCAATTTTTAAGAAGAGTTTAACAGGTTTGAATTCAGAGTTTTCCTTCTCCTAGACTAGTTGCCTCACCAAGGCTGAAGAACCTAGTCTGTCCTACTATTTACCCATAGCTGGAGGGAGAATAATTGGATTCATACCTTTCCCAAGGGTATTAGTGCTATGTGAAATACAGTCAGCCTCGTCCAGGATTTGAACTCGTGTTGCTGTGTCCAATTCCTACGACGATAACAATTACATCACGGGCACCTCCATTTTGTTAGTGTTTATGCGGACCCAGCCACAGCAAAGAAGAAATTCCATTTTATTTTATCGGATAGATCAGACTTCCATATGAATCATAACCTGTTAATAGCATTTCATATCTTCACTAAGCGTATGTTGACATCACGTTGAGTAGATGAAATGTTGCTGCCGAGTTATGTAAACTGGTCCACTAATTTTAGAGGGTTAACTCCTCGAGTGGAGATTGCGCTTTTGGTTTAAAACCAATTCCCCCCCCCCGCTGCTTGCTCTTGGCTATACAGTAGGGATTCTGCTTTGGCTTGTATTTGCAAGAAGTATTAGATCATCTGCGTAGTCTGCATCTGTCATAGTCTCTGCGGCATATCGACTGTTTTTTTTTCAAATGTGAAACAATTTTCTTTTATTAGATCTGTTGAATTTCGATGTACGTAGTCGCGGCCAAGTGTAAACAAATATGGTACTAATGTATCACCTTGCAAGACTCCAGTGACCATGTCGAAGAAGTCTGTGTCTCCATTAGGTGAGCGAACCAATGCTTCTGTATTTTTGTAGAGCATCAATATAGCGGTAACAGTTTCTTTGAGAGTAGTATTTTCTCCATCTTTCGTCTGTGTATGGAAACGAATACTCTGGAGAAATCTACCAAAGTTTGTGTTGCCTCGAAATATTTTTCTCGTACTCCTTCTATGATTGATTTCTAATTTTATCAATGAGTGTATTCGGATTGTTATTTTTATGGGTTAGTTCTTTCTGGGCTTTCTTAAGTTTCTGCGCGCTAGCATTTGCTGGGTTTCTTTTATTGAGTAAGGATTTTTTCTTTTTAAAGCTATTTCTTTTCTTTCTAATTATTAGTGACTCCCATAGGACTCTACACTTGGCTCTTGGTATGCACTCTGCTGTTGATTCCATGTGAAAAGTAACAAAGTTTTCACGTTCGTCATTTGGACTACGTCTTTCAGATGTCTCCTGAAGTGTATTAAATTTGTTTCTTACAGTTACCGTACATTTATTGCTGATATCTCTGTTGGTAAGTGAGGACTAGTCATAACGTACGGTTTTGACAGTTTGTTTCTTATTTTGCATAGACTCAGACGTATCTTTGCTGAGACGATTCAGTGATTAGAAGATACCCCTTCGAAAGAGTTTATCTCACAGTTCACAGCGCTATTTATCCACTTTTTCTTGACGAGTAGTAATTAACTAAGCTTTTTGCTTAGATGTGGCACAAAGCCATTTATGAATGGGGCACCCGATGGGACTCGAACTCACTCGTGTAGGTTTGTTAATCTAGCTTGTTAACCATTACACCACCAGAGGCACCTTTTTTGCTGATGTATAATCTATCTGTGCTTTAGCGTTACTGGGATAGGTATACTTCCATAGTTTTCCCTTCCTGTTTTTGAGTCTAGTGTTTAGGCATGGAAGATTGTTTCCATGGGCAAAAATTTGCTAGATATTCACCATTTCTATTTAGCAAGTTGTGTAAGCAAAATTTATTATTTCTGTCTTTGCCTAATGGTGCATTTATCTATACACTGATGATGGTTAGAACTTTATGTTTGGGAAGGAAAGATAGCCTGTCAGAGAAGGTGTTGATAACCTAGTCATCACTGGCATTGGTGGGAATATCACTGTGCAAGGGTTGCCATTTAATACAGCACACATCATTCTCGGTTAGGTTTTCTTTACGCTATTTAGTGATATTAAGACACGAGGATTAAGAAGCATCCTTACACCTCCTATGGTAGCATTGATGGAGTTTTTCTACGCAGATGCCAAGACAAATGTTCAACAATTACTGGTATCATAGTATTTTAATTCTAGTTCACTATGGTAATATACATTCTTGCAAACATATAAGATATATTTTGTACTCGATTGCAGAAACTGTAAACTCAAATAGCTGGTTTATTATGTTTAAAGTCATAACATTAAAAATTGCTATGTTGAACATGTTTCACCAAGTAAGTTGAATTTGGAATCAGTAGCTGATTTTTCGAACAGTGGGACCTGGGCTCCAAACTCAGCAGAACGCACATCTTGTTTACCCGCGTGAAGGGCGATGTGGTTCGGATTGGAGTCATGGTATTCTTTTGCTGGCTGTTTTTTTCTTCTTCTTCCTATGAATAGACACCTGACTGTTCACCTATGAGGCTCTTTCGCCCAACATTTTTTGAAGGGCACTGTTGGATTCATCCACCTAATTTTACATCCATTATGCTGGAGCGCATGGTTTCATTTTCTATATACTTATGTGGCTCGTAAAATACTCTCCTCCCTCAGAGACTTTTATCCAGTGACAGGTTGGGGCAAGATATCGAAGTGGTTATTATGACGAAAAAAAAGTACCCCTCTTTATTTTGTATTGTTTTAAAGTTCAACTAACCTATTTTATCTATATCAGGCACATGTGGGATTAACTGTTTTATCATGCTTAGACAAAATTATTCAGAGGAAACTGATTCTTTTTTTCCCGATGCGATAGAAACATTCTTATTTTGTTCTGAACACTGAAAGACTTTCATGTTCATATTTCCTTTATTCGAAACTATCCCTCGCGAAAGAGAATAATTGTTTACAAGTTAGAAACAACATATTCTCAGAGAATAAAAAAAGTATCTTTCATTGCTTTTCCATAGTCTAAGTGAAGCAAACACTACGTAATGTCTTGACCCGTTTCAAATATAGAGGATATAGGCATAAAAGTCTTTCTGTGTTCTGAAAAAAAAAACCCCAAATGTGACCGCTGACTAGAATAGAAAATATCAGGTAGAAATTTCTTTTATATATTTACTTATATATCTATTTATTTGTTTAAATGCCTTAGTGGCCTTAATAACTGTCCACTACCTGTCCATTCTTCAACTGAAAAGAAGAAAATCTAAACTGACCATTAAAGATAACAATAAAGCTGGAAAAAAAAAACTCACGACTCAGAGTTTCAAGTTATTGATCCTCAGGCGAGGACACATGACACATGATTTCCAATTCTTATTAGAAAACGACTACTATCTTTACAACAAATATTTCTGTATTGCACAAGCAAGTTCGAGCAGATGGTTCAACAGGCTAGTTCATTTCCGGCAGATTCGTCCACATATCTAACATTTAAACAATATTTTTGGAGCTGCTGTATGTATTTAATTCTGATGCCCTTTTATGTATTTAATCAAATCAATAAATGGCTTCCAAACTTTGCTGTATATTTTCAGCTCTGGTGGGTAGGATGTTATTGCATGCAGTTTGATTCTATCTATGCACGTTAGCTTATGTGAGATAAACAAAACCCTGTTACATTGTAAGCATATGATACTAGTGCACGAATAGATAAGTTAGCAAAGAAGCCAGGAGCCGAAAGAAAGACGAGTTAACGAAATTCAACATCTCTTCCAGCGGGCTTGGTATTATAAGATATGCTTGATTTTGCAGCGGTCACTAGCAATGGCCATCTAAGTGGTAACAGGGACTAGCTGAACAATGTCACCCACCTGAGACGGAAATGAGGGTGGTGGGGTGTTCACTGAACGACGTGATGGATTTCACGATTCTGCATCTCTTGCTCTTTTGGTGGCTGGGGTTCGAGGAGACAAGTGTTTTCCCCAGAATAGAGAACGAGGAAAGAATCAAAGACACGAGAAAAGACAGTTACTTGAAGAACGAAGAAGCTAATACAGCGTAGTGTCTATTATCTATTTATTCTGGCTATCACGGCTTCAGAGGTAGAGAGTCCCTGTTGCGGAGTGGTTAATGAGCTGGACTGTAATATCGTTAAAAGGGAGTTCGCGCTCAAGTCGCGCTATCACATCCACTTTCGAACTAATATCTTTGGGAAAGGTATGGACTCCTTATTTCCTCGGCTATGAGTTAAATAGTACCACTACTTTTTTTGTTTGTTTTAAATAACCTACTGAGGTTGATATGCAATTAAATAACCAAAGGAAACGAAGCCAAACCAAATCATGGCCTCAGAAACAGAACGGAGAGAATAAAGCAACGAAAGTCTGAACGCTTAACTAGTAATGTTTTATGTTTTTCCTCCCTTATCTGCCGATTAAGCATCACTGACATTGCTGTCGTCGGTGACTCTGCTGCAAGTTTTATTTGTTTTTATTGTTTATTCGCAAGCATTTAATGCTTTGGTTACACATAGCGTGGCGTGAGGAAGAAGGATTTAGGTTCGTCAGGAGATCGCATATACTTTTGAAAATTCATTAAAATTAATAAATGTTTAAAAGAATAATTTATTTCATTATTTTCTAGACTTGGTAGGGTAGTATAAACTAATTTTTCATTATCTATTTCTATGTTTTTAGGCCAGGTGACTGTTGGGATAAAATGAATTTCCTCTTAGCTTCTCTATATTTGGTTGCGAAAGAGAAGGTATAAATGCATATAGGGATAGGGAAAGCTAACTGCCTCGCGTAATGATTACCAAGAGAGTGGGTAAGCACTGCGAGATGAATACAATTTTTTCAGCAGAGGGACTGTAAAAGTTTTAAGGTAAGAGTTGTATCGTTGTGAGGAAGAGATACACAATCAAATAGAGATAACTATTATTAACTGAAGTGGTACAGTCCAACAAATATTATAAGTCTCGCGCTGTTGGTGTAACGTCCGAAGTTGGTTTTACTACTGACAGAGATCTTTCAGTACTGACCGTACTTATGAAACACGACGTCTTTTATTTTTCTGAGATACAGGATGTCATGTGGTACGAGCCACTATATAACATCTGCCCCCCCCCCCGCATTTTTTATTATGTCCGTTGGACATATTTTTGTCTTTTGGCATTTATTTCCATCGTTCCCGTCGGGGTACGTTTTCGTTTGCTCGTACGATTTTGTTGTATTGGTGAGGGCCTTGGTACCTCAAACATGTCATAAATGACGGACAAGGGTTCTTCAAATCGTTCCTTTGTGTTTGGGGTATATTTTTTTATTTAGTTAATATGTCTACGAACCTTCCATCTTGAATGTTTTATTATGTACATCATATTACCAATTCTTTTTTCAATAATGCCTTATAACCAGGTTGCTTTAACTAAATGATAATTTAGGAAATAGATTTTTTCCCTGGACTATGAGTCTTATTAGAGGTATTAGTTTTTTTCTTATTTCCTTTTTTTACGGAATCAATTTATTGAATACTGATCGAATTTTCCTAGCAAACATTAGTTCTGCAGGGGACATGTTTGTGTTAGTATTTGGATTAGGTATTATTCGATAAATGGATAGGAATTCTTGTAATTCCTTATTTTCTGCTTCGATCCCATTTGCCTTTTTAATTGCTCTTTTAAATACATCGATAAATCTTTCCACCAGTCCATTTGATCTTGGGTGGTAAGGTGCCGAGTTTAGGTGATTTATCGAGAGCAATTTGCTGAAATTTTCAAATTCTGTTGATGTAAATGGTGTGTCAGATACAATGGTTTCTGGCAATCCGAATCTTACAAACAGTTCCTGTAACACCTTTCTTGTGGTTTTAGTCGTAGGCGTTTTGCATATGAAAACTTCTGGTCATTTCGTAAAGCTGTCTACTATTACAAAAAACGTATGTTCCTTTTATCGGACCGGGATAGTCAATATGTAGACAAAACCATGGTTTGTCTGTCTTAGGTCATAGATTGAATTTTACGGGATGTGCTTTTGCACGATTTCACCATCTTTTCTATGCCTTTATCCAGAAGCGATGAATGATAGGGAGACGTGGAGAGAGAGGGTCAGGGATATCCGTGCTAGCCGCACGACATGATAATGATGATGATACGTAAGTCCGAATGAGAACTTTCATTCCCAGGTGCCCGGTATAGAAATCTTTCAAAATTTTCTCAGTTAAAACTGCGGGTATAACCACCCGTTCTCCATACATAAAAATGCCGTTGCTCGTTGAAAATATATTATCTATTTTAACTTTCTGGTTCATTAATTCTTTTTTGGTTTGATTAATAAACTTATCAAATTTTGTCTTAATTTCATCTCCTCTAGTGTAACTGGAAGTTCTTTAACTGTATTGAATAAAACGTATTTTACGTCCATTTCGGACCTTAATGATGTAATGACGGTCTCCATTAGGTTTTGTATTTTTTGGTATTAATCTGGATAATCTATCCGCATGCACGATCTTATTTGACGGTAATCTAACGTTACACCCCCTCGCCCCCACACACGTTAACTTTCTTCTAACCATTCCACTTCTTACGCCGGCTGGTGATCAACTAGTGGTTCAAGGGGGTAACGCACATTTCTTTACCTACACAAGAATACGATCGAGTGAACGGAGAAAATAGAAGGACAAACGAACAAACACGAACAAAGCTTGGGGTTAACAAAGAGCAGAGGAAGGTATGCAACACTATATGCATGTGCGGACTATCGCTAGCGTGGGTTACTAGCGAAAATTCCACAAGCACCTCGAATGCAGACATCTTGAGTCGATCTTCTTCACTGGACCCTATCTTGTCTCCTACTGTCTCCGGAGTCCAGTGTTGACTGCCCCTGTCCGTGGTTCCACGCCAACTCTCTGCTGCTCGCCTCTCTGCTGTCCAACGCCAACTGCCTCTCCCGGGTCCCCGTCGTCAACTGCCTCTCAGCTCCTTTTCCAGCCAACTCTCATTCGCGTCCCCTTTCCACTTCTGGATACGGCGAGATTTCATGTCCAAGAATCCTTTGTCTGGTTTCGCGCCAAAACAGACAAAGGAATCGTCTGCTTTGGCGGCCCACCACATAGTCCTACATACCACCCCCTCTTACCCTTGTCATTTATTCACAATACATTACAACACAATTCAACAACAAGCAGAAAAACAAGAACATTTACAGGAAGTAACAACCGAAATTACAAAATTTTAAAGGGGTTCGGTCGTCCCCTAAAAAAAAACAACAATAAATGATATAACAACATAGCAAAACTGCACTGGGGTGGTTGGGATCACTCACCCCTTACCATATCATCATACACATAAAAAAAAAAAAAAAAAAATTGCTGGATTCAGCTCTTCCACCTTGCTTTCCTGTGAACAGTTCTGGGGTCTCCTGACTCATCCCTATTCTTCATTCCAATAGGACTTTTCGATTCACCTCCAACATTATTCAATTTTCTTTCAATTTGCCCCGCCCCCACCCAACAGAACACAGGGGAATTTTAACCACCCCTACCCAACGATTTCAAGAGGACTTTTCCATTCACCTCCAACGTTATTCAACTTTCCCCATTCTCCAACCCATCAGAACACGGGAATTTTAACCACCCCTACGCAACAATTCAGGAGTATTTTTGGACTTGTCTCCCCCCTTTCCTTACGACGTTGGAGCATCAGTAATCTCCGCAGTTCGATCGGTGTCGTAACAGGAATAATGTTTCAGAAAGCACTGTGGAATTCACCTCCCAACCTGGGGGTCTTCATTGCCCCCTGCAACAAACAAAACAAGTCTCACAGAGTTACTGAAAGTTCACTGTAATTGACTTTCAGCCAGCCATCAATCCCCATGGATTTTCAAAAGATAAGAAAAAAAACAAAAAACAAAGCAATTGACACCATCTCCCAGATCGTCCAGCCATGACCAACCAGGGGGGAAGAGCAACCGGACACCGCCCCGCGCCCAGGTATCGTCTTCCCAACCCATCGTCAACCGTTTCCTCGGTACCATGTTCATCAATTCTATGTCAATCAGGCCACTCGCTTTCCCAAATCATCATTTGTATAACTTACTACCCCTCGATACCAGTCCGCGAAACGGGGCCCCCGTGCAACCAACCCCCCAGGGGGAACACGATCAGACGAAGTGAAGAAGTGCCAAGAGCAATTAAACTTACAAAAAAGATAAACCCAGAAAATCCATGAAGGTAAAAAAAAAATAAAAAATAAAAATAAATTAAAAAAAAAAATAAACAAATAACAATAAACAACAAAGCAAATGACACGGTAAGCCCAGTTCCCCAAAACCAACAAAAAACAAGGCAAAGTATAACAAAAAAAAAAACAAAAAAAAAAAAAACAAAGGATAGCAAAAAAAATCCACACAAATTAAACAACAACAAAAAAAAAATTAATTATAAACAATTCACAGACAAAAATAAAATAACTACAATTGACAAATATATAAAATAAAATTGTTCTGAAGGAATCTGTCGCGCATCCACCTTCTAATCTTTGCCTCTCTTCCCTTGAGATCTCTGCCCACTTCCACCATTTCTCTTTGCGTCTTTCTTTCCTTCTCTCCTGTCCACTTGAATTCTTCCCTCTACCGGGGGTGGTGTGGGAGGGGATAGCGTTTGCTTCCAACCGTTTTTTTTTTAAATCCACAAAAAACAAAAACTTTCTTTTCTACCTAAAATCCAAAGTTTACTTATTATTTTTCTTTCTTTTTTTTTTTTTTTTAACTGAGACAGGCATGGATGCAGTGACAAAAATTCCCTAGCAATCTTTCTTTCTTTCTACTTTTCGTTCTCTCTTTTTCTTTCTTTTTTTTTCTTGACTTTATCTATTCTTCCTTCTTTTTCTTTGTTCAAATTTTTCCATTTTTTTTTTTTTTTTATATATTTTTCATTTTTTTTTTTGTGGTCGAAGCTTTCCTCCACCTTCTACCCTCTGCACTCGAAACGACCCGACTTTGACCAGTCGATTTTAACCTAGCTTAGAAATCTCACTCTCTCTTATTTTTCGTTTCATCTTCCCTTTCTCTGGGGTTTGAAATACCACAATTTTTTTCTTTTAGTGAACCTTACAGCAAAAAAAAATTTGTTTTAATCGGTGACTTATCACCTTTCCAGCATAAAAAAATTACTGTAAAACTTCCCAGAACGGACTAACTTTCTTTCTTAAGCCACTGGTTCTAACACTTAAGTATAAAAATTACTATGTGAAACTGCTACGAAGAAGGAAAAAAAAAGCATTTGAATTCTACCGGTCAAGTTAAGTGTGAAAAGGGAGTAAGGGAAGAAACTTTCCCTTCTCTTCTAAGAAAAATACAACAAAAATTATCAGCAGTTAAGGGGTTAAACATACACACACACACACAAAAACGAAATAGATTACTTGTTTTTTTTTCTACATCTTAAAATTTCCTTAATCTAAAAAATCTTTTTTTTTGTGTTCTTATATTCGAGTGCAGTGGGGGAGGGGGGAATGTGTATTCCTACCTTTGTAGATTTCTTTCTTTTCCATCTTTTTTTTTCTTTGTTTCTCTCGTTTTCTTTTTCTTTTCTCTCTGTCTCGCCGGTTGCGGGTCCTTATGGCATTTTTTTCTTCTTCTTTTTCCGTTCGCTGTCAGCTTCTTTCGATTTTCTCGTCCGATCATTTCCAATTTTTTTTTTCATCAAGTCTCTTTTCTCTGGTCAACGACACCATTTGTAAACGTTACACCCTCTCGCCCCCTACACGTTAACTTTCTTCTAACCATGTCACTTCTTACGCCGGCCGGTGATCAACAAGTGGTTCAAGGGGGTAACGCACATTTCTTTACCTACACAAGAATACGATCGAGGGAACGGAGAAAATAGAAGGACAAACGAACAAACATGAACAAAGCTTGGGGTTAACAAAGAGCAGAAGGAGTTATGCAACACTACATGCATGTGCATTCCTGATAGCATATATGGACTAACGCTAGCGTGGGTTACTAGCGAAAATTCCACTAAGCTACTCGAATGCAGACTCATCTTGACTCACTGTCGCTGGACCCTATCCCATGCTGCTTCGCCTCTCTGCTCCGGTGTCCGGTGTTGACTGCCCCTGTCCGTGGTTCCACGCCAACTCTGTTGCTCACCTCTCTGCTGTCCAACGCCAACTGCCTCTCCCGGGTCCCCGTCGTCAACTGCCTCTCAGCTCCTTTTCCAGCCAACTCTCATTCGCGTCCCCTTCCCACTTCTGGATACGGCGAGATTTCATGTCCAAGAATCCTTTGTCTGGTTTCGCGCCAAAACAGACAAAGGAATCGTCTGCTTTGGCGGCCCACCCACATAGTGCTACAGTAAGAATTCTATTTTAAATGAATAATTTAACAGCATCGTAGCCTATCTTTGTAAGCGGTTCGCAGTGTGTGTTGGTATTCCTTTTTAGAACCAAATATTGCTAACAATGGGGGATGATCCGTTTGTAATGTAAATTCTCTACCGTGTACGTATTTTTGAAATTTCCTCATTGCAAATATGATAGCTAAACCTTCCTTTTCTATCTACGAATACTTCATTTCCGCCGGAAGTAGCGTCTTCGATACATGTTGAATCGGTTTTAGTTTGTCATCTTCTTTGTGAAGTATAAGTGATCCTAAGCCAAAATTACTTGCGTTACTGGCAACATATATTTGTTTATTAGTGTTGTAATGTGTCAAAGCTAAGTTTGACGTTAGCGCAGTTTTTAATTTCTCGAACGCTTTTTTACATTCGTCCGTCCAATTACATTTTACGTCTTTTTTTGTTTGTTTTTGAGTAAATGATTCAATGGAGCTCTTAGTATATGCATATTTGGTATATAGCTATTGTAGTAGTTATCCAGCCCCATAAATGATTGTAATGCTGCAACATTAGTCGGTGTAGGTATGAATTTTATTGCGTCCGCTCAGTTAGGATCAGGAGTCCTGACTTTTTCGTCGATTACTTGTCCCAGATATTTAATTTTTGATTGAAAAAAAAAAAATTACATTTTTCCATACTTAATTTAAAACCAAATTCTTTTTATTTTTTAAACACTTCAATTACATGTTTCGCATGATTTTCTCGATTTTTACTTTTTATTTGAATGTCATCTAAATAAGCTGTTGCGAAGTCCAGATCTGCTAACATTGTATCCATTATTTAAAAAAGAATAGTTGGAGCTACCGTTATTCCATATTTGATTTCGTGCACGCCTCTATGTGTGTTAGTAACTAATAATTAAGCACACTTTTCTTCCACTGGTACTTGTAAATAAGCTTCTGATAAATCTAACTTAGAAAATATACGTCCGCCATTTAAATTTGCAAAAATTTCTTCTGCTGTTGAGAGGGGGTAATTTCTTTCTTTTAGACAATCATTAAGTCCGATTGAATAATCTGCGCAGATTCTAATTTTATTTTTTTCTTTACATATACAGTTGGAGCTGTCCATAGGCGGTAGTCATTTTTTTCTATTACTCCCAGTTTTTCTAGTCTTCCTTATTCTTTATCAATAATTTC
Source organism: Sepioteuthis lessoniana (assembly GCA_963585895.1). Lineage (NCBI taxonomy): Eukaryota > Metazoa > Mollusca > Cephalopoda > Myopsida > Loliginidae > Sepioteuthis > Sepioteuthis lessoniana. The sequence goes on from OY757919.1 coordinate 65,511,202, forward strand.
AACCGACGCATAGGGTACTGGTCTTTTCGGTCGGAAAACTGGCATTACATCTTTTTTTACTTCGAATTTTGTCTTAACTTTAGAACAGAATGCAAGTCATTCTGAAAATATTTCCGGAAATTTTATTTTTAGTTCTTTTTTCAGTTTATCTGAACTTGTAGTTCCATCTATTTTATTGCAGAAAGTATTTATTGAGACGTTAAATAGATTGAATAATTCGATCTGATCCGATCCGCTCCAAATAAATTTTGGGTATTTTGCATGACAAATGCTTTTAATTTTCTTTATGTTCCATTAAAGAAAACATTTATGAAGATTTCTCCTATAAATTTAAATTTTTCTTCGATAACACCTTTTGCTATTTTTTTCGAGTTACTCAGGGTTGGACATTTTATTTTTTTCCAAGTTTCAGTATTAATTATTGTTAAATCAGACCCCCGTGTCTATCTGAAATTTTATTTATTTTTTATTGTTGAGACAAATATTTATGTATTTTCTTTGTACTTTTTCAGTTGTGGCTTGTTCAGTAGTATACTGTACCCGTTTTTTATTTTTCGAATAATTTACCCCTCCAAGTCTGCAGTGTGAGAATCTATGTCTTTTGCGCCCGCAAGTATAGCACTTTTTGAGCTTAATTGGACAGTCTTTAAATAAATGCAATTCTCCACACCCGTAACACGGATTAATTTTGAAAAACGGTTTATTTTTCTTACTTTGTAGTTTGTTCTTTATTGTATGAATATTTAAAATATCCCGTTCTTCAATTTTTGCGGAGTCAGCTCTCAAATTTAAAATACGCTGGCATTCTTCAACTAGGCTTTGTAAAGTTATTTTTGGTCTTGTTCCAATTTGGTTAATAGCCTTGTACGAACTTTTTCAGACGGTGAGGTTAATCCTTGAATGAAAATCAAATATCTAAACATTACTGGTGTAATTTCATTTTGCTGGAACCTTTCACAGCACCTGTTAACTGTTCTAGCGAAAGTTGTATCGTCTTCACAATCCTTTTTCGTAAGCTTGAGACATTGCCAACGAGTATTAAACAGTGAACTTTGTTTCCCAAATATTTTTGTTTGTATTTGGATAGTTTCTTGGAACGTCACTTCACCGGGCTGCCTCGTCAGAATAAAATTTAAGTATTTTTCATGTTCTGTCGCCCCGAATTTGCCTAGTAAAAGTCTTACTTTTTTTTCCTCGGGCCATTTTCCACGACCTTTTTCAAAAATTGATTCGTACCTTCTGAAATATGCTTCGTTTGTAAATAAATTTGCCGACTGAATTTATTACCGACTCTTGCGAGAATATATTTAAATTTCACGGGTCGTTTTCTTTTGTAAGACATTCGAGTAGTTTCCTGAATCTTTCTTCTTGTCATTCAATGCTCTCATGGAGTCTTTTAAAATCCTCTTGTCGTTGTTTTTCCTATTGTTTTAAATCTTTTTGTTGTTGGTTTTCTTGTTGTTTTAGGAATTCCAACATACAATTTTAAAAGTCCTCCACAGTATATCCTTGAACGTCACTTTGTGTGTAGTTCGCTGTAAAATCGAATCTTCGAAACCTTTGTCGACAACTGTTGCTGGTTTTTTGTTGTGAGTTCGAAATTTTCGAATCCTTCGTCACCAACTATTGTGTCGTAGTAAGGAAGAGATACACAGTGAAATAGAGTTAACTATTTATTAACTGAAGTGGTACAGTCCAACAAATATTACAAGTCTCGCGCTGTTTGTGTTATGCCTGAAGTTGGTTTTACTACTGACAGAGATCTTTCAGTACTGACCGTACTTAAGAAACATGACGTCTTTTATTCCTCCGAGATACCGGAAGTCATGTGGTACGAGCCTCTATACAACAGTAAAAGACAGTTCTCATCTAATACCCAGTTCATGTCGGGTCACTTTTTATGGTTTAAAATCTCCCCTGGTATTACAAACAATTTTTGAATGTTTGGTCGAAATTGAGCCAAAAATTGCAAATCCTTAGCTGTTTATACGATAAACGGACATTTGATAAATTTTACTAGGGTAAGTCTAAAGTTTTGCAATAATTTGGTAGTACGTGAGGCACAACTCAGCAGCTCCAGGGGCTTTTACTGAGGTCGTGTAGTTGACGAACATTAAACTGTGAGATGCAGAGCTCAACTGATACTCTCCGAGTGTTACTCGCCAGATTTACCTCAATGGGTTGGAGTTAGGCCCAAGACCACGGTTTTAGGCCTACCTGACTTTGCCTAATCGGTTAGGTTCTCGCAGCCCGAGCGAAATTTCTTGAACCATTTGGTTACAGTACAGTGATCAACGGGGCCTTCATCTATCAAACAACGATAGTTTTTGGTTGCTTCAGTGGCTTTCGAACATTTACAGCATAGCCTCCTGAATTAGATTCCGTTGCACTTTCATCTGAGCAGTTTTCAAACCACACACAGAGTAAAGCAATGCACAACGTATCAGCGTACCAACTGATACGATTTTACCCACAACGGCTTGAACAGCTTCGGTCACGTGATCTATATACTACAAACTAATACATTACCAAAATATTGCAAGAATTTTGACTCACCTTAGTAATCATCATCATCAAGTCGTGCTGATAGCATCGAGACTCTTGCGGTGTAATGGTTAAAGCACTGAACTGCGAAATCGTAGTAAGCGAGTTCGAACTCCAGTCGCGCTATTACGTTTACTTCCGGACAAATACCCTTGGGAAAGGTATGAATCCTCTTATCCTCCCAGCAGTTGGTTAAATAGCACCACTACTGTTATTTTTGAAGGATCGATTTGGCATTAAATAACCGAAGAAAGTTGATATGCCATTAAAAAACGTAACAGACATTATTTCATTTAACATTCAGAATATTATCTTCATATTCATTACAAACGCAACTTTTCAGTCATTGCAAAAAAAAAACAAAAAAAACAAAAACAAAAACAAAATAAACAAACGAATATACAAAGTGTAATAATATCAATAATGCATGAAATAATAGAAACACTTCAAAAAGGGACCTTTTATATTTATTTGATATTTTATCCATATCAGCAAAGATCAAGTGAGAGAAAAAGGTTTTGTGCTTGATCGAGCGAGTTGTGCAAACAGAATGCTGTCTTTGGAAATGGAACAGTAATCTAGAATTGTGAAGTTCACACACAATAATGGTGGCGACCATTAATCTCGCGAGACCATGGATCTGTGCCAGAATAATGAAACCGAGAAAAAAGTTGTTTCACAGACCGTGCAGAAAGTTTCACTTCTTAACGCTACCGATGTTGTACACTGAAAGTGATCGGGACTGATACAGCATGACAATAGTGTTGTCACCGGAACTGCTAGAATGAGCTTAAAGAAAACGTCGCTCTGTTTTAGGGACTCGATGTTATGGTTTTGAATTTACAATTATCCTTCTAGATTGGTGGCCAACCCAGGCTACAGATTATAGTCTGGTTTACTGGGTTGCATAATTCGAGGATCACCGAATAAGAATCGCTGTTTTCTTAAAAAATTCAAAAATTGGCTTTTTTAAATCAAAAAATGTAAAATAAATAAATAAATAAATATAATAATCTAAAAAACGTAACAAATGAATAAATATCTAAAAAATTGATATCTAAAACAAAGCAATAAATGAATAAATATCTAAAAACATAGCAAAAAAAATCCAAGAACAAACAGAAAAATATGTATAAAAACTAAACAATAAATAGATAAATATCTAAAAGCAAAACAAAATAAAATCTAAAATAATAAATGAATAAATAAATAACTGTCTAAAAACTCACAGCAGCAAAAGAATAAATGGCTCAAAATAAAATAAAATATATCTAAAAACGAAAGAGAAAAAAAAAAATATCTAAAAACAAAAGAAAAATATCCGAAAAAAAAAAAAAAGCATAAAATTAAAAAAAAAAGTAATATCTAGAAACAAAACAAAAATTAATAGATATCTAAAAACAAGACAAAAAATAAATATCTAAAACAAAACAAAAAATAAATGAATATCTAAAAACAAAACGAAATTAAATAATATCTAAAAAGAAACAAAAATCTAAAAACAAAACAAAACGTAAAGATCTAAAAAAATCTAAAAACAAAACAAAATATAAATACATGTCAAAAAACGAAACAAAAATCTGAAAAGAAAACGAATATAAATAAAAATGTAATAAGATATATATATATATATATATATATATATATATATATATATATATATATATATATACCATACCCACATAAGCCCAGTCTGATTGGGTTGTAGAATACACTGACTGCATCTCTGCAGAGGAATATGCATCCCCGCCACAAAAGAGTGTCTTGATATGACATTAAACAATCTGATGGTGAGGCTCCAGTAATACTGGAGCGGAGTACCCCTTCATTGCCATCGCTCCCAGGTCTAATCTGGTCTGAAGTGGTAGCACCTGATAGGGTCATATCTATAGGTCAAATAGAACTGTTTGATGCTTGAAATAGAACTGTTTGATCGTTTAATTGTGTGTAAACAAATGATTGATGTCTCCTTTTCTTCGTCAAGCATTTTTCTTTTCTTCTTTGTACTTTCTTGCTGTCTCTTCTCTCTTTCTTTTTTTTCATATTTGTCCTGAGTTTTCTTATCACTTTCTTTTTCTTCTATCTTTTGACTTCGTCTTTCTTTTCTTGTTTTTTCTCTTCTATCGGTTTTCCTCAGTTTATTTTTCTTTTCTTTCCTTCTTCTGTTTTCCACTTTGAATTCATATGACTCACAGTCCTTCGAACTAACCACGCCATGAGGGCATGAACTGGTCAAGGTACCAAAAATACATTTGTACCATTGCAGTACTAAAGAGACATTTTCGACTCTGTTGTGACCCCCGCCGTGGTAACAAGTTGTCGAACGCACAAAATTCTGTTAAACTACTCAAAGGTTTATTTACAACTAGGTAGCAAGTAGTCACCGGGAGAAAGAAAGACAGTATAGAAACTAAGACAACAGCTTCAACTAGACAAAAATAAGCAACATACCATGGTGAGAAAGGGAGAGCAGCTGCTTACTTCGAATTTTTTCCTGGTGCTAACATGCTTGTTCGCTGGGTCTAACGCCCCCTTTGGAGCAGCCCCAGAATTTGGGGCTCGTAAACTTTCGTCTCCTTACATCATCGTCGCTGGTGTTCATCTGACGTCTTTTTCTTATCACTTCTCACCGTCAACTCCCGAAAAAGGACACTAGTCGTCCCCTCACTTCCGCCTGTCGTGTTGGGAGCAGAAACATCCACTTTTCCTCGCACATGCGTACACGATACTCGGAACTCTAGTCTTCCTGAGTCATTTTTAATTACCACGAGTGTCTCAGCTTGGGTATTCGGAGACTGTCTGATTTATTTATTCAATTTTCTATGAGCCGTTCAATTACGTTACATAGACATGTTTCATGAGTAGCGCCTCCATGTCTCTCCCACTATGACTAGCGGGAGAGAAATGGGGTAGGTAACTTCTGTTATATTGCTATAAGATAAAGTCTGACAACAAGGGGAAGTTGTTTTTGTTTATCGTGTTAATTTTTTCCTCAGTTTTGGTTCTGTATTTTGAGCAGCCGAGGAATAAAAATCAAATGTAAAACAAATAAAAACGAAGTACACCCAAAATACCTCCTCCAAAAAACAAACACCCTCCCAAAAACAAAACAAAAAACAAGCAACAAAAAACGAAAACAAAACAAAACAAAATAAAGAAAAAAACAGATGAATAGAAAAGTAGCAACAAGCCAATATTGGTGTCCCTAACTTTTCTATTTTCATCACTATCACTTCGCTTCGTCGAAAAGTTGCTGAAAAATATTCTGAACTTCCTGATTAAAACAGACAATTCTATGATTGTTATAAAATATATTTCTGATTTTTTCGATAGTTTAAAAAAATTGTTCATAGCAGTAGTGGAAGTCAAAATTTTGAAATATCTTTGGTAAAGAAATATCCACAATATGTCGAGGAATGTCGACACTATGGCGAAGAAATGTCGACAATACCACATCAATAAATAGCAGATGAAGTTAATCTAACTGATTATTCCTATTCTTACGGAAGTTTTAAGTTCACATAGGATTCGGAAATTATTATTGTTATAATTTGTTTGTTCGTTATGTCTCCTTGAGCATCTCCCTTTTTACCATCTTCTCACATCAACTTTTAAAAGAAAAAAAAGTTTGCTAATAAAATTTTAATAAAATATTGATAAGTAAAGTAAAGTTGGCGACCTTGGTCGAGGGTGACCCGAAGGCTCCTTTTTCGATAGCTGCTACACCGAGGTGTAGGGGGAGCGCTACTCCTTTCCCTGGATTGCGCCACTTTACCCTTGATCCTTACCTTTTAATGCTGAGTGTTAAGAAAGGAAGCAGCAAGTACCATTTTTTGAGTCTTTGGAATGACTCGACCTGGGATTGAACCCAGGTCTCCCGAGCCATTAGCGAACACTCTAACCATCATGCTAATGTCCGGAAAAATATTGATAGATATATCAAATTCTGTTAAATATTTCATTCGATGGTTCCCAAAAATGTCCTCTTAATTTCTTTTGTTTATTATTATTTCTGAAGTCATCCAATTCGATTTTGACATTTTCTACGCTATTGCTGTTTTTGATTTGATTTGGCAATTTATTGAAAAAGTATCAAGACTGAAGCTTTATTTATCAAAACAGAAACGAAAATGAGTGAAACGATTATTTTCTTCAAACATTATTTTTCATTTACTAATATCTAATCAATACTCATAGTAAACAACATCTCTACTTCTTTCCGTTGCCGACCTGAAAGTTTTTTTACGGGAGGTGCCCGTAGTGTAATGGTTATCGTCGCAGGATATGGACACGGCGACACGAGTTCAAATCCTGGACCTGACTGATTGCATTTCACATAGCACTAATACCCTTGGGGAAGGTCTGAATCCAATTATTCTCCCTCCAGCTATGGGTAAATAGTAGGACAGACTAGGTTCTTCAGCCTTGGTGAGGCAACTAGTCTTGGAGAAGGAAAACTCTGAATTGAAACCTGTTAAAATCCGCTTAAAAATTGACCTTGTGTCATATCCTGCCCGAGCGAAGGGGTTGGGTATAGAAAGGGGTGTCCTCGTGGTGTAATGGTTAAAGCGATGAACTGCGGAATCGTAGTACCCGAGTTCGTACTCCAGTCGCGCTATTACGTTCACTTTCGGGCAAATACCCTTGGGGAAGGTCTGAATCCAATTATTCTCCCTCCAGCTATGGGTAAATAGTAGGACGGACTAGGTTCTTCAGCCTTGGTGAGGCAACTAGTCTAGGAGAAGGAAAACTCTGAATTCAAACCTGTTAAACTCCGCTTAAAAAATTGACCTTGTGTCATATCCTGCCCGAGCGGAGGGGTTGGTAAATAGTACCTGAAGGTTTTTTTTATTCGTGTGTAAATTGTGAGGATGGCAGAATAGGATGTTGAGTTTTATTGTAACAGGTAAAAACTATTTAAATTAGGAAGAGAAAGTTAGCAAAAAATTAAATTGTTTAATAGACTTAGTTCATGAAATCAGTAAATGTCCAGTTCGAGGAGATGTATTAAAAATTGCCCACCATGATTAGAAATTCTTTTAATTATTTGGAAGCTTCAATTAAATCATCTCTCATTCTTCTTTCTAACAAAGTAGTTAATTACTTAAGCCAATTAAAAACACTGCAATTCAAGCGATTAGAGCCAAAAGATCTGGCATCAATCATTCAGGTCAAATCATAAAATGGTCTTGTACACCGATATCTATATACAAACGAGAAATGGAATATCTATCTATCTATCTATCTATCTATCTATCTATCAGTGGGGCTTAGAAAACGCTGACTGCATCCTCGCAGATGACTAAGACCCCTCAGACTAGGTGGTTTTTGCTTTGATGTAGCACAAGGCGGTATACATTGGAATCCTCATCATCATCATCATCATCATCATCATATCGTGCTGGCAGCACGGATATCCCTGACCCTCTCTCGCCACTCCTCCCTATCGTTCATCGCCCTAGGTAGGTCTTCAGGACAACAACCTGTATCCTCACATAGCTGCTGAATGTACGTTCGTGCTGGTCGTCCTGCTTTTGCGCGGCCGTGTGTGGGGATCCATAAGAGTACATCTCTTATGAGTTCATCTCTGCTTCTCCAGCAATGTCCTGCATGTCTGGTTCGCCTAACTTGAATAGTTTTCGTGATAGGGGGCAGGTGGCCGTACAGTTGGTGTCTTGTGGGGTGTTGCTGCCAGGACTTGTTCAGGATTGCACGCAGCATTCTTGTGTAATTGCCATCTAGTTTCTTCTCCAGCCGTTTTGTTAGCGTCCATGTAGTGCATCCATATAGCAGTATCGATGTGACCGCTGCCTGGAAGAAACTGCGTTTCATTTTATCGGTTAGGTCTGATTTCCATATAGTCGATAGCCTATTGATAGCTGTCCATGCTTTCGTTAACCTCGTTTCGATGTCCTTTTCGGTTGATTCGACGCTGCTTCCTAGGTACGTGAATTTGTCTACTAGTTTAAGAGGGGTTCCTTCTAGAGTGGAGATGTCCCCCGTTTGGTTATAGCACATATATTCCGTTTTGTGTGCATTAACATGGAGGCCTATGCTTGCTGCTGCTCGTTCCAGGCTATGCAGAAGTGTTTCGGCTTGGTCAGGTGTATTTGCCAGTATCGCTATGTCATCGGCGTAGTCGGCGTCGGTAATTGTTGTTGCGGGGTATCTTCTGCTTCTTTTCTTCGTCAGTTCGAAGCCATTCTCTTTGATTTTGTCAATCGATGTTCTAAGTACGTAGTCTAGACAAATGATAAAGAGATACGGAGCCAGCGTGTCCCCTTGTAGTACTCCTGCTACAATGTCGAAGTATTCTGTGTCTCCATCTGGTGATCGTACTTTTACTTTAGTGTTTCTATAGAGAATCGTTATTGCCGCTACGGTTTCTTTAGGTATGCCGTACGCTAGTAGGATTTGTTCCATCTTTCCTCTGTGAATGGAGTCGAAAGCCTTGGTAAAGTCGACAAATATTAATGTCGCTTGTAGGTTCTTTGCCCGTACACCTTCAAGGATTCTGCGGATGGTTTCAAACTCACTCTTGAAGGTTTCCTAGTCTAGCTTGCGAACCCCAGAATGGTAGTACTTGTCAGAGTCCCGTCTATGGGTTAAATAGATCTGTTCAAAAACTATTTGTATCAGATTAGATCACGCGCACAAAGAAAAAAATTAAAAAACAAGCAAAAAAAAACAACAAAAAACAAAAACATCTAAAGAAACAATTACAGAAAAAGTTAAAATCTATCTATCTATCTATCTATCTATCTATCTATCTATCTGCGGGGATAAAAATACGCTGACTGCATCCCTTGTGGAGTAGTAAGACCTCCCCAGACCCGGAATGGTAGTAATTTAAAAAGCGTTTTGCTTAGTTATGACACAAGACTATATGAACAGGACACCCAGTAAGACCCGAACTCACTCTTAAAGGTTTGCTAATCTATCTATCTATCTAAGAAGGGTGCTCTAAAAGTCCCTTTTTTATTTTCATAGAAAGTGCAACAGATAGAGGGAACATCACAACACCGTTGGATAGAGCAAGCGGTCAGTTTTGAATTTTTCCGCCTACAAGGTGTGATAAAAACTACAGGGACTGAATTTTAAACATTTTGTTTTTAATATCCAAACTCGAAATTGAATATTCCAATGAATACAAGCGCATAGTGGAGCAACTTATATAATAAACAGTTTAGACGAATTCCACACGAATCAATGATAATTCTCGATAATTTTTGATGAGCAAGTCTTAGCGAAACACAGTGTAAGTGCAGCATCTTTCATACTCATCAATTCTATCTCTGTTCAGTTTTTTCTTGGTTCCTAAACTAAAAAATCTCTTAAAGGCTAAGATTTGAGGATATTGAATGTTGGAAGGTATGATATATTAAACGTCTGTACAGAAAATAAATATGTAAACCCACAAACTGATGGTATCAGGTCTCGAGTCAATAAAGACTACTGGAATTCAGTTTTCAACACCAAATCCAGAATCAGCAAGATGGATTCTCCTTGGAAGACAAACTTAATTAAATAGCCTACATGAGTCAGGAGTTTCATTGTAACTGGAATTTCGAAAAAGATTCCAAGAATGCAAAGTTAATTGTTATATATTTTAAATATAAAGTAATTTATGGCTTACATCAGAAGGACAATGCAACCTGGAGGACATTAAGAAACATAACACCACAGTTTCACACAAGATCAAAAGAGGAGTTTCACTGGTGATTCTACCAATGGAAAACTCGAAGGAATAAGTGAAAATTGACGTTTTCATTGGTCTAGTGGGTAGAGTGTTCGCCAATGGCCCGGTTCAATCCCAGGTCGCGTCATACCAAAGACTTTAAAAATGGTACTTGATACCTCCTTGCTTAATACTCAGCAGTATAAGGTAAGTATCAAGGGTAAAGTGGAGCAATCCAGGGAAAGGAGTAGCGCCCTCCCCTTCACCTCGGTGTAGTAGCAATAGAAAAATGAGCCTTCTGGTCGCCCTCGACTACAGTCACCAACTTACTTACTTTTTACTTTATTCATTGTCCTGGAGAGACATAATACTTAAAAAAAAACAACAACAAAAAGCAAAAAAACAAAAATACCAACCAACCAACCAACCAACCAACCACAACAGTATCTCACACACACACACACACACACACACACACACACACACACACATATATATATATATATAGTTTTTGTTTCAGTTTTGAAATGTGAGTGTTATATAATTTATATATTTCCGTTTGTAGTTTTTTAGACGTTTTTTTTCCATAAAATATAAAAACTTTCCTGAAATCTTGCGTTGAAAGTGAAAAAATTTCAGAAAATTCGCTTTTCGAAAAAGCCAGACTATTGGGATTAGATCTTCGTAACATAAAAAATGAATGTCCAACAAAACAGCCAAAAAACTCAAAATGGAAATATATGAATCAAACAACAACCACACACACACACACACACACACACACACACACACACACAAACGCATGTATATATATATATATATATATATATATGAAAATTTCATAGACTGATCAAGATACTCTCATGAAATGTGATCAATTGAAATTTATTTTTCAACATATTCCCCTTGTGGTTAACATACTTCTTCCATTAGTGTTGCAGTGCTTGGTTCCTATTGGTAAAAAAACATCAGCAGCAGATATGACGTCATTATACGAACCTTTTAGCCTATGAACTTTTCAGTCTACCAGGGTATATCTATAAATTTGTGGAGATGCTCATAGTCTAATAGTTATCATTGTAGGAAATGGGGCAGGTAACCAGAGTTCAAATCTTGAACGAGACTATTTGCATTTCACATTTGATATGTATCAAACTATGGGTAAATAGCAGGGCAGATGGGTTCTTTAACCTTGGTATGGCAATCGGTCAGGCTGAAAGAAAAGTCTGAATTCAAACCGGTTAAACTTCGCCTTGTCTTACAGCCTGATTGTCCAGAGGGGTTGGTAAGCCCACACACACATATATATAGATAGAAACTAAAATTATTACTTCATTATCCTTCACAGTTCTGTGGGGTAAAGTTTTATCTGTAGATGAAACACAATCTTCAGACAGGTGTATGGATGTAAATCGAGGACAAGATCAACTATTTATAATAAGCTCAAGCGTGGTGCTGATAGAGATAATTTATAGTGTTTCGTAAAACCGGAAGCAAAAAATATCTTGGCCAATAAATGCTTCTGACTTATAAAGATTTTAAAGGCATTAAACCAAAGTTAAGAATTTGGACGGAATTACTAAGTTTCCGGAATTATAATACTTGGAATAATATGCTGTGGGAAGAATAAACATCGATAAGTGTTGAGACGCCGACTAATTAGAAATTCATCATTAAAAGGACAAAGGGACGTAAGGTCAAGAATAAACAAAAATGTATTTGATCGAACAACAAGAGGACGCAGTTAACCTTGTAATGGAAAACAAATATATATATATATACATATATATATATATATATATATACATATACATATATATATATATACATATACATATATATATATATATATATATATATATATATATATATATAAATGCAAATAAGAAGAGTTTTTGCTCAATGCAGGGCAGGTAAAAAGCCTTAAAATATGAACTCTTGTAGTCCGTGACTTGAAATTTTATGTGGAGCGCACAATCTTCAGACGGAAATTTACAACTGATGATTGTGAGATCCACATGAAACATCGGGTAATGGACTTTAAAAGTTCATAGTTCCAATATATATAAATATATAATGCATACTTACATTGATATTTTTCAAGTTTAGTTTAGTCTTATAAAATAATGGGGCACCCAGTGAATTCTCATGAGCATTTTTTATGAATAGTTCTCAAGCCGAATCACTTATCATTAATATCTGAACAAACAAAAGATCTTAAGATTGCAAATAGCAATGTCAGTTTTAACTTATCGATCTCCTTGATCGATTCTAAATAAGGTTTTAATTTCTTTTTTCATTTAACAATTTTGTTCTATCTGTTTTGATCTGTTACACTCGCCTGTTGCTGTTGTAGATCTTCGCCCCATCACACTCGCCTCTTACTGTGGTAGATCGTTCCGTCACGTCTCCTCCTAAAGTGCCAGAACCACCTCTTTATATACTGCCTCTGTAGGAGCACAACCCGCATGCGTGTTGCATCGTTTTCGCTGCACTCTTTATAAATTCCTTGTGTCAACGGCGGCCATTTTTTCACGTAAAAACAGTCCAGTACTGTAGACACGTTTTAACTCGCTTTGCTCGAGAAGTAAGTCATCGCTTTCATTCAACTATCAAATTCATTTTCCAGAAATCCAGAACCACAAAACATCCCTTATAATTGGTTGTTTTTGTGTAAATAGTCTTAACTTTTACGGTCAATACCAAGTGAGCAGAGGTATAATCGCTGTTTGTTCAAATACTTGTCAGTACAAGCAGGGGAAGAAGTAGTAGTAGTAGAAATAATAACAATTAAAATGATAATAATGATAGTAATAACAATAATAATGATAGATATATCCAAATGTAGACATGAAAACAAATTTCAATTAAGCTACCTTAAAACTAACAACTCCAGAGACTAGTTAAAAAAACAATAAACAAAAATCAATAAATGATAATCAGGATAATAAATAAATGGATAAATAAATAAATAAAAACACCAGAAAATAATGAATTGAATATAAAAGAGTAAAAGAATTAACAAAATTAATGCCATCCAGTTGCGTAGATAAGCACGCCGTATAAACTAGACCACCCTTCCCAGACTACCCGGCAAACTAAACCTCCCTTCCCATCATGCCACGCACAACACAACAGAATATAAAGGAATGCCTGCCACGTGGAAAGATTTTGGTTTGATGATCGCTGAGACGAGAAACTGACTGTCAACAAGGGTTGTGACAACGCTATTCTAACAGATCTCTCTCTCTCTCTCTCTCTCTCTCTCTCTCTCTCTCTCTCTCATATATATATATATATATATTGTCAACGGGTAAAAAGTGTTGATTTGAAAGACTAAGTAATAAAAAAGTGCTCATTATTAAAAGCTAGAGCTTAATATAAAAGTAAAAACGCTTTTTTAAAAATAAATCGTTGCTAAAAGTTTCCCGCGTGATTAGCGAACCCCATACAATGGTAGAATTGTAACATTCCCATTCACCAAAACACTACATTTGCATGTATTCACTTACACATCACCTCATTGTTAAATATTCTAATTACATATTACCGCAATAATTTAAGTCAAGCGGGAAATGGCATAGGATAATTTTTGTTTTGTGTAGGTACTTATCTCTGACTTCTCATTTGATAATTCAGTTTTTTCTTAAAAAGTAGGGAGGCAGTAGACACAGTAAATTCAAAAAAGAAAAGCTTTCATTATTGCTCAATAATCATGAAAACATCAAATTGACAATTGCGATTGGCATGTTTGCATTTTAGAATCAATGGACATATACACATTGAAATCCTGAATAATTTTTTATTCCACCGATGAAAAATTAGTTTAGAGATGAAGTCATTTCTTAGGACGATAATGCAAAGTGGATTAAGATTTTCTTCTTGAAAGGCATATTAAAATTAATGATTTGCGAATAGTCCTGATATTAATCCAATTGAAAATTTATAGTGAAAATTTAACAAAGAAAAATTTATGATATATCTCTACCAACCAAAAATCTAGAAACGGGAAAGTTGGAACTACCTTGAAAAAGAATATTGCTTTAAATTGGTGAAATCCATGCCTAAAAGAATTAAGGCTGTCACAAAAACTCGTTGAAGGGCTATTAAAGATTAATTTTGATTTTTGTTCTGGTTTCTTTGTTTAATAGCATATCAACCTTTTTGGGTTATTTAATGCCAAAGTTATCGCTGTAACGAATCAGCATTGGGGCTATTCAACCCATAGCTGGGAGGATAAGAAATTTTTTTGTCAATGAATTCCAAAATTTTCCCCTCAATATTGAATAATTCCATAATATCATCCTCAGCATGAAATCGGAAAAAAATCCATTAAGTTGATTAATTTAATCAAGTTTGTTTACGGTATCATTTATGAATACATAACGTTCAGCAATCAGATAAAAATATATTGCATCTTATCTGTTATTAGTCTATATACTGCTAAATTAAAAAAAAAAGAAAAACAATGTAAAGTGTGTGCTAATTCCATAATTTGTGTTGTGTTAGTGTATACGCATACACACACATGTGGGTTGAGCTCTCTAGTTAGGTAATTTGCCAGTTACCACCTAAGCTGAAACGCAATAGCTCTTCTTATGAATTGAGCTTTCCCGGTGGCCGATAACATATAAGTAAAAAATTCCCCCACTAATATGGGGTAAGATATCCGATGGACGTGGAGTCAGCCGAGTTTCGATCCCACCTTGAAGCATCTCGTGAGTCTAGCCACACTGAAGAGTTGCTATACAACGAAACAGTCTGTCTGTCGTTTGGTTTGGTTTTATGACACATCAATCATTGTAGGTTATTGAACGCCAAATCCATTTTTATACTCAAACAGTACAGTTATATGCCAGATAATTCAGTTTAACATAAGTACACATTTTAAATGTCAAAAAACAGTTTTATTTCTAACAATTCTGTTTAGTATATGTATAGTTTTTTGTTTATGCACAGTTAAATGTCAAAATCGTTCTAATTCAGTTTAACATAAATTTCAAAATCAGTTCTATTTCAAATAATTCCGTTTTGTATAGGTATAGATTTTTGTTTTCACACAATGAAATGTAAAAACAGTTAATTTCAAACAATCCAGTTTCGCGTAATTACACAGTTTAGTTCTATTTGACCCATAGATATGACCCAATTAGGTGCTATCACTCCGAGCCAGGGGAGTGAGGGCAATAAAGAGGTACTCTGCATTCCCCAAAGCTCCAGCATTACGAACGCCTCACCATCAGATTGTTTAGTGTCATATTCAGGACACATGTTGGGGAAGTCTTACCCCTCTACGGAGACGCAGCCGGTGCATTCTGCTGCTCTATCCGACCGGGCCAGTCTGTCTGTGGATGACAATATATATATATATATATATATATATATATATATATATATATATATATATGAACAAAATTAATAAGATAAATAGGAATATTACTTTTGCGTAGTTTATTTTTTGATTGTTCTCATCTAGTTTCGACCTTAGATCATCGTCAGGAGAAATTTTTGTGAAAAAATTTTTTTTTAAAGTTTTAAAGATATTTTTAAAGAGTTGATAAGCTACAAAAGGAGCGACGAAAAATGAACTGGTAACGTAGCATATCCATTCATCGAATAAGAATTATTTTTTGGTATCCAAGTATCTTCAACTGACCTTTATATAGTCTCAACTATCATAAACACTAGGCACGGAGCTCTTCATTCGGGAGGTATATGTTAAACGTGGGAGGCGTGTGTTTTAAATATTTTTTTTGTTTATTTGTTTATTTTGGTGTTTATGTGTCCCTCACAAATCTGTTCATCCTATTTCAAAACAGTGCCAGTCAGTTTGGTGTTAAACCCAATTAGAGGACAGTGTTTTGAGACGTTTAGCCATCTATCTACTTACCGAGAGAAAGGAGACACTAGTTCTCGTTTCGTTTTTTACGATGCCATCAGAGGTGAACACAATGGTGTTATCAGGTCACCTTTCTTGAAATTACCACGGGTATTTCATAATTTTCTTGGATCCCTTATTTGTCAAATGGATTGTTCTGATTTTCTTCGAAGCATAACGATCAGAGCATAACCGCCAGAACGTTTCCAACATACCCGCTCATTTACATTTATTTAAGAAATTAGTTACGAGAAACATGTTCAACCTTTAACTACCTTCATTCAAAAAGATTCGGTTGGTTGGTTATATGGCATTTCAAACCTTATAGGTTATTCGACCCTGTTGATACATATATGTATATGTATCAAATATAAGTGGTGCCTTCAATAAGTTTCCAGACTTTTTTGTACAGGTATTTAAAATTGTCATAGACTCTTGAAAATTCACTATGTTATTGCTATACATCTTATGAGATAGCTGACCAATTTTTATAATTTCAGGTCCAAGTGAACAGCTACAGCAGCAATTGGAATACACACTACTAAAGCCTGATTGTCACAGCTGGTAAATTTAAAAAATGCAATCTGAACGTGAGGATACTTAAAAAAAAAACGATATGCAATAAAATTCTGTTTTAAACTTGGAAAAAATGCCACAGAAATCTATGGAATGCTTCAGACTGCTTTTCGACCATCTTGTATGAATCGAGCATCAGTTTTTGAGTGGCATAAGAGATTCAAGAAAGGCAGGGAGTCTGTGAGGGATGATTAGAGGTGTGGGAGGAGTAAGGAAGTCAATACACCACAGTTGATTGGCCAAAGGGTTAGGGTCAGGGTTACTATGTTGAGGTTTTAAGGCAGTTCAGGAAGAGATTCCGTCGGAAGAGGCCAGCACTCTTCAAATCAGGTCAGTGGCATCTCCACCAGGACAATTCACCAGTCCACAACTCTATTCTTGTCACAGACTATTTGACCAAGATGGGCATCAAGACAGTTCCTCAGCCTCCCTATAGTCCAGACCTTGCTCCCTGTGACTTTTGCTTATTCCCTAAGCTCAGAGGCTGTTGTTATGAGACAATTGAGAAGATGAAAGAGGCTGTGACGAAGGTCATTAACACGATCACACAAGAGGACTTCCATGGAGCCTTCGAGAAGTTATTGGAACGGTAAAACAAGTGCATTGCAGCCGGAGGAGATTACTTCAAAGGGGACTAGAGTTTCATGTGTGTACTATCAATAAAAGTGCCTATACGAAAAAAGTCTGGAAACTTATTTAATGATCCTCGTATATGATTTGTTAACGAATTGTTGGTAGTAAACATTTCAAACAAGCCAGAGCTCTCTTGTTTACACACAGCTCAATTGTTTGAAGTTAAATAGTTGGATAGTTAAACAATTATATTTCATCCCTAGATGAGACCCAAACAGGTTCTACTATCTGGGTTAGAGTAGACCTGGGAGTAATAGAATGATGGTGTACGCCACATCCACCAACGCTCCAGGACTGTAGCCTCATTATTAGTTAGCTTGGTATCAGATTCTGCTCACTCGTTGTAGTGGTGGTGGAATCTTACCCTCAGATACTTCAATGTCATATATCAGGACACTCATTGAGCGGGGGATGGGTCTTACTCTTCTGCAGAGATGCAATCGGTGTATTCTACAACCCCAGCCGACTGGACTGTCAAAAAGATTGCTTTTGATATCCTTGATTACAGCTGCCCTATCAACATGCATTAAAAATGCCAGAGTTAGAGTATTTTACTTTATTGATTCTGACGTCAAAGACGGGAAGAAAATAAATAACATTTTTTGATTTACGTCTTTTATTTTTTAGAAAGTAAAAAAAATATGCAAAATCAATTTGATCGAATCTGTCAAAAGTGATTTTCAAAGTTTCATTTGAACTGTACCCCATGAACAGATTGACCAGTTCAGATTAATAACAATCAAATTAAGATATTACTTGAAACCAATTAGCATTATACAATGCAGAAGATAGTCAAACAAATTTAATGAGAAGAATCTAATTTCATATAAGTGCTGTAGGTACTAGAGTGAGTAAAATGTTTTGCAATATTTTGAAAACGTGAGACACAATTCGGCAGCTCCGGATACTTTTTAGCCCAGTCAGCTGGGGTTGTAGATTACACTGACTGCACCTCTGTAGGGGGGTTAGACTCCCCTAACAAGTGTCCTGGATATGACACTAAACAATCCGATGGTGAGGCTCCAGTAATATTGGAGTTTTGGGGAATGTGGGGTACTCCTTCCTTGCCATCGCTCCCTGGACCACTCTGACCCGGAGTGGTTGCACTTGATTGGGTCCTATGTATGAGTCAAATAGAACTTAACTGTGTAATTATGCTAAATTGTATAGTTTGAAGTTAACCGTTTTTACATTTAAGAATTTGTTTAAACTGCGTATTTATGCTAGACTGAATTGTTTAAAATAGAACTGTTTTTGACATTTAAACTGTGTACTTATGCTCAACCGAATTGTTTGAAATAGAACTGTTTTAACATTTAACTGTGTATAAACAAAAAACTATAGTTATACTAAACTGAATCGTTTGAAACTTTTATCAAAATGACTTAATTCGGCGTTAAATGACTCAAAAAGGGTTGATACGCCGTAAAACAAAACAACTAACAAACCAAGCCGGATACTTTTGCTAAAGTCGAGAAGATGAGCCACATTGAACTGTGAGATACCGAGTTTGCCGAATACTCTCCTAATAATACTTACCAGATTCGCCTCAATGGTTTGGAGCACGGGTTTAAAATTCACGGTTTTAAGTCTTGTTGACCTTGTTTGATCATCAAGGTTCCTGCAACTCAAGCAAAATTTCTTGAATCATCTGTTTACTGTACTGTGGAAATCTGCCTTCATCTTTAGAACCAGAATTGTTTTTAGTTGCTTCGGCAGTGTTATAGCTTTGTTCGAACTGGAAAAGCTTCGTATCACATTTATCTGTGCGGCTTCCAAATCATATATGGAGTGAAGCTATGAACAACTCACCAACTACTACCACGGTTTGAATTATTTCGGACATATGACATACGCACAGAAAACTAGCACGCACCAAAAAAAATTGCAAAACTTTTGACTCACACTAGTATTTACCCAACGCCCTCTACTATAGGCAGGATGTAATACAAGGTTAATCTATATATAAGGATATAAGGCAGGTTCGAATATTGTTTTTCTTGTCCTAGACCGCTAACCTAACCAACACTAAAGGACTCAGTCTGCTCCATTATTTATTCATAACTAGGGGGAGTACAGATTGATTGATACCATTCTCATCGGATATGGGTAAAGTGAAATGCACTCAGCAAAATTTGAACTTAAGTTACCGAATCCATTTGCCATGACGCTAAACATTACGCTAAGCACACATCTATTTTATATCAGTGTTGTTGACAAAAAACGGGGGTGTCCTCGTGGTGTAATGGTTAAAGCGATGGACTGCAGAATCGTTGTAAGTGAGTTCATACTCCAGTCACGCTATTACGTTCACTTTCGGGCAAATACCCTTGGGAAAGGTATGAACCTCCTTATCCTCCCAGGTATGGGTTAAATAATACCACTATTGTTCTTTTAGGAGAATGGCTTTGGCATTAAATAATCTACAAGGTTGATATGCCATTAAACAAAGAAACCAAACCAAACCTTGACAAAGGACGATTAAAACTGCCGGTTATATGATTATTTGAATTTTATATTATTTATCAAAAATTATTAGCTTTGGGTCTCTGTGGCGTTATCGCTTAAGTGTTGCACTGCGACTTCGAAGTAAGCGAGTTAGACCTCCAGTCGCTATTATTTTCCTTGGGATAAGTATGAAAACCCTTATTCCCATATGTATAAGTTAAAAAGTATCACCACTGTTCTTCTACAAGGATGCCTTTGGCATTAGATAGCCCACGAAGGTTGATACGTCATTAAAAACACAAAAAGATTATTTGAAAATAAGATTTTCACTTGATAAGAAGAGTTTAAAGTGAAATAATGTTCAATGAAACAGATCATAGAAAACAAAGGACCTGCCAAAATATTTAACTTCAAGGCGATGAATAAATGCAATATAGGCACCACTGCTAATCAAACTGATATCATCAGGATCGAGTTCCTTATGTGAGGCAGACCCTCCCCCGGCTAAGACTGTAGAATACGCCAACTCCATATCTGTAGAGGGATGAGACTCCCTCCCACAACAAATGTCCTGCATATGACACTAAGCAATCTTATGGTGAGACTCCAGTTCTGGAGCTTTGGGGAATGTAGAGTACCTCTTCATTGCTATTACTCCCAAGTCCACTCTAACTCGGAGTGGTAGTGTAACATAACGATACTAAATAGAAAGTCTACCATAACGGTTCCAAATAGATGGTTGTGATATAACGGTACTAAATAGACATTTGTACCACCACATGCTCAAACATGTCAATGACCGCATCGCTATGTCTCTAGTAGTAGTCGGACGCTGTTGTGACCCTGCCGTGAGAAAAGTTGATGAACTCAGGAAACTCTGTCTTAGTTCACAACACAAAGGTTTATTCACTACTACAATTTGTAAGAAGCCGTCGGGAGATAGACAGAGAGTATGAAAGTTGAGTCTACTGCGTTAGCTGAGCATAGAGAAACAACATGTCATGAGGGGAAAGAGAGAGCATACACAAGCTTAGAATTTTCTTTCTGTATTTTCTTTTTCTTCTAACGTGTTTGTTTGCAGGTTTTGTCTTCACAGGAACGCCTTTTCGGAGTCCACCCCCAAAGTGGGGCCTTTGTCCTTACTTCTTCACGGCTAGTCTTCAACTGACAGTCTTTTCCTCCTCACGTTTTCTGGCCACCGAGTTGTCTACTTCCTTCCACCTAGTGTGGGCGAGAGGAATATCTGTTTCCGCTTGTTCTACACTTATGCAGAAGATTTGAGATTTCCGGTTTTTCAAGTCATGCTCAATCAACGCAGTCATTCACTGGTGACCGACTGACCCACAACAAGCGCTTTAGCCTGGGTCACTCAGAGGCCAGCCGTCTGCTCACATAGACTCACCATCTTCTGTTTCATCCAGTCATTCTTCTTTTCTCTCTTCTTCTTCAGTAGGTACTATTTACCAACCCCTCCGCTCGGGCAGGATATGACACAAGGTCAATTTTTAAGCGGAGTTTAACAGGTTTTAATTCAGAGTTTTCCTTCTCCTAGACTAGTTGCCTCACCAAGGCTGAAGAACCTAGTCCGTTCTTCTTCAGTAGGTAGCCTCTCGTTCTCTTGGACCTACCATATCACATCACAGTAGAACCTCTTAGGGTTAGGGAGTTCCCATTGCATAATGGCAAACGTGCTGCACAGCGGCGTAAAAGTAAGCGAGTTCGAACTCCAGAAGTTTGTCCAGTTTGAACTCAAGAAGTATGCGGGTTCGAACTCCAGATATAAGCGAGTTTGAACTCCAGAGGCAGGCCCAGTTAGTACTTCAGATGTAAGAGTTCAAACTCTAGATGTAGGCCTTGTTTGAGCTCTAGAAGTAAGTGAGTTTGAACTCCAGAAGTAGGCTAAGTTTAAACTGTAGAAGTATGCGAGATCGAACACCAGAAGTAGGCCCAGTTTAAACTCCAGATGTAAGCGTGTTTGAACCCCAGAAGTAGGCCAAGTTTAGTACTCCAGATGGAAGCGAGTTCGAACTCTAGATATAGGCCTTGTTCAAAATCTAGAAGTAAGCGAGTTCGAACTCCAGATGCAGGTCCTTTTAGTACTCCAGATGTAAGCGAGTTGAAACTCTAGATGTAGGCATTGTTTGAGCTCTAGAAGTAAGTGAGTTTGAACTCCAGACGTAGGCCCAGTTTAAACTGCTGATGTAAGCAAGTGTGAACTCTAGATATAGGCCTTGTTCAAACTCGAGAAGTAAGCAAGTTCGAACTCCAGACGTAGGCCCAGTTTAAATTCCAGATATAAGCGAGTTTGAACCCCAGAGGTAGGCCCAGTAGTTACTCTAGATGTAAGCGAGTTCGAACTTTAGATGTAGGCTTGTTTGAACTCTAGAAGTAAGCGAGTTTAAACTCCAAAAGTAGGCCCAGTTTAAACTCTAGATATAAGCGAGATCAAACTCAAGATATAGGCCTTGTTCGAACTCTAGAAATAAGCTAGTTCAAACTCCAGAAATTGGCCCAGTTTAAACTCTAGAAGTAAGCGAGATCAAACTTCAGATATAAACGAGTTCGAACTCCAGAAGTAAGCAAGTTCGAACTCTAGATGTAGGCCTTGTTCGAACTCTAGAAGTAGGCCCAGATGTAAGCGAGTTTGAATCCCAGTTTGTACTACAGATGTAAACGAGTTCGAACTCCAGAAGTAGGAAGTTCGAAATCTAGAAGTATGCGAGTTGGAACTCCAGAAGTAGGCACAGTTTAAACTCCAGATGTAAGCGTGTTTGAACCCCAGAAGTAGGCCAAGTTTAGTACTCCAGAGGGAGTTCGAAGTCTAGATATAGGCCTTGTTCAAAATCTAGAAGTAAGCGAGTTCAAACTCCAGATGCAGGCCCAGTTTAAACTCCAGATGTAAGCGAGTTTGAACTCCAGAAGTAGACCCAGTTAGTACTGCAGATATAAGTGAGTTCAAACACCAGAAGTAGGCCCAGTTTAAACTCCAGATGTAAGCGAGTTCAAACTCGAGATGTAAGCGAGATCGAACTCCAGATATAAACAAGTTTAAACTCCAGAAGTAGGAAGTTCGAACTCTAGATGTAGACCTTGTTCGAACTCTAGAAGTATGCGAGTTGAACTCCAGAAGTTGGCCCAGTTTAAACTCCAGATGTAAGCGAGTTTGAACCCCCAGAAGTAGGCCAAGTTTAGTACTCCAGATGGAAGTGAGTTTGAACTCTTGATATAGGCCTTGTTCAAAATCTAGAAGTAAGCGAGTTCGAACTCCAGATGCAGGCCCAGTTTAATTTCCAGATGTAAGCGAGTTTGAACTCCAGAAGTAGGCCCAGTAAGTACTCAAGATGTAAGCAAGTTTGAACCTCCAGAAATGTCTAGAAATAAGTCCTGAAGTAGCCCCAGTCTAAACTCTAGAAGTAAGCGAGATCGAACTCTAGATAAAAGCGAGTTCGAACTCCAGAAGTAGGCAAGTTCGAACTCTAGATATAGGCCTTGTTTGAACTCTAGAAGTAAGCGAGTTTGAACCCCGGAAGTAGGCCCAGTTAGTACTCCAGATGTAAGCGATTTGAACACTTGGAAGTTAGGCCCAAGTTTAATCTCTAGAAGTAAGAGAGTTTAAACCCCAGAAGTAGGCCCAGTTAGTACTCCAGTTAGGCTCCAGATGTAAGCGTGTTCGAACTCTAGATGTAGACCTTGTTTGAACTCTAAAAGTAAGCGAGTTCAAACTAAGCGAGTTTTAACCCCAGATGTAGGCCCAGTTAGTACTCCAGATGTAAGCGAACTCCAGATGTGTTCGAACTAGATAAGCGAGTTTGATATAACTCCAGATGTTAGCGACTTTGAACTCTAGATGTAGGCCTTGTTCGAACTCTTGAAGTAAGCGAGTTCAAACTAAGCGAGTTTTAACCCCAGATGTAGGCCCAGTTAGTACTCCAGATGTAAGCGAGTTCGAACTCTAGACGTAGGACTTGTTCGAACTCTAGAAGTTAGGGAGTTCGAACTCCAGAAGTAGGCAAGTTCGCTCTAGATGTAGGCATTGTTTGAACTCTAGAAGTAAGCGAGTTTGAACCCCAGAGGTAGGCCCAGTTAGTACTCCAGATGTAAACGAGTTCAAACTCTAGATGTAGGCCTTTTTCGAACTCTAGAAGTAAGCTAGATCGAACTCCAGATATAAGCAAGTTTGATGTAACTCCAGATGTAAGCCAGTTTGAACTCTAGATGTAGGCCTAGTTCGAACTCTAGAAGTTTAAACTCGTTTACATCTGGAGTTTAAACTGGGCCTACGATCCAGATGTAAGCGAATTAGAACCCCAAAAGTAGGCCCAGTTAGTACTCTACAATCCAGATGTAAGCAAGTTTAAACTCGTTTACATCTGGAGTTTAAACTGGGCCTACGATCCAGATGTAAGCGAATTAGAACCCCAAAAGTAGGCCCAGTTAGTACTCTACAATCCAGATGTAAGCAAGTTCGAACTCCAGAAGTAGGCCCAGTTTAATTTCCAGGTGTACTCGAGTTTGTACCCCAGAAGTAGGCCCAGTAGGCTCTAGAAGTAGGTCCAGTTCAAAGTCCAGAAAGTATCAACCCCTCCTATTACCCCATATACAGTTAAACAAAAATAAAATAAACCAAGACAGAACAAACAAACCTATAAGGGTCAAATTGAACTGTTTAATCATTGACTATATTTGATGCCATTTAACTGTGTGCAAACAATAAACAGCAATACATGAAACAATTTGATAAATAGCAAAATCTTTAACCATTTGACTGTGTGCTAACAAATGAGCTCTTGCTTGTTTAAAAAAATGTTGCCTACAAACTATTCACTTAAAAATCTTATATAATAGATATATAAACAGCATTAAGCTTTGAATAACCATTAAGAGTAAAGTGGAGCAGTCCAGAGAAAGGAGTAGCGCTCTTCACTACATCTCGGTGTAGTAGCTATTGAAAAGGGAGCCTTCTGGTCGCCCTCGTCTACGGTTCCCAACTTTACTTTTATTTCGCAGTATATCATAATTCAGAATTTTAAGGAGGTTAAAAAAATTATAACTCAGACGTAAAAAAACAAAAACAAAAACAAAAGTCGACCCCACATCAAAAACGAATAAATAAATAAATAGAAATAAAAAATAAAAAGGAAAAAAAGAGAAAAAGGGACTTGCCTAGTTAATGAAGAAGCTATTATCAACGATTGAATATGTCAAAAGTGGTAATTGCTACTTACTGGAAGCGCGCATTGCGAAACGATCACTTTTGCAAGAAAGGAATTGGTGACCAGAGTTCAAATCCTAGGGGAGGAAGGAGACTGTTTATATTTCTTCTTAGGATAGGCATGAATACATCTGTTCTCACCCCAGTTATTGGAAAATAGCCTGATCAGGTTCTTTAATCTTTATTACGCTTGAAGAAGGAAAACTCTGACTCAAACCAGCTTTAACCCGCTTAAAAATTGAACTTGTCCCATAACCTGCCTGTAGCGGAGGGATTTGGTAAATACATAAAAGTTGGGATTGGAATGGAATCTTTTACTATGAGCTCCTTTTGATAAAGCGAATGATTAATTCGAATAAGTACTGTTCCGAGGTAGACCAACTGAAGCCAGACTCATAGTTCTTTCTTGAATAGGCAAAAATTGTAAGGGTTTAACTAAACAGTTTTCATTAATTTTCTGTATCTAGTAACAATTACACCTACTGATTAAGATTTATTCCGATCTCTACTGAAATTTCAATCTTTTAGAAGATTGAAAAATGCGTCTAGAGTAGTTTTTTGCTTAGAAAGATGAAGTTGTGAAAGGATGGAGTTATGAAGTTTCTTGAAAATAACAAAATATAGAGGAACAAAACGAATGATAAATACGTTTTTGTGGATAAAATAATTGCCTTTTATTTTGACTTTATAAATAAAACGAATGTATCCTGGCAGACAAACGCATCATCTGGTATCGTTTTTGATTCAGACAGGTAAACACTCTAGCAGACTGAAGTTAAATCCTAATCGATAAGAAATACGCTTTTCAAACTTGTTTTATTTCCTTTACATAGGAAAACTTCGCAAGTACTTTCGATCATGTAAAAAGGCAAACATTTTGCCTCGTCTTGAAGCCGACTGTTATAGCTGGCAATATCAATTTTGATTCACAAATCAAAATTAAACGGGTTAATTCTAAATTGACTTGTCAGAATGTATTAAGTCAACTCAGCAAAATCGGCAAAAATTCTTGTTTGTTTGGTAATAATTTCTTATTATTCCTTGAATTAGCAGTTATCTAACAATTGCTGTAAGTTCAACCTGTATTTTTGTGTCTGATAATTGATATTTCCTGTAAAGAAAAGTACGATGAAGGAGTGTTGCTTGCAATGCAAAGATTTATAATTTTACGGTTAAAACAAATTTTGTTATTACTCCTTTGAGAGTTTTTCGCGCCAGCGTTAGCTGATGGGTTTTCATTGGAGTTTGAGTGACAGCAAGTGTCCTCAGGTCTCCCGGACTCTTCCCAGTATTCTGACTGATCTTAATAATACTGTAGTCGGGATGGTTTCCACTTGGCCTCAACTTTCGAAGTCTTTCAGTCTCTTAACTCATCCTAATTATTCCAAGCCCACCAATTACAATTGGTATCACCGTCATTTTCATGTTTCATAGATTTTAGATTTTAATTATTATTAAACTTTTTAGAGAATTTTTCACACCAGCGTTAGCCGATGGTTTCTCACTGGAGTTTGAGTAACAGCAAATCTCCTCAAGTTTCCTGGACTCTTCTTAGTATTCTAGCCAATCTTAATAATTCTGTAGTTTGGACGGTCTCCACTCATCCTCTTATTTCCAAGTCCTCCAGTCCCTGTACCAATCCTTTGGTGACTGAACCGAGCGTACCAGTTACATTTGGTATCGCCGTCACTTTCATGTCCTATAGTTTTTCAGTTCTCTAGAAAGGTATAGGTACTTATTTCTCTTTTCCCTTTCTTTCAGTTTGACCTTATTGTCAGCCGGAACGGTAAGGTCAACTATTAGGCAGGTTCTCTTTTTTTGTTGATTATCACTAGGTTTGGTCGTCTTGTTACATATTGGCCCCCGGCCGAGCTGTCAAAATAAGAAATGCACCTGTGTAAATAACAGGTGCATCCGGTCGAAGATATCAGGGGATGGCCTTGACTGTCGACGGGTTGAATTGAGTGCAAATGTGACGCTCGCAAGAAGTAGGTAGGCGTCAAATTATTATATAACCCCGGCGACAGGAAGTTAAGATCAGTTGGAGAGAAGATGCTGAAATGAGAACCATGTCTCAGCAGAGGCTGGGCGCCCAGGCCTCAGGTTGAGCAGCCCAGGAGAACGGGAAAGAAAGGCTGTGATAGCCAGAAGAGTTGGGGGGGGTCAATATGTTCCAGTTCTGTTCAGTCTCCAACTCACCTCTCACAGATAGTACCTTTCGAATAAAGTGAGAGGTATATTTTTCTAAAGAACTGTTTCCGCTCGTCTTTATTGTGTTGAATATGTTTCTGCATGAGTATGTAACAATTTGGCTGAGATAAGGTGATCCGTCTGTATTTCAAAATCCCAGTTAAGTTTGTGCATCTTCTTCAGGACGGATTCTGGGTTGTGTATATACCATTTATTCGTATGGTCAAATTTTAACTTTTTGCACAATTCCCAGTGATTCAACTTTTCCACTCAGTCGTGCCTAGTTCTATACTCTTTTTGTATTAACTGCTTTCGCTTATTATGTGATTGATCGTCTCATCTCAATCACCACATAATCTACGTCTGCTATTCTGTCACGTCTTCTCTATTTTTGCTTTGGCATAATTTGTCCTTATGGCATTGTTCTGTGTTGCTATCAGAAGAGATTCAATTTCTCTCGTAAGGCTTCCTTTTCTTAGGCATGTCTAAGTTTTCGTGTGTAATTTTTACTTGTTTGTCGCTTGAAATCCCCACACAGTCGTTTTTCTTTCCATTTTTGTTTTCTGGTTATTTTGTTGTGCTGATGCTTTTGTTGTCCTTAGTGTTTCTGGTGGATGTAATTAGTCTTCCTCCGTATTTTGTATTGTAGGCTACGAGTTGTATCGAGGTATCGACGCTATCTTCAACGTTGGCGAGTCCTCTTCCCCCTTCTTTTCTTGACACATACAGTCTGTCTACGTTATCTCTGTGATGTAAGTCTTTATGCATCATCGTGAGTTTTCTTGTTCTTTGGTCCGTGTATTGGTTCCTCCCGCGTCCACTTGTAACATACCCATGATACGGATATGTGAAATGTACTTAGAATGTTCATAACATATATAGATAGAACATAGGAATCCCGAAACACGAAAAACATTTACGACTTCTTAGTTCAGGTACGAAACTTTTTATTACCTTTGAGTTTAAAGGTTCTTCGACATAAGGAGAGAGACACACATTCTTTCTATTCTGGCTTTTCCATCTGCCCCCCATCTCGTGCGGCGCCCGTAGCGAGTAAATTCGTCTGGCCTCTGCGAGCCCCGAAAGTCGACTCTTCTCGTTCGGTGTCTAGTTCTCAACTCTCCTTCCTGACTTTCTTCAAAATCCCAAAAATCCTCCGTGTGCGCTTCCGGTGCATGACGTCATTCAAATCCCCAAGTCACAATTTTCTATCTAGAATTTTTATTTTGACATCTGTTTACGAGACATCCTCCCCGCGCGCGCGTTAACACCTGCGCTCAAGTTTGCACCTAACTAACCCATGTGCTGAGGTTCTCAGCCTAACTAAACCCAAAGGCAAGATATATAAAACGAAATCCCTCAGCCATTATATTACACACTTCAAGAACGGTCCCGGCTATCTTACAAGGGAGACAGCACAGGCGTTTATCCCTTTGATGAGATTTCTGATATATAGTTTGGTTTTGAGTAGTTTCCTCGTTCGCCTGAGGTACTCTTTTTAAAATGTTTTCCTTCATCTCTACTGGCTTGATGGTGTCCGCTTCCAGTATTCGCAAGTATTTGTATGTTTCCTTTCCTCCGAGCATTCGGATTTTTTCTAGGTTAGATAGTATTATTCCTTTCGTCATGAGTCGTTTGCCGTTTCTCATCAGCTTGTGCACATTTTTCTATGCCGAATTTTATCCCTATGTCCTGATTGTAAATTCTCACTGGCTGTATTTGTGTTTCAAGTTTTTGTGTAAACAGTTTGATATCGCCCATATACATTAAGTGATTGATCTTTTCCTGCGATTTAATTTGCGTCCACCTGTGCACTTCCTAAGTATGTGATTGAATGGCATCACCGCGTTCACAAATAGTAATAGTGATAATGCATCTCCTTGGAAGATGCCTCTTCGAATTTTGACTTCAGCTAAGCTTTTTCCTCCTGCTGTTTCACTTTCCAGTTTTTCATATTTTTTTTGATAAACTTTCTAATTTCGTCGGATATCTTGTACATTAAAGACTATTATCCAACTTCATTATTTGTTCTCCTTTGAGAGTTTTTCACACCAGCGTTAGTTGATGGTTTCTCACTGGAGTTTGAGTGACAACAAATCTCCTCCAGATTCTGGCCGATCTCAATAATGCAGTATTTTGGATGGTCTCCACTCATCCTGTTATAACCAGTCCTCCAGTCCTTGTACTAATCCTTTGGCGACTGTTCCAAGAGCACCAATTACAATTGGTACTATCGTCACTTTCATGTTCCACAGCTTTTTCAATTCCTTAGGAAGGTCGTGGTATTTATCCCTCTTCTCACATTCTTGCAATGTAAATCTGTAGTCCACAGTTCTGCAAGTTTTCTTTCTTTTTTTTTTGTTTATTATAAGATCTGGTCGTCTGGCCGAGATTTGGTGATCCGTTTGTATTATTATTATTGTTGTATTTTGAAAAAGCTTATTGTAAAACTAATCTGCTAAATCATATATATATCAACGTATATATATCTTATATATCTATGTATCAATTTATGTTAATGTAGCTCTAACAATCGTTCATTTGACGTAACTGAACGTTTTTGGCTAATCCTAAAGAAGTTCAGGTAAATGTTTTGTATTTTAACATTTTCTTCTATTCTTTTAGCTCTAAGCTCTAAGCTGAAATAAAATCTTGCTAGAAGAAGAAAAGAAAAACAAAATAACGATACCTGTGAAATAAGGATAAGAGGGGCGTATGGTGCAATGCCTGTCGTGGTAGAAAATGAACTCAAAGAGGCTGCTTGCGTTTCGCTAAGTGCAAAGGAAAGGTATAAATCCATGTCTTCTCCCTCCAGCTAAAAATAAATTATAGATTGCTTGATTAATTTTAACAGTATATCATCCATTCCCGAGTTATTCTATGCCATGAGGTTAGAGAAACGCATTCATTTTACGTTCATATTTACATTTTTGGTGTTGTTATTTCTAAAGGATTCTTTTCCACATAGTTAAAGGATTTCAAGTATTCCTATCTAATTCAAATAATATGTACATAATTGTATGGTTTCCAGTACTTCGATCGGATATCAATAATTATGTGGTTTCAAGTCATAGTCATTTGCTTGCACAGAGTTATAGAATTTCAAGTAGCTAATAATAATCCTTAGTAATCAAAGCTTCAAATATAAACAGATCCATTTGACCTATTTGCAGAAACTACCGCTCCGGGTTAGAGTTAAAGCAATGAATGGGTACTCCACACCCCACAGAACTCCAGAACTGGAGCCTAACTACTGGTTGCAGTTTAATGTCATCATCAGGACGCTTCTTTTGGTGGTGGTGGGGGTCTTACTCTTTTGCATAGGATACAGTCCCGTATTCTAAGCTTGACTCTTGTCGGTAGAGTAAATGGTGGGATAGACTAAGCTTTTTATCCTTAGTAAAGCAACCGCTCTAGGAGCTGGAAAATCCCGAACTAAACTCTTCCTACCGGAGGAGAGTCTCTGTGGTGTAATAGCTAAAGTGCTGGACTGCTGTCTTGAAGTAAACGAGTTCGAACTCCAGGCATGTTATTACGTTCCCTCTCGGAAAGGTATGAACTAACTCCCTTACATAGTACCACTACCGTTCTTCTTAAAGGATAGCTTTGGCATTAAATGATCCACGAAGTTTGATATGCCGTTAAAAAAAGGTGGAGGAGTCCGAGGTGTAATGGTTATCGTCATAGGAAATGGACACGGCGACACGAGTTCAAATCCTGGACGAGGCTGTTTGCATTTCACATAGCACTAATACCCTTGGGAAAAGTATGAATCCAGTTATTCTTCCTCCAGCTATGGGTCAATAGTAGGACAGACTGAGTTCTTCAGCCTCGGTGAGGTAACTAGTCAAGGAGAAGGAAAACCTGTTAAACTCCGCTTAAAAACTGACCTTGTGTCATATCCTGCCTGAGCGGAGGGGTTGGTAAATATGGTTAAACAAAGAAACCCAACCCAACCCTGCTACTAGTGTGGTAGAGTAACTAGCTGTAGTAAAGTGGTAAAATTAGAATCTGGAATCCTTAACGTATTCAATCTCATTCTGGCGATTCTGTGGTGACACCAATGCCAAGTTCCATAGAACCTTGCTTTTTTCTTGGACAACATCCATGTTATGAGGAGGGAATATCTACTGCATGGGCGATTATAAATCTTCCGTACAACCTTGCTTAGGTCTGTACGGAAACCCAAGCGTAGATTCATTCTCTCGTGAGACTGATGAATGTCAGAAAGTATAATGAAAGATTTATCCGACTTCCCACAAAGTCAGATACGACATAAAATTATTTTCATGTGGCCCGTGTGTGGCTATTACAAAAAAAAATTCTTGATCTCTTCGGCATTTCCTTTTAAGTGCGCCTCAGGCGTCAAGCAATACATTTAGTCCTACTAAGCAGATATTACTTATGGTGGAGAAGGCCTACTGAAACCAAGCGAAAAAGCTATAATGATACCGTCAAAAATTAAATCTATTTTATGCAACAATTCATTGGTTTCCTTCTTTCTGTATATATTGGGTTGATTTTCTTGCCTCTTTTTATTTAGAAGATTAATTAATTACAAACTGTAAGCATGCTATACACTTACCTTAGAATCTTCAAGTTATTAAAGGTTATAAACAACAAAATTTTTTAATAATCTTGCTTTTGTCTTACATGTTCAGCCGCTAAACTCGAAATTTCTGATATACTCGGAGTAATCTCCCTTGATCAGACATGAAACACAGATATATATGAGGTGAATAAAACCCCAGACTCCACAGTATTATGACTAATTCATTGACTGATTGATTTTAACGGCATATCAACCGGCTTGGGGTTATTTCATGCTTTGAGGTTTGGGAATTGCGTACATTATACATTTATATTTACATTTTTGGCTAGTCTTTTGCTCATGATTTTATATCAAGTATTCCTATCACATGCAAATAATTTTCAAACAGATCTATTTGATCCTTAGATAGGTCCCTAACAGGAACTACCACTCTGGGTCTGAGTAGACCTGGGAGTAATAGCAATGAAAGGGTATTCGACACTCACCAGATTTCCAGAATTAGAGCCTCACCATAGTGTCATACCTAGGACGCCCCCTTTTTTTTTTACTGTGGGGCATAATCGTGCATTCTAAGTTCCACCATTGCATTCTAAGTTCCACCAACAGTCAGTACATTCTAAGTTCCACTAACAGTCGGTGCATTCTAAGTTCCACCAACAGTCGGTGCATTCTAAGTTCCACTAACAGTCAGTGCATTCTAAGTTCCACTAACAGTCAGTGCATTCTAAGTTCCACTAACAGTCGGTGCATTCTAAGTTCCACCAACTGTCAGTGCATTCAAAGTTCCACCAACAGTCGGTGCATTCTAAGTTCCACCAACTAGGCAGAGTATTATTATCAAGTTTGAAATTGAACCGAAAATTACTTTATTCTCTAAGATAACTGAAACAGTATTGTGTCATTTTTGTTGTGTTATTGAATTATTGTATGGATTTACTTGTAATAAAGTCTGAACTCATCAAGTTTCGATTTAGCAATAGTATCGTGCAGTTAAAATAGGAGAAGGATTGCGGAAAGTCAGTTTACTGCTTTGATTCGGATCGGAAGTTCGATCTGTTTGTTTCGGTGTAACGCAAATTAGGTAGATAGAAACAAAGAAAGATACAGAAATAAATCGCACAGTTCATTATATATATATATATATATATATATATATATAGCTTAATATATTTATATATGTAGCTTCATAAATTTATAAATAAAGAGTGCACGGTATCGGTGATAGAGCATATATATATCTAAGTTAGGATAGTGTAAACACAATCAACAGCACTTGCTAACTATCAGTTTCTCGCTTATGCGATCATCAGACCAAGATTGCTTCCTCTTCGTCTGATGACCGCATAGCTTTGGGTCTAATTAGAAACTGAGATTGCATATTTTTAAGTAGGCATTCCTTCCCATTCTGTAAAACGGGAGTAGCACAGTCTTTTATTTCAAACTATTTAGTTCTGTAATTGATCAAGCTAAGCTATATATATATATATATACTTAAAACGCAAGAAATGTAAAAATAGTATTTCCATAATAAATTTATTTCGCTTATTCTAGCTCGTCAGATGGAATTCAAATTTAATTCATGATTTTATAATTTTATAATTTTTCCTAATATATATATATATATATATATATATAAGGAAAATTATAAATTAAACGTGAATCAAATAAATAAATAAATAAAAAAGCAAATAAATTTACAAATCACAAAATAGATACAAAATAGCTACATATATAACCACACAGTATAAACAAGATTATCCTTCCTATCATACCAGACACAAGTATAAATAAAGTGATGTCTGCTCCTCAGAAATCTTTTGATCTGATGATTGCATAGGTAAAAAACTGGCAGTCCCTAAGTGTCGTTGATTCTGTGTCTGATTATATATATATATATATATGCTTGTGGTGAAATTGTTACTGTCGTAGGAAATGGACATGACTACCTGTGTTCAGATCCTAGACGAGATTGTTTGCATTTCTCATACCCTTGGGAAAGGTGTGAATCCAATTGTTCTTCCTCCAGCTATGGGTAAATAGTAGGACAGATTGGGCTCTTTAACCTTAGTATAATAACTGGTCAAGGAGAAGGAAAACTGAGCTCAAACCTGTCAAACTCTGCTAAAAACATTGACTTTGTGTCACATCCTGCCTCTGCAGAATTGTTGGATATATATATATATATATATATATATATATATATATATATATATATATATATATATATTGCTCTTCTTAGTATTTGTAGCTTAGCAGCAGTTTACGGTGTTTTTTTAACCAATCGATTGCGTATCTGTTGATTGTTTTCAATTGGTGTGACAAGGTTGGCCTTTTCTTTTTTCTTCCAATAATTTTTTCCTCCTAGACAGTGATTCGTTGAATATTTTTATCTTCGAATTACTGGCCGTTTTTTCCCCTTACCGTAAGTGTTTTTATTCTGTAAGTTATTTAATATATATATATATATATATGTATGTATATATTCACCCCCCTCACAAGAGCCTACATGTTGCATTCGTAAGAGGGTGGGTTGCTGTCAAAATAATATCTCCTCTTTTATTATGCTGTACAACGTTAAAGGCAGATATTGGTGATATAACAATCGAGACTAAAGCTTCCAACAAATAACCAATTTTGGGGGTTTGTTTCAGACTGCAGCCAAGCAGCAGTTTGGCAAAATGGAGTTTGATATGAAAGCAGAACTATTTTATTGAATTCCTCCTAGCGGAAAAAAATCACCCATTGATGTTCATCGACGCTTCGTTAACGTTTACGGAGACCAAACATGGGATGTGAACATCGACAGTCATATATCCAGCTTTGGTCCTGAAATCTAAACGACACGACCGGAAATTGTTTTAATTAGATGTCACGTGTGGAACTTGGCCAGTAGTAAATTAATCCAGTTATGCACGATAGCCAATCATAGAACCGATTCAATAAATTCCCCTTAAAATCTGTGACCATTAATCTCATAAAGACAAAGCTTTTTTCATTTTGCCATAAACATGCTTGGTTTAGATTCAGCATTCTCGTTCATTATACACAGACAAAATGATGCCAACAGCTTTTACTCCATTTTTCTGAATTACCGATAAACATATATCATCATAAAAAATTTTCTAAAGACTTTATGGATATTTCGCAGTTCGGATTCAAGATACTAATGTTATAAACAAGGTCAAGGAGACATTCGACGCCTATATAAGAAGACGCTACGCTCATGTCGATAAAAATTTCTTTTTACAAGTGGGAACGTTTGTTTAAATATATATATTTTACGACTAGTTTTCATTATAATTTATTGAGCGAACACGAAGCCGTCCATTCATTATAGTATGTCACTCGACATAATGTTCCTACGAGAGAGAGAGAGAGAGAGAGAGAGAGAGAGAGAGATGAACGGAAAAAGGGAAAGATAGGAATAGACTTAGTAGATATATAAAACCGAATACACACACACACATACACACACACGCACACACACACACATAATATATTAATATTAATATGAAAATATACTTAGCTATGTTTATGAATAAAGAGTGCTCAGTATCATTGATAGAGCATATATATCTAAGTTAGGATCACATACGCAAGCAACTGACAGTTACTCAGCGCCGCTGGCTTTATGTCTGCACTATCCTAACTATATATAAGAACAAAGCGAGATATAGTTGGTAGGGTTTGATTGTGTCGTATGACATATTAACCTTTGTGGGTTATTTAATACCAAATGCTATTCACACACACACACACACACACACATACACACACACATATATATATATATATGATTTGTGAGTGAATAATGAGTTGGTAACATTTAAGTAAATTACAACACTTTTAAATTAGCCAGAGCTCATTTCTTTGCACACAGTTATGTGGTTTCATGTTATGTTATCCAACATTAATAATTCTATTTAGTCTTAATCACGCACACAGTTAAATGGTTTCATCTATTGCTATCTAGCATTAATAGTTCTATTTGCACACACTTAAATGATTTCAGGTTAGGTTATTAGGTTCAATGGCATATCAATCCTAGATGATTATTTGATGCCAAATCCTTTCCACACACACACACACGCACACACACATACACACACACACACACACACACACACACACATATATATATATATATATATATATATATATATATATATATATATATTAAGTGAAGAGTTAGTTGTTAACATTATTTTTAA
>OY757919.1:65552123-65567123 GCA_963585895.1 Sepioteuthis lessoniana
GCTTTGTGCCATAATCGTCCGGTTGGTGGGACGGAAGACAAATACCGATAATATCTTTGATTGTATGCGTGGATCTGGTGGGGTGTGGCCTGGTTCCAGTGGCAGTCGGTCGAAGTTCGCCTTGATTGGCATCCTCAAGCCTCAGGGGCCGTCTCTCAGGCTCAAACCCTCCTTGGAGGAGCTAGTTTCATCGCCTGGCGCCTGAGACGCCCCTTTTTAGAGGAATGCTGACGGAGCCCGAGGAATTTTCGGGAATGCCAGGCGCGTCTGGGCTACGGCCCTGTGCCCGGGCCCACCTAAAAAAAGGTTTTGTGCCATACTCGTCCGGTTGCTGCTAGTCTAGGACGGGAGACAAATACCGATAATATCTCTGAATGTACACACACACACACACACACACACACACACACACACACAAGCAATCCTACAGCCAATTTAATCAGTTTAGCTAACCTACAACCAAAAAACTAAAAAACAAAACAAAACAAAACAAAACTGCATAATGCTGTCAAAACTATGGTTATCTTTTTCGCTAAACTAAAGAAACACTCTTGTGCTCAAGAAGCTCAGGTCCAGTCGGTTGTGGCCTGTAGAATACACCGACTGTATCTCTGCAGAGGGGTAAAACCCCTCCTTCTACGAGTGTCCTGGATATGAAACTAAACAATCTGAAGGTGAGGCTTCAGTCATTCTGAAGCTTTGGGGAATGCAGAGTACCTCTACATCTACCCAGGTCCACTCTGATAGGGCCCTATCTATAGGTCAAATAGAACTAAACAGGGTACTTATATTAAACTGAATTGTTTAAAATAGAATTTTATATGTATAAAAATGGACTTGGCATTAAATAACCTAAAAAGGTTTATATGTCGAAAAACCAAACCAACAAGTTCAATTTAATTTTTCTTTTGACAAAAGAATTAATGATCAAAATCTTGGACCCTATCAAAAAGAAAGTTAGTAATAGCTTGTCGAAATTTTACGTACACAGTTTGGAGCGTTGAAATCTTCTTTGGTCGTCTTTCATGGAGACTAGCCTCATGAAAAGTTTTCAATAGTCTTGCCCGAGGCGTTTCTATCCCAGAATCATTCAAACCGACCAAAATATCCTTGGTGAGGATCTACAGATCCTTTTTGATATCTCTGAGGTTTTTCTTGCTTCACAATTTGATATCTTGTGTGTTTTCCTGGTCGTTTTGTTGTTTTTTTAAGATGCGGACATTCTTGAATTAACTGTTAAAGTTGCTTTTAACTGTTGGAACTGACACTAAGTTCTTTAATATTAACCATAGTGACTGCTTTTCTTCTGACGATAAATTAAGATTTCAGATGAAGTTTAATTCCAAATTTTGCTCATGTTCATTTTAATGAGGAACTCTGTAATGTAAGGGAGAAAACTTAAATACTTTTTATTTCTGTTTTGTAAATTATTGGTATTAATAATTTTGATGGTTTCTTTGTTTTAATGGCACATCAACCTTTGTGAGTTATTTAAAGTCAAAGCCTTCCTTCTAGAAGAACAGCAGTGATGCAATTTAACCTGTAACTGGGAGGATAAGGGGGTACATGCCTTTCCCAAGGGTATTTGCCCGAAAGTGAATGTAATAGCGCGACTGGACTTCGAACTCGCTTACTACGATTCCGCAGTCCAGCGATTTAACCATTACACCACGAGGACAACCCCCAATAATTTTGAACATGATTTTGGTGATCAAATCATATTGCAATTAATATTTCAATGAAATACGGCTCCCCGCCACAGACCTCATGTATTGTTTCTTTCATTCTTCTCTAAATATTAATTTGATTTCTCTAAATATCAGTTTGACTGATTGATTGATTTTAATGACATGTCAACCTGTCCAGGGTTATTCTATGCTTTGAAGTTAAGGAATTGCGTTCAGTGTACATTCATATTTACATTTAATTGTTTCTTAAGAGTTTTTTGCTCAGTGTCCTATAGCGTAAGAATCATTTTTAAACAGATCTATTTGATCCAAAGATAGGAGCCTAACAGGTACTACCACTCCGTGTTGGAGTGAACCTGGGAGGAATAGAATAGGATCTCGAAAACTGGAGCCTCACCATCAGATGTAGTTTAATGTCATACTCTGGGCACCCTTTTTTGTGGGGAGGGGTATCTAAGCCTTGCTGATAGAGGGAAGAAATGGAAGATATGAGGCCAATAATTAGAAACCTGCTATGGTCAGCCTTTCCTACATCAGAAGCATGTCGGGGAAAAATTCCAAAATATCTGTAATTCACACAACTCTTGGACAATATTCAGAAGAGGTTCAACTCTTCAGATACATCTACCTTAGTGTCAATCCTGTTGTAGAATAGAAGTTTACAAAGACCTGTATATATTCCATCCTGTACAGTTGTGGCAGGGAATATATAGTGGTCCAATAACCATAGTTCGACGAGAGAAAATGAAATCAAGCATAACTGTTCATGTTTGGATTAGTAAAGGGAGATAATCAACCGACAGGATGAAAGTCAATTTGGGTAAAAATAAGTTATTCCTGAAAATTTAATAAAAATACTTTTAACACATTTTGCAGTGGTAAGAATTGTTCGAACTGACTCAACATTTTCCAGTAAAATTCGAACGATGGTTTGTCGGGAAGAACAGCGTGTACGTGAATGGATTCGGATGGTTAAGGATCAAGACCCAGACCCAGACCCAGCCTCTCGACATCTCATCCTTGCACTTATGTGTGGTCTAAGACAATTCATAAAGGATCAGTTGAATTAAATGGCCAAACCAAGATTCCTTGCAAAGGGACACTACTCTAGCGCACAAGGTACACCATTGATTAAACTAAGAAAATCATCTATTTTTTGACAAGTCTTATTTTTCGTCCGCCCGAGTGTCTAATAATCCTCCTCATCAGGTCAACCTGGTGGCAAGTCTGTTTAATCACTGATCCCTCTCACACATATATAAATATATAAATTATTCTCAATTTTGACTAAGCTTCTTATTCCAAATACTGAAGCTACTGACATCTATAGTTGTTTATATTTGAATTCGTTAGCTAAAATGTTATTGATTTAAACTGCATTAGTTCAAATTTTCAAAGAAAGTGGAAGTTTTATTCTTCTAAGACAGAGAGTCTGTATTTACCCAACCCTTCCTCCAAGAGCAAGATGTGACGAAGGTCGCTTTTCAAAACTGAGTAAAACCGGTTTGAAATCAGTGTTTTCCTTCTGTTAGACTGGTTGCCTAACCAAGGCGAAAGAACACAGTCAGCCCAACTATTTATCTATAGCCGGTGGGAGGAGCAGGGATGGATCGATACCTTTCCAAAGGAAATTAGAACAAATATGATACACAAATTGCCTCGTCCAGGATTTGAATTTGGGTCATTGATTCCCCCTCTCACGACGATAACCACAACGTTAAGCGCAGCTTTAAATTACAGGACACAAAATTACTGTTGTTTTTTTTTTATTCCTTTGCTTGATAATAAATAAAACCAGCATTTCATTCTGAAGTTCTGTGTAAAGTCGTGCATAGGTATATATTGTTTACTTTTCGAACCTTGATTTTTAGCAAAACAAAACAAAACAAAACAAAACAAAAAAAACAAAAACAAAAAAAAACACAACCCCCCCAAAAAAAACAAACAAAAATTTACACATCTAAATACTCATCTTGGCCGAGTAAGAGTTCAAAATTTGGGGGCGCAGTTATTTATAAAGACAATAATGTGATCCCTGAGGACTGATGGTAAGCTGGTAAGAGTGAAGTCCATTACAAACTGTAATTGTTACTACCGGCAAAATTATCCACCCTCCGGCGTATACATACGTGGGTAACCTGAAAAGTTAACAGGCTGACCAAAACACTTCTAAGAAAGTGACCAAATGAGGCTTATTTTTCAATATAGTTCCCCATGCCGTCCACACACTTCTTTCATCGATGTTATAGTGCTTGGGTCCCATTTGTAAAAAAAAGTCATCGACAGTATTCATGACGTCACCATATAAACCTTTTTTAGCTAATGAACTTTTCTGATCACCCTCAAGTTTCTTTAACTCTAATGAAAAAAGAAGCAAAAACAAAAAGTTGGAAATAAAAAACGAACTACTATCTGCTCGGTTTGGTTGGGTTTTTTCGTTTAATGGCATATCAACCTTAGTGGGTTATTTAGTGTCAAAGCTATCCTTGTAGAACAGTAGTGATAATATTCAACCCATAGTTGGAGTCATTCCCTCGTAGTGATCCAGCATATTACCTTGGACAATTATATCATGAAATACTAGCAAGAAAGTTTTTTTAATTAATTACATTGGATTTGGGGTGACCGGGCGGCCGTTGATTGTTATCGCTTGAACCTGAGTAAGTTTTAAATACCATGAATCGTTTGTGGTAACTGTCCAATATACTCCATGATATAAAGAAACTGATAAACATCTTTTTGATAATTGTTACTCCACTTTATTCTTTTTAAGCTAGCTGGGAGGACTACTGACTACAAATTATATGACAATATTCTCCCTTAACTAATCTGAGTTGAGTTATATTCTTGAGAACTGAGCGGTTTAGTCAAGTGGGAGCTTGTCGTGTCGAGGCTCAAGCTATCGCGTCCTTTTTCACTCTTTATCATGTGCTACTCATCAACCAATCACATCGTCTCTCACTGACGGCGTTTTTTTCCTATAAAGTAACTTTGCACACACGAATCAATTCTTCTCATGATAACCCACTAATGATGAACTGTTAGCCTAGTTTGTTAACCACAATACGACATGAGGTGCCAAAGAATTTCCCTGTCATTTTTTTAGAACGGAGAACTAAATAAAAAGAACTCAGTTTATCTTATCATGGCCCCACAGCTGAAATCTATGACGATACTATTAAACTTTGCTTAGTTGTTGGTCTAAAATCATTATTGCTATTAGCATCCTGCTTTTCTTCTAATTTTAGAATAATATAACTTTCCATCTTTTGCAAAGTGCATATTAAAGAAAACAACTTTTACGGTGAGATTATAAGTCATGTTTGATGGGGGAATTCTGTGTATTTATATTAAGGTTTCCTAAAAGTATTTTCGTATTTTTTTTTACAGACTTTTTCTTTAAAATTGATTTCTGGTATATTTTTACAGATAATCTACGAATTTCATATCTTACCAATTCTATTATTACATATATTAGGTTGTATCAAAACACTTTTGTCTTGTGTAAGGCTTTTCTCTAAAGCTTGCTGCATTAAAAAACTATCGATGATATTACTATAGTTAACATTTTGATTATATATTAGGGTATATCAAAAGTATTTTCTATTTTACAGACATTTGCAATAAAGTTTATTCCTGCACATCTAAAGACTGTGATTTTACTATATTGTTAATTTTATTATCAATGTCAGTACTACTGAACAGATGCACCACATCGACGCTAACGAAACGCATGGAGAAAAAAGTAGATACAAACTACGTAAGAATGCTATGTGCTATTTTGAACAAATCCAGGAATCAGCACCTCACAAAACAATAGTTGTACGGCCACCTACCCCTCATCTCATAAACCATTCAAGTAAGACGAACAAGATATTCGAAGCACTACTGGAGAAGCAATAAAGAACTCATAAGCGACGTTTTCCTATGCCCCCACTTCACATGAACGTGCAAGTGTTGACCGACCAAGAAGAATTTATCTACAATAGCTCTGTATGGACACAGGGTGTAGTCTAGAAGACCAACTAAGAGCAATAGAAGTTTGAGATGGATGGTACGTGTGAGTGTGTGTGTGTGTGTGTGTGTGTGAGAGAGAGAGAGAGAGAGAGAGAGAGAGAGTGGGAGAGAGAGTCAGGGAACTCCGTGCTATCAGCGCGCTTGATGATGATGATGATGATGATAATAACTATTAGTACATTCAACTGAAAACCCGTCCTACGAGCCAGATTTTAAGTTAGTTCCGACGGAAGTCATTAAATGAAGCCTTTGGCTCCAGTAATAGATCATGTATTTGAATTATGTATTTATTGAATCAAATCTTAGTGAAGCTACGCTGGAGAAAATCGATTATTTGTTCTTGACGTTACGTAAACTGCTCATAAAATCATCCGCCCCACTTTTTATCGCAGCCATAAACACAGGCACAGCACTAAACTATCTTTTATGAAGACTTATAAATTAATAAACATCACTGAGAGGTTAACGTTTATAGACCTCTGGTGATCATTGCTTGTACTAACGAAAGAGAATACAACAATAAGAGTTTTTAATATCGTGATTTCCCGATGACCGGGAAAAGTCAAGGAAAATATGGAAAAATGGGTTATAATTTTGGTTTCTGCTTAGGACATTTTTAGCTATATGTCTACTTTATACTTTTAAAGTAAAATATAAAGGTTTAGTTTTGCTAGCCTAAAACATATAAATCAAATGTCTAGTTTAGTATTATACTTATAATATAAAGGAGACGCACATAGCGTGACGGATATCGTCTTTAGAAATGGAATCGATGACCCAAATTAAAATCCCAGGCGAGACTGTTTGCATTTTTCTTCTTGCTAATACCCTTGGTAAAGGCATGAATCTATCTCTTCCCCTAATTATGGTGAAATAGTTTGGAAGACTGGGTTGTATAGCATTGGTAAGGCAACCTGTTTTGGAGAAGGAAAACTCTGAATTCAAACCAGCTTTACATCGTTTAAAATGAACGAGACTAATTGCATTTCACATGCACTAATACACTTGGGAAATTATTCTCCCTCCAGCTATGGGTAAATAGTAGGGCAGACTAGGTTCTTCAGCCTTGGTGAGGCAACTAGTCTTGGAGAAGGAAAACTCTGAATTCAAACCTGTTAAACTCCGCTTAAAAAATTGACCTTGTGTCATATCCTACCCGAGCGGAGGGGTTGGTAAATATGACATCGTTTAAAATGAACCTTT
Source organism: Sepioteuthis lessoniana (assembly GCA_963585895.1). Lineage (NCBI taxonomy): Eukaryota > Metazoa > Mollusca > Cephalopoda > Myopsida > Loliginidae > Sepioteuthis > Sepioteuthis lessoniana. The sequence goes on from OY757919.1 coordinate 65,559,032, forward strand.
TGTCACATCCTGCCCGAAGCGGAAAGGTTGGGTAAATGAGTCGCGCTTAGAGTAACAGTTATCATTACAGAAAACAGAATTGGTGACCTGAGTTCTAGACGAGACTGCTTGCATTTCATTTCACGTTACATTCTGCCTGTGGCAGAGGATTTGGGGGAGTACATTTTTCTTTTGGAAACTGAAACTCTGACTTAAGATAATTTCATAAATTATTAAAATTTTCAAAAACTATGCTCTGGGATCCCATGTGTAAGTACAAAATGTGGTCTAGTTGTTTTTGTTTGCCAATGACAAGCAAAAAAAGAAAGAGGGTAAAATTGAGTAAAGGTATTTATTTGGCCTCCTACAAGGACAAAATATGAGACAAGCTTCGGTTTACTGCGAGAGCAACTCATACGAAACGAGATTTTCGCGGGGCGATGGCAAAAATGACTAAGTTTCGTCGGCACCTGCCCCATCTTCTACTTTTAGAAGATGGGGCAGGTTCTTCCTGGTGAGTGATCAGACCCCCTGGAACTAAGCTATTATTAATTCTCTGTTAAACGCTGGAGAGGTATGGTGAAACATAGTAAGGATTATCATTGTAGTCATCCTATTATTATGAATATCATTCAGGCGTATTTTTTGGTTTTGAAGTAAAATAAAAAAAATTAAAAAATACGTATACAAATACTGAAATTCTGGCCATTTTGTTACTTATTTTAACGGGGATTCAAAACAGTTGAGGCTGAATTAAGAGAGTTGAAGGAAATGAAATGATATATTTTTTTCATACCATCTATTTAAATGTATATTGATAGGTTGTTGGTCATATAGAAATCTAATCTCTATGATAAAATAAAACCGGAAATCTTCCTAGTTTTAGCCGTTTCAGTACTATTGTATCGTTGCACGACGTAGACTTCAATATTAAATTAATCGTTTTAATGTGTGTGTGTGTGTGTGTGTGTGTGTGTGTGTGTGTGTGTGTGTGTGTGTGTGTGACTTATTTTTTGAAAGCCAGACGACCACCAGAAGTATTTAGAAGAACTTGTATCATCAACAGATGCAGAAGCTTCAAAAACATATGAACTGTCGAGAGCTTCTCCCTGAACTCTGTGTTCTTGAAAAAAAAGATGGTAAAATACTTTCGATAGTCACTAACGGATATTTCTTTTTGAAATAAGAGATAAATTATGGTTGCCTCTCATAGTGTAAAGGTGTGCAAATCATTGTTTGTTTGTTTGTTAGCGGGCGTTTCCATACTTCTGGTCTTGTACAAAACTAAGCTATATCCAGTAGATAAATACATTTACATGCTATTTTTTCTTTGGACAAAAATCTTGAAAAAAGTTTCTGCTTGTTGCAGAACTTGTATATACTCTAGGTATGTCTGTTTTATTGGAATAAAGAAATTCGATATCTAGATAACAACCTAGTGATTTTAAAAACTCTGCAAACCATACTTCATATAAAATAATGATCTATCTATCTATCTATCTATCTATCTATCTATCTATCTATCTATCTATCTATCTATCTAAGTCTGCTCATATGCATGCATGCATCTATCTATCTATCTATCTATCTATCTATCTATCTATCTATCTATCTATCTATCTATCTATCTCAGTCTGCTCATATGCATGCATGCATGCATGCATGCATCTATCTATCTATCTATCTATCTATCTATCTATCTATCTATCTATCTATCTCAGTGTGTTCATATGTATGTATGTATTTATGTATGTTGGTAAGTATCTATCTATCTATCTATCTATCTATCTATCTATCTATCTATCTCAGTCTGCTCATATGCATGCATGCATCTATCTATCTATCTATCTATCTATCTATCTATCTATCTATCTCAGTGTGTTCATATGTATGTATGTATTTATGTATGTAGGTAAGTATCTATCTATCAATCTCAGTCTGTTCATATGTATGTATGTATGTATGTATGTATGTATCTATCTATCTATCTATCTGATTAAACGTACGGTTAATACAGTAAATGCTTACACATGCAGATCAGTATATGTATAGGTTCCAAAATAAAGGGTGTATCTACAATACTCAGATTTCTTATTAATACACCATTTAACCTCCTTGTACGTTCATAAAAGTATGTACTCTCACATGTATACACTGACGGTGCAATGGTATGAAATTTACTTCGTCATAATAGAGCCGAAGAGGGAAAATTATACCAGAATATCTGCTATCCTTTAACAAGTACTTACTGTGTCTAGGTCAAAATCCAGATCACCCTTTAGGCTATTGCATTTTTATTTTTTCATGCAATGAATATAAGTTTGTATTGACAGGTTGTCAATCATATGAAAATCTGGTCACTCTGATAAAATAAAACGGGAAATCTTCCAAGTTTTAGTCGTTTCAGTACTACTGTATGTCTACACAGCCAAAGCATTAACGTTACTATACAAAGATCCTGCGTGCTGTTCCGAGAAAATCTTGGAAGCAGTACCTCATTTACCGCCCACCTCACAAACCATCCAAGTAAGACGAAGTAGACAGTCAGAGCATTTTCAGAAAAGAATGGACGGACTCATAAGTGACGTTCTCCTGTGGACTCCCTCACATAGATTCACCATTGTGAGTCGTGTATTTGTCGCTGCCTCCCACCAGACACGACTTGACACAAGGTCAAAAGCCCGAAGGCCGATTAAAGTGGGGATAAAGGGGAGGGGAAGGTCGGGAACGAGCCGAGACTCGAACCCTGCTTGTCTGTGCTGCTCATCGGCTCACTTAGTGCAATGTGAGCCTGATGAGGCAAGCAGTTTCACGAACCATTGTTAGTCGATTTGCAAAAGCTTAAGTTCATCAGCTCTCTTCGGACATTGTATGCCGTTAAGAGGACCTGCTAAGAACAATGGCTAATAAGAACTGATGACGAAAGAAATTTAATGGAATTCGTGCTTTTAGCACGACTTGATGATGATTGTCTTGGGTGTGATCATGTGAAGTAGGTGAAAGGAAAGACGTAAGATAATTGTGAAAAGAAAAAAGAAGGAAAGAAGGAGATAGCTTGGTTTGATTATTTGGTCGAGTGGCATATCAACCCTTGTGAGTTATTTGATGCCACGCACCGTAATATATATATATATATATATATATATATATATATATATATATATATATATATATTATATATATATATATATATTATAGGTCCGCAAACGAATTTGAATGTAGTACTCATTGTTTTTATTTCATGTAATTATGCTCCACAGGTGTTTCGGACTTCGTGGTCCTCTTCATGAGACTAATAATGTCTAGGGCCGCTTCTGCTCTTACTTTGAAGATTATTTTACTGTTAAGATTGTTTTGATGGGGGTGTGATTTTTTTTATACATTTTTTTTAAATGAATGTATGTATCAACAAGTATCTACTATATATATATATATATATGATGTGATTTGTGAGGGAATAGTTTGTAGGTAACATTATCTTTAAACTAATTAGAGCACATTTGTTTGCACACAGTTAAATGGTTTCAAGCATTGCTATTTAACGCTAACAATTCTAATTAATATAAATCATTAGTTTGTACAGAATTAAATGGTTTTAAGGATTGCTACCTCAGTGCAGTTAATCCTCAGATACCGACTTCTAGTAGCTTTAAGATAGAATAGAGTTGGGTACTTACTTGACACAAGAGCAGATTGAAGAATATGGTTGGGACAATCATATAGGTGCTAGGGCTTGACATAATACGCCGATTGATCGGATCGGACCTCTCTATTCACCCGTCTAGCTCAGTAAGAGCCAAAGTAATGTTGTAAGTTACCTTCCCACTTTGATTGCCAGGTTACGGACTGCTCAGCAACCAGGATTTCGCCCTGAAGCTTTACGGGTTGTTCCCACGACCAATAGCTAGCCTTGTCAGGGTAGATTCTTACCCCTTTGCAGAGGTGCAGTCGGCGAATTCTACATCCCAAGTCGACAGGGTAGGAAAGAGAGTAGGAGATAAAGAAATAATATATATATATATATATATATATATATATATATATATATATATATATATATATAGAGAGAGAGAGAGAGAGAGATAGTTAAATGAGAATTGGATTTGAAAAGAAAAGAAGAAAAAGAGAGAAATATGAAATACGAACATACGTAAGTTTGATTATCTTTTTATACAAGTATTAAACTTAAAAATAATTGTTTTTAAAATCATGGACGACACTTAAAATGTCAGTCAGATTTCGACCAGGTTTTTTCTCATCGTCTCCAACCACATATTCACTTAATACAATTGTTGCATTAAACCAAATTTACATCAAAGCAGTAAAATACAAAAAAGTTGTGAAAATGCGGCGGACGATCGAATTTACTTCTTGTTTATCGAATATCGAGCTGCTACCGGTTATAAAGAAACGTTGGTTTTAATGACCACCACATTCTCACTCTAGTTCATTGCTCTAAGTGTAACGGCTATTGCATTGAAAAATGGACCTGGAGACCGAGTTCCAATTCTGGTACGAGGCTGTTAGCATTTCGTATAGCGCTAATGTGCATTGGAATGGTATGAATCCAACTCTTCTTCTTATAGCTATGGGTTAAATAGTACCACTACTGTTCTTCTAGGAGAATAGCTTTGGCATTAAATAACCTACAAAGGTTGATATGCCATTAAACAAAGAAACCGAACCAAACCAACTCTTCTTCTCATAGCTATGCTGTTCTGAGTATGACACTAAATTTTATTTGCTGATAAGGCTCGAGTTTTGGAGATATAGGGAGTGTGGAGTATCCCTTCAGTGCCATTACTCTCAAGTTCACTTTGAACCGGAGTTGTCGTACCTGTCAGGGTTCCATCAAGGGGTCAAATAGATCTGTTTAAAAATTATTCGTATTCGAGAGTTCGTGTACAAACCCCAACAGAACATCAAAAAACAAAAATAAAAACCTCTTAAGAAACATTTGCACAAAAAATGCAAATATAAATATAAATTAACGCAATTTCCTTATATTTAGGCATAAAATAACCATAGACGAGTTCAAATGCCAAACAAAATCAATGAATCAATCAGTCTCCACGTAATGGGTAAATAGTTAGGGCAGACTGTTTTCTTTAACCTCGGTCTAGGAGAAGTAAAAACTGTGAATGCAGACCCTCCGTACCCAACTTTAAAATTTTTGGGGTTGGGTGTACAAAAATGGTCAAGTCACGCTGAAAGCACTTGTTTTCACAGATCACTAAATTAAGCACATTACACCGGTATACAGGTGGTACTTTTATTTTCCTCCTCACCATAGCACCGGTTTACTAATACAGATATCATACTTAAATGGCAAAGGGTAAATTTAGACTTTGGTGCTCATGTCTTAAAAAGTTAGGCAGCGATGAACCTGTTTAAAACTTGGATGGGTGACTACTTAGTAACGGTCGTCATTGAAAGCAACCAAAGGTTTGTGTGCCAGACGAAGCAAAGTTTTGTAAAAAAATAATATATTAAAACTATAAACAAAACCAATGCAAAAAATCCTTAAAAAGTGACGTGTACAATTGTTGGTTATACTGAATGAACTTAATCAAACCGAAGCCAAAGTTGACTTCATTGAGAAAAAAAAAGATTAAAAAGAAAAGACATTGTACGAAACAAATTATTTCTCAAATGATAATTTATCTTAAAAACGAAAATGAATAAAAAAAAATCATTAAAACATTACGATGTCCAAAACGCAAACAAACAAAAATGATAAGCATTATTTAAGTTGGGAACCTGGAGATAATTATGAAGTATGAGTCATCGTGTCTTGATACAAAGCTCACATTTAACCAATAAAGATTGTTATGGTGGTCAGTGCACGTAGCAACACAGACCAGACGAAGTGGGGGAGAGGGAGCAAAAGAAATAACGAGGTGGCAGGAGGAGTTTAGATGAAGGCTGACCTCCATCCCATCATGATGCGGACCAGAAAACGAGGCCAATATTAGTTGAGACGAAGAGGCAGTCAAGAGAAAGAAGAGTAGTAAAGGTGGTGGGAGGACGCAAGTGGGAGGAGGAAAGAAAAGGGGTAAAAGCGGAGATTGAAGGATAGATAAGTTGATTTAGAGAGAGGGGGAAGAAGTAAGACAATTGTGAAAGGTAAAGGGTAGGACTAGTGAATTAGAGGATGAAAAAAAGATAAGAGTTGGGGTAGATTTTGGAAAAAGAGGTAGATAAAAAAGAGAGAAGATACATTATAACAGAAGAGTAAAAACAAGAAAGAGAGAGAGAGAGAGAGAGAGAGAGAGAGAGAGAGAGAGAGAGAGAGAGAGAGATAAATAGCTATATTTAGAGGGTTTGAAAGAAATCGTTGAATGAGGCAGAGAGTTAGAAATAGAAAAGAGAGTATTAGGAAGATGAAAGTAAAGAAGCAGGAGGGGAGAAAGTGGGAGGAGAGGAAAAGAAGTGCCGGAAGAGAGAAAATTGAGAGTGAGTGGACAGAAAGTGAAGATAAAGGAGAGAAAGTAAAGAGAAAGTAAAGAAAAAGAGGAGAGAAAAGAAAGCAAAAATTAAAGCGAGATAGAGAGATAGAGATAGATAGATAGAGAGAGGGATGGTGAGGCGAAAAAGGACTGAAAGTAAAAAGAAGTATAAGAAAAGAGAAAGAATGAAGAAAGGCGGGAATGACGGTCAAAGATGTAGCCTACTCATAATGAAGTTGGTAATCTAAAGAAATTGTTTGAAGATAAAAGATAAAATGAAGAGATTTAGAAGTGGAAGAAAAGAAAAGAAGGAAAAGATGACAAAAACAGAGAAATTAGCTCAATTAGAAAGGCGAGAGGAATGGTAAACTAAAAAAAAGAGACAGAGAAAGGAAATATAGCGGAATAATATAACAGAGAGAAACAGATTATACACACACACACACACACACACACACACACATATATATATATATATATATATATATATATATATATATATATATATGACCTGCTTATCTTAGTTATTCAATTTAAATCCATAATCTAAGACATGCTTTAATTTTGAGTTGAACAATTCATTGTATCATTAATTCAATGTGATATATCAATCAATGAATTAAGTGCATTGACATGGGAGGAGATTATGTTGAAAATATATATTTTTCTGTGAAATAAGTAATTCATCATTAGATTGAGAACTATATATATATATATATATATATATATATATATATATATATATATATATTGCATCTATACATGTTTATTTGGCGGAAAGACTCGCTTCATTTACAAGATTGGCACTGGACAATCATTCAACATCTAAGTGGTTCTGTCTCAGATTAAGTTAAGCTTAGTAACCAGCTTCTCTTTCTCCCTATACACACACGTATCTATCTATCTATCTATTTATCTGAGAAAGAACTAGTAGAATGAGTAAGAAATAAATAGAAAGGGAGTGTAAGGAAAGCAAAAGGAAATAAGCAAAAGGAGAGACAGTGGGAGGAGAGAAGATAAGGTTTTAAAAAAAAGATTGCTAGATATATATAAAGAGAGAGAGAGAGAGAGAGAGAGAGAGAGAGAGGGGGAGGGAGAGAGAGAAAGAGAGAGAGAAAGAGTTAGTTTGAGAGAAAATACATGCTCACACGAGTTGGAAAAAATGAAAGAAAATTGTCTAAGGCATGATATGAATAAGAAGGAGCTCGCAAGAGGAAGAGAAAGAGAAAGAGATAGGGAGACTGGGTGTGAACGAAGAAGAGAGAAAGCAAAAGGGACGAGGAAAAAGAAAGAAAGAAAGAAGAAATAAAGTTGATAGAAATGGACGAGTCGAGTAAGTACTGTGGTAAAGAGATAAAGATAGTTGAGCCAGGAGAAAGCGGAAGAAAAGGTGAGAGGTGCTTGGGAAAATCGAGGTGATAAAAAGACGAGACAGAGAAAATAGACGAGACAAAAGGCAATGTTTAATCCCGATGAAAACGGAGGAGATAGAAATGTAAATAAAAAAAAAATTCCCTTTTCAAAAAGTAAAAAACGAAGAAAATGCAAAATCAATGGGTGTTTTGATAGGAGAAAAAGAAAATGGATAGGAAAATAAGAATAGAAAAGAAAAGGGAATAAAAGGGAATATGCGCGCGTGTGTGTGTGTGTGTGCGTGTGTGTGA